>ML675629.1:43885836-43898031 GCA_007922155.1 Mesoclemmys tuberculata
AGATACAGTAATCGTGCTGTGGAAGGTGTGGGGTTTAATGCCTCTCACTTGAAACTCTCAATTTTATTTTATCAGGGATAAGTCCTGAATCCTGTGCAGTGGCAGCTGCTTTCTACAGATCTAAATGTTTAAGGTTGTATTTTCAGCTGTAGCCTCTAAACCCACACCACCAAAATTGTGCATGAAACTGTGCAAACCCTGTATTTCTACATGCAAAGCATATTTGTATGTGCCACTGAGGTAGTTGTTACAACCCTTCTATTTGGCTTTTCATGCACATACAGATAACAGGCTGAGCTTTGCATGTGTAAATAGAGGCAGGCACAACATATGCACATATGAAATCAAAGATCAGTTTGAAGCTCACTGGTATTTTGACCTTTGATGATAGCAGACTTCAGTTCCCAGGCAGAAGTGTGCAAGTGCAGCGAGAGGTTAGAACTGCCATCATATCTACTCCAGAATATTCACTTTAAATGAATCTCTCTTGCTAAAGTCAGACTAGAGACTTTAAGCATTGAGATAGTGAGGCTAACATTTCAAAGTTAAGATATTCTGGAAGGAAATACAAGCTACTGCTAACCCAACTGAAAAGCACTGGACTAAGCTACTATTTTTGGAAAGACAATGGAAAGATAGTAACATTTTTCTGTAAAAACAGCTTTATTTGGGTCACATAACTGACTAAGTATTGTGGCACCATGCAAGATTCCCTGCTTGATAAAAAGCAGGTAACCTCTATGTAAGGGGTCTATTAGCCCCTTACTGAAACTTAGTGGGTCTTTTTGGTTGACCACCTCTGGAGGAGGCAGGACCCTGAAACAGACAGCCCCAGGGCCAGTGGAAAGAGGCTAATTCAGGCATGCTTGGGCAGGGTGGGCCGAGCAAAGGACAAAGCAGCCTGGAGCTACCTGCCTGGACATGCCTGGGCAGGGTGGGGCCCACCTAAGGTCAAAGCAGCCAGCAGCTGGGAAGCCACAGAGGAGCACAGAAAGCTGAGTTGAGTTGAGCTGACCCACAGCAGCAGAGCCAGAGGGGCACCCCAGAGAGCCGAACAGAGCTGAGCCTAGCTGAGCAGAGCAAAGCAGGAGCTGGAGCCGTCTGGAGGCCAGAGAAGGAGCCCAGAGGAGCTGAGATGACCCATGGCAGCAGAGCCAAAGGGGACATCCCAGAGAGCCGAGCTAAGCAGAGCTGTACTGAAAAGAGCAGTAGCTGGGGCTGGAGCCGGTGCGGTGAGCAGCTGGGAAGAACAAGGGGAACCCTGGGAGTGTGTGCTACTGCCAGAGCAAGTGGCTGACCCTCTGCAGCCCTGCAGTGTAGCCAGGGCCTGGACAGTGGGCCTGCGACGAGTGACGCAGACTGTGAAACCCCCTTACACCCAGAGACGCTGTTTGTGGTGCCCCTGTGCCAGGGCAGTGTGGGGTGTTCCCCTTTTAACCTCTCTTCTCTTTTCTTAATTTTTATTTGATTGCTGTTTGTGTAATAAATTGTATTGTTTTGCACTGTATGCAAGGATTAGTGGGGCAGGGAAGCACCCAGTGTAGAGTTCGTACCCCGGAGTGGTGACACCCTAGCCCCTGTCCTAAGGGACCATGGCAAGATTGGGTGTTGAGCCCCAGGAATCCTGGGCCCAGCCTTGTCGGGGTTACAGGGACCCCACCACACAGGAGAGTGGGAGGGGAGCCCTCGAGGTCAGGTGGGCCTCTGGGTAAAGAGAGTGGCATCAGGGACTCAGATCCTTTTGCTAGCCAACTCTACTGGGGTAGTACATAAGCAAGGAAAGTTCCCCACAATAGCGGGCCCATTCCCCCGCTTACATCTAGACAAAAATTCAAAAGAAAACGCCAGTCGTAGCAAATTAAATAATCAGGATTGGAGCCACAAGCATGATCCAGTTCAACAGTAACTAACTTGAAAGCCCTCTTCCACTCATCACCTGTTATGCCACCTCAACCCACCTTGGCTTTTACAAAGATATTTTTGCTTCCCATCTGAACTGTCTCACTGTTCAAAGTCTCTGTGAGGGGAGGGGGAAATGTGAAAGCGTGGTGCTTTTAGTTGTCCCTGGAAGGCACACAGATGAAAGATGTCCCTTCTAAGTAAAAACGTCTGCCATTATGGTTTCAAACCCCTGTGCTACAACAGAGCCTGACAGGCTTACAGTCTCTCATGGTTCTTCAGAGGTGCTAGTTGAAACGCTGCTTTTTTAAAGCTTTGTTAGCTGGTCTTGCTTCCAGTATTTACATTACTTTACCAATATTTGTTGTATATTGTCTCTGTCACAGAGGTTCAGATACTGTACATTGTATTTTATAGCCCTCCTGTTTCCTTTTAACTTGTGACCTTTATTGAGAACAAATGCATTTATCTGCAGACTGCCAGTAGAAAGGATTGAATCACGTGGGTTTGGGATCAGTAGAAAGTGCTCAGTTGCTTCATAATCCATTGTATAGGGTTATTTAAAAGAAAAAGAAAAATGATAGAAAATAAGAACTGTAGGAGATTAGGAAAAGCTTACTCTGGGCCAGGCCAACTTTGCTCCTGGAACCCTCCCCCTGCCCTCAAATTTTAAAGCTTAACCAACATAAAAAAAGGTAAAACAAGGTAATCTGAAAAGGGATTTCGTTATATCCATTGTACATGCCTCTCTATTTCTTTTCTTATAAAAAGAAGATCTTTTCCCCCTTATATTCTGCTCACACAGGCCCTGATCCTGTCATCTTATTAGTATGGGTGGACCTTTGTACTCAGCTTGATGAAGGAGGCCTGCCTATGCAGATTGGTTTACAAGATAGGTTCCACTGTCTGTTTCATAACATTTAGGTTAAAAAACCGTTGTTCTTTTGCTTCTCCCTCAGTGATTCATTTAAATCTATCAGATTTTTGTACCACACCCATCACTAGGGTGGTGCATCTGAGCACTTTGAAACGTCAGGTTAAAATATAACATCACATATTAAAAATGCTCCTTATATACATAACTAAAAGCACTTTCATTTATTAAAACTTGAGTGATAAAGGGTCAAATCTCAGAAAGAGAAGATAACGGTCCCTTTGTAAAAGCGAGCTCATATAGTAACTGCTTGCCTGCATTAGTTCACACAGTTGTACATGCAAATTAGGTATATCTAAGTGATGAAGGAGGTCAGGAGACCTGGCAGATTCACAAGGCGACAGTATTAAAGGCACAACTGCAAACTATCCCAATGAAAAGGAAAGATAGGAAGACTAGTAAAATGCCAATATGGTTGCATCAGGAGTACTTTAATGACCTGAAAAATCAGAGGAATCCTACAAAAGTGGAAACATGGACAAATTGTGAAGGATGACTACAAGAGAATAGCACAAGCATGCAGGGACAAAATTAGAAAGATTAAGGCACAAAAGGAGTTATACCTAATAAGGGACATAAAAGGCAATAAGCAGAGGTTCTTTAAATACATTAGGAGCACGAAAAAGATGAAGGAAAGCAGGTAAGGAGAGCTAATAACTGATGACATCAAGAAGGTTGAGGTTTTTAATGGCTATTTTGCTTCAGTTTTCACTGAAAAGGTTAATCGTGACCAGATACTCAACACAATTAATATTGACAACGCGGGGAAGGAACACAAGCCAAAATAAGGAAAGCAACTTAAAGGATATTTAGATAAATGAAATGTATTCAAGTCAGCAGGGCCTGATGAAATTCATCCTAGGGCACTTAAGGAACTAGCTGAAGCAATCTCAGAACCCTTAACTTTAGCAATTATCTTCAAGAACTCAAAGGGTGAGCTAGGCCCCAGAGGACTGGAAAAGGGCAAACGTAGTCCCTATCTTTAACAAGAGGAACAAAGAGAACCCGGGGAATTATAAACCAGCTTAATCTGCAGCAAGGGGAATTTAGGTTAGAAAAAAATCGCTCTCTCCCCCGATAGCTAAACTCTGGAATTGGCTTCAAAAGGAGGTTATTAAATCCCTAACATTGGAGGATTTTAAGAACAGGTTGGACAAACACCTGTCAGAAATGGTCTAGGTTTACCTTGTCCAGCCACAGGACAGGGGCTGGACTTGAAGACCTCTCAAGGTCCCTTCCAGCCCTACATGTCTATGATTCTATGCCTTGAAGTGTTTAATATCACTTACATTTAGATAAAAATGTATAACTGCATGTTATTACCCATGTAAGTGCCTAATCCTATTGAATTAAACCAAGTTATTGAGCTCAATGATATCTTTTGGCAGCAAGTTTCATAGGTTAATTGTACATTGTAGAAGAGTATTTGATCCTCTTATCAGTTTTAAATGGCAACATTCCTTGTAGATTGAGTTGTTTAAAATTAAACAAGAAACCATTTGCTTCTCTAAGAAAATTCTGATCAGTGCATTTAATAGCCATACCTACCATTTGCTGAAACCATGCTGTGGCTCTAAAATTTATTTCTTGGCCCTTGCATTGCAGCTGAAATTAATGACTAAAAAGAGAGAAAAAACAAGGTTATCACATTAACCATGCACTTCTGGGCAGACATCTTGATCTAAGAAAACAAATATTCCAGTTTCATATGTAAAGTTGCATTTCCTGGAAAAAGGAGCTCTCTCAGATGTCAGATGGGATACTCCAACAATCAATACATTTTCCTTTCAGAACTGGAGAGAGAAGGCAGGAAATCTTGCAACATAATAAAGGAAACCACACAATCGGCATGCTCAGGACATCTACCAACATTGCTTCCTCTCTTGGCAACATCATCCATGCCACCTTATTGTTGCAAGTACTATAGAAAGACTGTGTTGGCAAGTTAATTCAAATGAGCATACCATGTCCAGGCAATGCTCACCAGCCATCTCGCTAGTTTAATACAATTGAAATGTGCCAAACCTACATCAATCACTTGTCCAATTTCCTTTAGCTCTTTCCTTTTTATGGCACTACAGTGTTAAAATTTAATGATGCATTTCAGTGTTTTCTAAGTTAGGAACAAAGGATTTTTTGGCCCCCTAATACATCAAGAGCAGACTTCCATTTTGGTCCTTGTCCTTTTGCTGTGTAGCTGCCATTATAGAATTGCCACTGTGGATATCTGGTCATGGCACAGTCTCATTTGAGGCGATTTGCTGCATTAAACGTGTTGCAGGCTATTTTGTCAGTGACAGCTGGTCACAGCCATTTCCTCTCTAGCAGCATATATAATGGGGCGTGCATTTATTATTTTGAACTTCAGGCCCCACAGTTAGCATTTCATTGCCACTACGATTCTGCAGCTTATCATACAACAAGATTCCTGCAATGAAATTTTACACAGTGAAATTTCCCAGTTGTTAGATATCATTGAAGACTGCAATAAGATGAAAGGCCCACGAAAGGAATTGTGCTTCCCTGGGTGACTTAAGATCAGTAGCAGAGGGTGAGATATCTGGTTTCAAGTGTATGAGCTATATCTTCTGCTCTAAGGGAAGAGCTTTAATCAATTGTCAAAGCCAGTTATTTATTCTTCACACATCAGAATGACAAGAGTTTTGATTTTCAGTGATGCCATAGGCAAGAATAGTTACATATTTAATTTTCCCCCCTTCTTTAAGTCTTTGGTCCTGATTACTTCACATGTGATTCAGCAAATGTGCCTTGCTCTTTAATGACAAGTATAATTGCTTATAAGCCTCACTCCATCCTTTCTTTTGCAGTTCGCATGATGAGTACATATCTCTGAATACAAAAAATAGTGGCAAGTGAAAATGCTGAAGTAAGATCAGTGTCACTTTTATTCTTAGCAGCCTTTATCATCTAGGCCAGGCATGGCCAAACTTACTGACTCCCCCAATCCCCACACTCTGCCAGAGGGCAGAAGCTCCAGACTCCCCATGGATTATACTACACATGGATCCATGATTGTACTACACAAGGCAGGGACAGAATTTGGGAGGCCACCAGAGATGTAAACCCATTGTGCAGTGTAGAACCCACAGCAGCTGGGGAGCAGAGTAAGGGCAGGGCCAGGCACTCTGTTGATCTGAGGGCCCACCTTTCCTCTCCACCCCATAAAATCCAAGCCTTAAACCAGATCATAATTTTGTCTTTAAGGAGTGACCCAAGAGGATAGATCTGAAGCGTAGATCCAACTTTTGCAACTTGAACCCATCTCCGCTTATAATTCACATTTGTTTATAATTAGAAGATTCTGTCAGTGTCTTCAGATAGTAAATATGGTCTTACTTCAGTTTATTGCTTCCACTAGAGGAATTTTTCCATGTGGTTCTCTCTAGCCACTAGTATTTCAAATCTGAATATTATTTTTCCCCCCTCAAAGCCAGCTAATTTTTTTATAGCTGTGATTTATCAGAACTATTCACTATTAATTAGCAGAGGATAGATATGCCTATCAACACAAAACAGTTGCTATCCATGAGAATCAATAGCAGTTTTAGCATAAGAAAAATGATCTTCAAGATTCCTCTCTTGTTAAGAAAATAAATGGCAGCCTCACCTGGCAGTTATTTAGTATTAGCTGTGAAACATTGCTGCTAGTATGCAAACAGTCCCTGTGAATTAAGTATTAAATGCGGGCAGATTAATGTTTTAAGAAGGTCAGAATTTTCTTTTCAAAGTTTCTCTTTTTAACCTCGGCCAAATAGTTCTGCTGGAACTGACTGTGGGAGAGAACTGCTGCTGGTCTGCCCCTATTCCCCAGCCATCCAACACATAACATGCATTGATTGGATAGGTTTCAGGATAAGATTGAGCAAGTGTATCAGGGGAAGTGTGTTTGCTGACATCACCCACAGTTGAGTTTACCAACCTGAACCCAGGACATGCAACTGAGGCTCCTAGGATGCATTTGTTTTCATTGCAACATTGTGTCCTTGCATGCCAAGTAGACAGCTGGGGATTCTCCTGTTGTAAAGGAATTCCCAGGTGACAGAAGGACAATTCACCTCATCCTCCACCATCTCCAGTATAAAGGGTGTGGCTGGAATATGTGGTCCTCCACTAGCCTGGGGCAGCCACAGCAGACCTTTGGGGGACCATTGCAAGTGGCCCTGGGGAAGCACAAAGCATTTTTATTCTGCCCACGTGGTCCTATGCCAAGCACAATTTGGCCAGACACAAAGACAGACCCAAAGAGAGCAAACTGCTTTCCTGCAAACCTAACCACCGTCTGCAGCCCCAGAATTCACAGATGTTTGGATCTCAGCATTAGGTTCAGGCTCATTTTGACAATAAATACCAAACACCATCACTTACTCCTCTAGTTCCTGTGATTGCTGCTTCATCTCTCCAGGTCTTATTAGTTTATCATTTGAGACAGTTAAAAATACATGGTCCACTTGGTTACGTAAAACACATTATAGCTGTTAGCATAGTGTCGGCATCAGCCTGACCTGCTTGCTGTTCAGGAAGGTGTTCGTCTATGAACACTCACCAAGCAGACGTCATAACATGCACCTCTTACCACGAAGAGCCTGACAATGGGACTCAGCGCAGTAAACATGGATACATCCCTCTTTTGCCCTAGTCTGATGCAATCTTTCCTGTGTCCTGTCACATTTAGCCTAGATTGTAGTTTCCTGAGGGCAGGGACACTGGGTTTATCATCAGTAAAGCATTATGTATATCCACAGCAGTATAAATAAATATGTTAAATAATAAATAAAATAATTTTCTTTTTCCACTTTGACTAATCTTTGTTAAAGACTAAGGGTTCTGCCCTACAAGATGCTGAAACAAATGAAAGCAGAGCTCCCTCAGCTGCAGGCTGGGAAAATGAGATTTCATTGAGAGAATAATGCATGCGCTCCCTGAAGAAGAGATGTAAGACATTACTATAATGCAGTTGCCAAGGTAGTTTCCCTATGATATAGTAAAGTGGAATATAGACCCAGACAGATTTGTAAACCAGAAAAGCCTTACTTCTCCTTTTGTGCTAAGGATGCCTGCATTTGTCATAGACTAACAGGCCTGGAAGGGACCTCAAGCAGTCATCTAGTCCAGTTCCCTGAACTCATGGCAGGAGTAGGTAATATCTAGACCATCCCTGACAGGTGTTTGTGTAACCTGCTCTTAAAAATCTCCAATGATGAAGATTCCACAACCTCCTTAGTCAATTTATTCCAGTGATTAACCACCGACAGTTAGGAAGGTTTTCCTAATGTCCAAACTAAACCTCACTTGCTGCAGTTTAAGTCCACTGCTTCTTGCCCTGTCCTCAGAGGTTAACAACAGTTTCTCTCTCTCCTCCTTGTAACAACCTTTTATGTACTTGAAAGCTGTTGTTATATCCCCTTGGTCTTCTCTTCTCCAGGCTAAACAAACCCAGTTCCCTCAGTCTTGCCTCATAGGTCATGTTTTCTAGAACTTTAGTCATTTTTGTTGCTTTTCTCTGGACTTTCTCTAATTTGTCCACATCTTTCCTGAAATGTGGCACCCAGAGCTGGACACAATACTCTAGCTGAGGCCTAATCAGTGCAGAGTAGAGCAGAAGAATTACTACTCGTGTCTTTCTTACAACACTCCTGCTAAACACATCCCAGAATCATGTTTGCTTTTTTTGCAACAGCATTACACTGTTGACTCATATTTAACTTATGGCCCACTGTGACCCCCCAGATCCCGTCCCGCAGCACTCTCTCCCAGGCAGTCATTTCCCATTTTATATGCATGCAACTGGCTGTTCCTTCCTAAGTGGAGTACTTTGCATTTGTCCTTATTGAATTTCATCCTATTTACCTCAGACCCATTCTCCAGTTTGTCCAGATCATTCTGAATTATAATCCTATCCTCCAAAGCACTTGCAACCCCTCCCAGCTTGATATCATCCACAAATTTAATAAGTGCGCTCTCTATGCCATTATCTAAATCATTGTTGAAAACATTGAACAGAACCGGACCCAGAACTGATCCCTGAGAAACCCCACTCACTATGGCCTTCCAGCATGACTGTGAACAATTGATAACTACTCTCTCGGAATGGTTTTCCAACCAACTTTGCACTCACCTTATAGTAGCTCCATCTAGGTTATATTTCCCTAGTTTGTTTAAGAGAAGGTCATGCGGGACAGTATCAAAAACTGTACTAAAGTCAAGATATACCACATCTACCACCTCCCCCCATCCACAAGGCTTGTTACCCTGTCAAAGAAAGCTATCAGGTTGGCATGACATGATTTGTTCTTGACAAATCCATGCTAACTGTTACTTATTACTTTATCATCTTCTAGATATTTGCAAATTGATTATTTGCTCCATTATCTTTCTGGGTACAGAAATTAAGTTGACAGGTCTGTAATTCCCTGGGTTGTCCTTATTTTCCTTTTTGTAGATGGGCACTATATTTGCCCCTTTTCCAGTCTTCTGGAATCTCTCCTGTCTTCCAAGTCTTCTCCCAGATAATTACCAATGGCTCAGATATCTCCTCAGTCAGCTCCTTGAGTTTTCTAGGATGCATTTCACCAGGCCCTGGTGACTTGAAGACACCTAACTTGTCCTTTCCCTATTTTAGCTTCTGATCCTGTCTCATTTTCACTGGCATTCACTGTTAGACATCCAATTGCCACCAAACTTCTTGGTGAAAAATCAAAACAAAGAAGTCATTTAGCACCCCTGGCATTTCTGCATTTTCTGTTATTGTTCCCTCCCCCTCCCCCCACTGACTAATGGACCTACCCATTACTTGGTCTGTCCTTGGTCTTCCTCTTGCTTCTAATGTAGTTAGAGAATTTTTTCTTGTTACATTTATGGTTCTAGCTAGTTTAATCTCATTTTGTCCCTGCATACTTGTGTAATTTGTCTATATTCATCATTGTAATTTGACTTAGTTTCCACGTGTAAGATTTTTTTTTTTTTTTACTTTTAGATCACTTAAGATCTCCTGATTAAGCTAGGGTAGTCTCTGGGCATACTTCCTATCTTTCCTACACAGTAGGATAGTGTGCTCTTGTGCCCTTTGAAAAATGTCTTTGAAAAACTGCCAACTGTCTTCAGTTGTTTTTCCTCTTAGACTTGCTTCCCATGGGATCTTACCTACCAACTCCCTGTATTTGCTAAAGTCTGCCTTCTTGAAAGCCACTGTCTTTATTTTGCTGTTCTTCATATTCTTTAGAATCATGAATTCTGTCATTTCATTTCAAATAAGTGAAATGAAAATTAAACCAATCTATAATTTGCATGAACAGTGCAGTCAGTGATAGGGCACTATGCTGTGCAGGGAGGGACTCTTGGTGAGCTCAGAGGGAACAAGCCAGAAACTCTGATTCACCACAGCCGCAGAAAATGCTGAGATAGTAGCTTGTTCCTGAGGAGCAGTGAGTGCAAGAGGTTACAAAGCAATCAAATGAGTAGTAACAACAACAAGGTCTGTTATAGTATTTGCGTTCTGTACCCTTTGGATGGACAACAATTTGTTGTCCAGGATTTAAAACACTATTTCAACACAAGGTCTTTCCCATGTAATTTTTTTTTTATTAAACTTGAATTCTTTCCCAGGTTTCCCCCGGCTAGCATGTAAATTTTGCAAATACATCTATGCTTATGTAAATTCAGTTTCTGTGATAAACATTCCAATAAATCACATTGTATTGGAAATGCAAGATTTTTTTTTTTTTAAAAAAAGCACACTTTATTTACATGGAAATCATCCAGGGCAAATATTCAGCCATGCAATATTTAATTAAATTAGACTTATATTCTTTATGTGTCACTTTATAGTATAAAAATCATAGCAACAGTGCCATTCTGCACTTCTGCTTGCTAGTAAAAACTAAACCTTTTAATACTAATACTTCGTATTTAAGCAACATCTTAAGGTGGGATTTCCAGAGGTACTCAATTGTCCCAACTCTGCTGTCACTGAATTCAGTGGGAGCATAGTTAGGCCAACAGAGAATGCTTTTGAAAATCCCAGCCTTAAATGCTAAACACATTAATGTTATCCACTGAGTTTAAACCTCACAACAACCCTCCAGGATAGAAAAATTATTGCACCCATTTTACAGATGGAGTGTTGAGACACAAGGAAGTTTAATGACTTTCCTAAGGTCACATAGGAACTCCATGTGACCCCTGACTTGCAGTCCTCTGCTGTAGCTACTGATTTTATACAGCCTGAACTATCATAGCAGCTAAACATCTCATGGTCTTTAGTTATCCACCCAGCACCGCTGAAGTATTTTACAGATGAGGAACTGAGGCACAGAGAGACTAAGTGTTTCTCTACACACAGCAGTTGAATCATTTGAACCACACCTGTATATAGTTTGAGTGGAGTAACACCCCTTGATCCTCACTCCTAGTGTCATACTCGTACACTTAGTGTCATACCAGTACAGCTTATTCCTGCATGGAAAGGGGATAAGCCATACCAATAGATAGCAACTTTACCCCAGTACAACTGCATCCACTCGAGGGGTTGTAGGATACCAGAAGAACTATATCAGTACACACAGTAAGTCTGTGGCAGAGGAGGGATTCGAACCCCACATCTCCCAAGTCAGTGTGCAAATCACTGGACCGTCCTTCTCCTGTACACACTTAAATGTGACCGTTTTCCCCTGAACTTCATGTGTGCTAACATACGGATTTTTCAAGCCATTCTCTGTTCCAGTGATACAAGAGCCAGATTCTGATCTCATTTACACAGGTTTAAACTAAACTACAGTAATGCCACCAACTTCAAGGGAATTCCTCTATATTTACACTGGATACAATAACTGAGGTCAGAATCTAGTCTACAAGAATCCAGCACCAGAAATGACAGTCACTCTATAAAGTATGACTTCAAAACTGTGTACATTAATCTCAATAATCTAAAAAATTATATATCTCCCTATCTTCTGTTTTCAGTGCTTTTGTTTCATTCCATAAGTGACTGTTACTAATAAAATAAAACCGATACAGGACTGTCTGTCTTACACTATATCATCATTGTGTGCAGTTTTAATATCAGAATAGCTCAAAGTAATAATAAAAGTAATTACCACCAAGAACAATTCACGGTCAATGTTCAAATGTGTGGGTTTTTTTAGAAGTGTCCCTAAAAGAGGTGTACAAAAAAAACCCATTTCTCTTAATATTTGTTGAAATATGCTCTCATTCTTTGTGTGTTCATTTTCCCATTATCTCGGAGCCATCTGGTTTTATTTACACAATGCTTGTGCAAAGCAATTTTTAATCTCCCATATTTGAGAACTCATAGACTCATAGGTCAGAAGGGACCAATATGATCA
>ML675629.1:43898431-44056997 GCA_007922155.1 Mesoclemmys tuberculata
CCTTTCAGCACAACCCGCTGTAATCTCCCCTTTAACCAGTTCCTTATTCACCTTACAACTTTCACATTCATCCCCATCTTCTCCAATTTAACTAACAGTTCCCCATGCGGAACCGTGACAAACGCCTTACTGAAATCGAGGTAAATTAGATCTACCACATTGCCTCTGTCTAAGTAATCCGTCACCTTCTCAAAGAAGGAGATCAGGTTGGTTTGGCACGATCTACCTTTAGTAAATCCATGTTGCAGTTTGTCCCAATTACCATTGACCTCAATGTCCTTAACTACTTTCTCCCTTAAAATTTTTTCCAAGACCTTACACACGACAGACGTCAAGCTAACAGGCCTATAATTACCCGGATCACTTTTATTCCCTTTCTTAAAAATAGGAACTACGTTAGCAACTCAGATGCTTCTTCCTAATTGCCCCCTCTGCCAACCCTTCGATTATGGATTACATTCTTCCAACCAGGGAATGAGAACAAGATCGGCCTTCACTGAGCATTGAATACTGGAGACTGAATTCTGAGAGCAAAATGCTCCAACCAATCCACAGAGCTTAAAAAACAAGCACACAACATTTGAACTGAGCACATCCAAATAAACATTAGGAAATTCGGAACATTCTGTGAGGAGAAAGGTGCTAAACTAATCAAGTAAATTATAAAATGTTGAATTCTTCGCTCACATTAGTCAATTATTTGAAGCTATAGTACTTTAGAAATGACATCAAGCTCATTGTATTGCTAGCTGTCTATGCCACCAATGTTTCACACTGATTTTTACTTATTTATTCTTTTTTCTTGATTGAAATGTTGTACCCAGGCTTCTTATCAGTTAGCCTTGGGGAGTCACTCTCTGCCATTCAGAACCAAGGTTGGAAGATAGTGCCAATGTGCTAGGAGCAGCCATAAGGAGAAATTTAAAAAAAAAGCCATTGACAAGCCTGTTTTATTCTCAGTTCTCTACTAATTAGTATTCAAAACATTTTCAATCAAATCAACTGAAAACCTACTGTATGATTCAGTCCATCTAATTTTGCTCATTGCAGTGTCAAAGTTCTTGCAGCTAGAGGCTAAAATATTGCCACTGGACTGCTATGAAAAAAGAGGAGGAAAAGGATGTTAGAGAAACACCAAGGGCTTTAAAGGGAATCAAGAATTCAGTGTTTCACCTACCAGTGTGTGTATCTCATGGGGTCTGTGTAATTATGTGCCGAGTGACCTCGCAGAGCTAACCCCACACATTTTTCAGGAAGAAACAAAGATAATGGTGTGCCTCTGCTGCTTTTCTTAACATTATCTCTATGAAAAGAAAGAAATCAAAGATTGTTTTGGTGCTTTAAAACACACAGACGATCATGTCTCTTCAGCAACAGTACCATTGACAACCAGACTGAAGTTAACGCAGTAAATAAAAGATCTTGAGCCAGAAGCCAGTTAAGGTAGTTTTCTAATTTCCTGCTCTTCATGCCACTGTTCAGCTGCTGCTGAAGACTAGCCCTTCCTTTCTTGTCTAACAAAGGGTCTTTCATAGGGAGGGGCATTTCCAAGTCAAGGGCAGAAAATCTTTATAGTCAATTAAAAAAAAAATAACCCAACATCCCAGCCAGTTGCAGTGGTTTTGTGTAACTGCTTACAAATGAAATACCACGTGATGAGTTCGTTTCTATAGTGACAACTCTTTCTTCTGTCTCAGAGATACAGAATACCTGTTTAATGAGACATTTGTATTTCTTGCAGTCTTTAGGAGACATTCCTCAGCAAGTAGCATATTTATCAGTCTGACTTCTCAGCTGTTGAATAGAACTAGAGAATATACAACCAGTACCATTGTTTTATTTATTTGGGCTTTTTATTTTCTTTTACATCAAAGGGTGATGCATGTACAATCATATGTGCCTATTTGAGCTGTACCTTATCAGCAACATCAATTCTCATAGCATTGTGGAAGCTTTGAGATGGTATGATATGGATAGAGAAGAAAAGGAAAATACAGCAAATCTGTTCTTAAAACACTCAATTCACTGTTTATCTGGAGGAGCGAGGGGATCATAAAGCTTTTTATTAGCTACATAATCTACCAGGTCCCACTCTCAGGGAAAACCTGTCTGTTAAGAAATTATATATTTTCAAAGACTGAAGACTAAAATCTCACACAAACAGCTGATGTGCAAAACACTATGCTTATTTAATTTGATCTCAGTAAATCACATTCAGAAGAAACAGTAAATGTATCCCAATAGTAACCATTCACCTGTAAAACAGAATAATCTCTTTTTATTTAATTATTTCCACCAAAACAAAAAAAACAAAACAAAAAACCAAACTGTTCCTAGGTGGGCAAAAAAAATATCAGATAAGCCATCGTACCCTTAAAAGTGTGATCACAGCAAAGCCAGTAAACATCCCCATTGTTCAAGTGTTAATAGCAAAGCACTGTTTTGTTTTTTGTTTTAAAAAGATGAGAGAGAAGGATAAGCTCCTCCCACTTCACAAGGTGGAGAATTGCTTGCTGAGATAGCACTTATGGCAGTAGCTTCTTTGCCCGGGATCAGTTTGTTTCTCAAGTTATTTTTCTGTCCCTCAGTAGATAATGCACGTATGTTTGGAGCACCTTGCTCCCTGAGTTTTCCATTCTCCAACTCAAGACTGCCCCATTAATCCTTTAGCCCACTCCCTCAATCCCAGACCCTCCTTTGCAGCATCTCATTCCATCCTCAGTCATCTTTGTCTCCCAGTCCACAAAGGGTGCTCTATCCCTCAATTACCTCCATACTTCCATCCTTTCCTTTACCCCCAAACTTCCTCAAATACACCAGCTGCTCCCTCTGCCTTGTATACCTAACCACTTACTCTCCCTCTGATCCACTACTATCTAGCTTTTGCCCATTTACTCCAGTGAGACTTCCTTTACCAGGGTACCAAGTACAACTTCTTGGCCAAGTCTCAAGGCACCTTCTCATCCATAGGCAAAGTATGAGCCCCCTGTTCAGGGAGGCTAGTCCCTGGCTCTGCCTCTTCCAACCCCTCCCCCACCAGAGCCCCACCGAGCTCTCTACCTCAGCTGGAGGAGCCCTACCCAGGCAGCCCGAGTTTTGGCTCTGGTCCCAGACAGCCCCTGCCCCAGGCCTGTGGTCAGCCCGGGCACTAAGCAGATCTGGGCTGGCTGGGTGGCCACAGGGTCAGGCCCAGCCATCCTGAGTCCCACGCACCGGTTGGCCCACCTGCCTGAGACCCAGCCCCTGCCCTCACCCACTTCTGGGGAAAGGCTGAGCAAGGATGGGAAGAGGACCAGCACCTGGGGGAAGAGCAGGATGCAGCAGGAGGAGGTGGAGCCTTGGAGCAGACCATGGGCAGGGCCACACCTGGCTGTTTGTGGAGGCTCAGCCTCCTCATCTTATGGTACCGGCTGCCCATGTTCTCATCTTTCATGTTCTAGTCACTGCTTTCAACACACTTACCACTCCTTTCTCCTAATCTCTCTCCTACTTGGATCCCACAGAATTCTTGAAGCCAATCATTAGGCTCACCAGAGCGGTGCCTAGCACATCTGAAGAGGGACTGAGTTGATTTTATGCCATCTTTCTGCTCCCATATTCCCTGAGACAACTGGGGGCTAATACTAACACAAAGCCAGAGTTTTTTTTTGGTGGGGGAAAAAAAAAAAAAAAAAAAAGGTTTCACATGTACACTTATTCCAGAGACAGAATAGTTCAACTAGATTTTTTAAGCCATATCCCTTTCTTATACACAGATTTTTCCTCCTTCTAGGAAAATCATTGCTTTCTGCATGCTGAGCTTCATTTGTCAGTAACATGGTTCCTCATAACACATTGTAATTGAGAGGATCATATGTTAATCTTTTACTGTAGGAATAGCGTTCTAACCCTCCCTTCACCAAACACAGGCTGGAGACTTTATACCCCAGCACACATGCACATTCTCACACTAAATATACCCCTAACAGTCCAATTCCTCAAAAATGATTCATTGTTAATCAATCATAAAAGAACTGGCTTTGGTAAGAGGAGCCTGCAGTTGGATTGAATTACAAAATGCACAGATCTCTGGATTGGTACCAAACATTACTTCAAAAGATATAAGCCTGTTTTGAGTCAGAAACAGTATAAATTTTTACCTGCTGCTATAAACGGTCTCAGAAGTTGCATGTGTGTGTCAGCTTTGCCTTCTTGTGTTCAGATGTTTATCTACTGATAAAGCTAAAACAATAATTGTAAATGGGGAATCAGCTTCCACTGGAACATTTCTAGTGGCCTGCATGGATCTGTTCTTGGTCCAGTACTATTCAATACCTACCTGAAAGAAAATATAAAATAATTGCTGGAAAAGTTTTCACATGACACGTTAGCAGAAGGGTAAATAATGACCATTAAGATCAGTACTACAGTGAGATCTGGATCACATGGTAAGTTGAGCTCACTTGAGCAACATGAATTTTAGTACATCAAAATGCAAGGTCATACATCTAAGAACCAAAAATGTAGGGCACATTTATAAAATGGAGGAATGCAATGCAGCATTGTGGAAACCAATGACTCAGAAAAAGACTTTGGGTCCTGCTGTATAATCAACTAAACATGTGTTCCCAGAGTGATGCAGTGGCTAAATAAATAAGTATATAAGCAGAGGAATATCAAGTAAAAGTAGGGAGATGTATACAACATTAGTGAGACTATTACTGGAATGTTACCATTTCTGGAGTCCACCTTTCAAAAATGAGGTTGACAAATTGGAAAGGGTTTAGAAGAGAGTGACAAGAATGTTCTGAGGTCTGGAAAATTTGGCATACAGTGAGAGACTAAAGAAGCTCAATCTATTCTGTTTATCCAAGAGAAGGATAAGAGGTTACTTGACCGTGGTCCACAAGTACCTACAGGGGTAGAATATTGTTGATAGCTCTTTAATCTAGCAAACAAAAGCATAACAAGATCCAATGGCTGGAAGATGAAGCTAGATAAATTCAAACTAGAAATAAGGTGCACATTTTAACAGTAAAGATAATTCATCATTGGAACAATTTACATAGGGATGAGATAGACTCTCTGACACTTGAAGTCTTTAAATCAAGATTGGATATCTTCCTAAACCATATGCAATAGCTCAAAACAGAAATTAAGGACTTGTTGCAAGAACCACTTGGTGAATTCTATAGCCCGTGTTATGCAGGAGCTCAGATTAGACAAATTAGATTAGTCCTTGCAGGCCTTAAAATATTTAATCTAAATCAACAGCATCTGCTTCAATGTAAGAAGAAATTCAGCAATTCCATATACTGCCCCAGAACTGAATAAAGGAAATACAAGTTCACAAATAAAAATGCCATTAGGAGATAGGATGCAGCAAGTTAGGGAAAAGCAAGGGTGGAATCTAGCAATGGGTGGCAGACCTGCCTGCCTGCCTACCTTCTCTGTGATCCCCCCACTAGATCCTAGGGCTGTTGCCCAAGAGGCCCTATGAAACCTTCATTCCTCCTCTTTTTCGGCAGACATTTTAATACAGTGTTCAAGCCACCTAAAGATCAGAAGCAACCATCAGTGGCTTTTTACAACTTACAGATGCTGTCACCACTGCAGTCATTATGGTGCCAGAGCCTATATTTGCTTCAGTTCCAGCCCATCAACAGACTCCTCCAATGACTATAGGTTTGTTACCTCATCATGTGGTTTTCTTTATGCTACTTATTGGTGTCACCTGTCTGCACTGCCTCACCAAGCCTTTCATTAACTGATCATTAGCCTCCCTTTTCCCTCTGCCTGTCCCCTCCCATAATGCCTTTTCTCTCCCTCTGGCTGGTTTCATCTTTCCTATCTCCTCTGCCCTCACTTAGGGCTCCATCCTGCAAGTACTTAAGCACAGTTTTATTCATATTAGTAGGCCCATTGATTTCACATGAGTAGATCTCATGTCTCTGGCCTAAATTTACAAATTAAGGCCCTGACCATAAAATGAGCTCTCTGAGAGCTCATCCCTGTGCCCCCAAGCAGCTCCCTTGACTTCTATGAGGCACCAAGCAGGGGTGTGCCTATACAGCTTTTTACAGGACTGGGACCTACACAAATTAAAAAAACCACCACCACAAATGAAATTAAAATTCATAAAAAAAGAAACAGAAAATAAGCCAGTGGAAAAAATCACTGACCAGAGCTATATATCAAAATGGAAAATAGGTCAAAGCTACAAAAAATTGAAAATAGGCCGGGATTTTGAAATAAGAGATAAGCAAGAAAGAAAACAAGGTTAATAAACAGGCAAAAGTTAAAAATAACCCAAAAGTAGACAACAGGAATTGATAAAATTAAAGACAAAATAGTTAATGCTAAAGAACGAGTATCAGTGACTATATTGCACATAGTGATGTTTAATGGAACTAAGGGCTCAATCCTTCAAAGACTTACAGACATGAGCAACTTTTTGCAGCTGAGTGATCCCATTGAGATAAATGGGCCTACTCTTATGAGTAAAGCTAAGAAAGAGCATAAGAGTTTACAGGATCCAGGTCTTGGACTGTAAGCTCTTCAAGGCAAGGATTGTTTGTACAGCAATGTTTTGCTGGCACCATAATTAATAGTGAAACAAAATAAGTAGTAAGTACATTTTATAAGGCCTGTGTATGAGAAGATAACTGTCAGGTATGATGGGAGGTTGGCTAGAAAACTTGTGTGCATGCATCATACATTCTTATGAAGTGTTATTAGAAGAAAATCCTTTGTACATTAGAAGGGTTGATATTTCAACTTTCTTTTACAATTGACCCATATTTGTAGCTGGTACATGAATATATCCTGTAAGAAGTCAGGAATTGCTCTAATCAGACCATAGCCTAATGCTTCTTGGGACAACTACACATGAACTGTTGGATGAATATTGTTGTCTTCCATAGAGATTTCTCAATATTGATCAAATTCAAAAGAGGATTGTTTTGCACTGAATCTGAAAGTAGTCCCCTGAAGCCCCCCCTATTCATCATTTGTATATGGTTGTGGTATTGCATACAAAACATGCTATGTAAGATACCACATGAAAGGTCATGATCTGCTGAAATTCATTGTTCTGTCAAAATATGTATATTGTTAGTGTGTATGAAGTTATGAGATTCTGATATATGGTTGTTATAGAAATATGTTGTGATTCTGGGAAACGCCCCCTGCTAATTCTACAGTGACAACAGTGGTGGTGACCCACACCCAAACGGGCATTAAATGACCATCATGAGCCATTGATCAGCAGGGGAATGGTAAAGAAGAGATTTACAGTTCAATAAAAGACAGATGTGCAAGCACCACATGATGGGGATTGCTCAACTCTGCGACTCAGCAAGGCCCACCAGGACATGTCTGTGCCACTATCTTCCCTGGGATATGGACTGAGAGTATAAAATAAAGGACAGTGGCACCAGGAGATCCCCTCCCCCCCACCTGACCCTACCTATGCTGAAGGCAACAAGACTGCTGGGAAGACAAAAACTTTGAATGGAGGAGATTGATCCCAGGCTGAGTAGGAAATTCAGCCTATGTATTAAGAACTGTGAGTAGCTGTAACCTCTATTAGGGTGAGAATATCTATTAGCTTAATTCAAATCTTGCTTAGTCTAAAAGTTTAGGATTTAGAATGCATATTTACTTTTTATTTTCTTAAAATAATTATTTCTGACCTTTATGCCTACCACTTATAATCACTTAAGATCTATCTTTCTGTAGTTAATAAATGTATTTTAATATTTATCCTTACCAGTGAGTTTATCTATAGTATTTGGGGAATCTGCTCAGATTACAAAAGCTGGTGCATGTCCACTATCCTTTAATAAAATGCCAAACTAATGATTGAGTTGCACTGAAGGTCTTGAGTACTGTAAAATGATATATTTCCAGAGTTCAAGGGTGGGGTTTGCTGGTGTATAGTTCATGGGTGGCTTAGTGAGCATTTATGCAACTTGCTGGTTGTGGCTCTGTATGTTGATGGCTGAATGAGAGACAGCACCTGGAGGGTTTGCTGTTTGTCACTGGCATAGCATTGTGAGAGAAAGCCCAGGTTGGAGAAGTAAGGGGGCAAACCAATCCCACAGTTCCAGGTTGTAGCCCGGGGATCCCAGCACAAGGGTGTTGTGCTCAGAATTCTTTCATATACACTATAATTACTGTACATCCCAGCGAGTTTGTAAGTAGCACTCACAAATTAGCTTCTGTAGCATGAGTGTCAAGTGATCCGTGCTAAAGAAAAGATTGGCCATCTGGGTTATGCTGAACTCCAATTAGAATGTCTCTGTGTGAGTGAAAGATAATGGCATTAGCCATTTGCACCCATGCTTTTGAAATCCAAAGAGCATCTTTCAGCAATTAGAAGTCTAGTGACCTCTTTCCAGTAATCTGGGAAAACAGGACATGATATAAATGAAGACACAAGAGTTTATAGTGTGGCTTCTGTTCGCCTTCAGTGATAATGGAGGTAGTTAATTGCATACGCCTGCACCCCAAATGGAAGGTCACTCCCTCCCTTTGGGCAAGGACACGTGGTGTTTATACTACTCACACTCCCTCAGGGTTTTTGCTTCTCCATAGCAGTCTTACTAGAGAAGCCTCCTTAGGATTATGCTGAGTGAACGCATTCTTCAGTTGTCTTGTTATAGTTCTTCTCTCGCCAATGCTACCCAATTTAGAGGTTGCATTGGCTTGATGCCAGCTCCTAGCAGATCAGAGGTTGTAGGTGCTCTGTGCCATTGCAACCCCTGCCCAGGTGGGCTTTCTACCACCACAAGCCCATCAACATCTGTCACATACCCTACAGCTGCATTATAAGCCCTGTGCCTCCGAGTACTCCTTTGGCATCCTTTGTTCTAAGCTATGTTCTCCGCAGTATAACCACCATTAGAATCCTGCTCGTGCATTCTCTGTGCATGCTGAATTCCCATGGGTTTCAGTGGGAGTTTGGTTATTCAAAGCAGACAGGATCTGGTCTAAAGTTAATGATTTGACCACATAACTCTAAGTCATATTTGGGCAGCTAGCATATTTTCCCCTTTATGTTTAATGCCAAATTCCCAATGGGAGTTCCCTATGCACATCATGAGGAGAGCATATACCATACCTGGCCTTTCATTCCATCATAATTGTTATGATTATGTTACAGTAGTACCCAAAATGTTTTAGGGGCTGTACAGCCACATATCCCAATTTATTCCCACAGCTGTGTAAATGCAAGAATACACTTCAGCTAGGCATGGCTATTCTTTAAATTAGGACTTTGTTTTCTTCAGTTGGCTATCAAAGTAAAACTAAAGTCAGATGTACAGCAACTTTTTCTTATATTCCTTATGAAAACAGCTTGAGTTCTACCTGTTTCTTCAAAAGTGTTTTGGGAACCCAAGACCTGCATCCTCACTCTGTTACACCCCTTCTGCCAGCTCTAATCACACAGGGCTAGATTGTGCTCACCCTTGCATGAGTATAAAAAGTCAGGGAGAGGCATAAGGAGCCTCCCCTTTTGCATCCTGTGATGGCACCAGGTAACATTTCACATTTTGCCTTTCCTTGACTGCCAAAAGCAGCATTAGCTTCCCACAGTGGGTAGAAAGACCAGTTCCATCCAAATTTTGTTTAGCAGATGGGGAATTTTGTCAAGGAACATTGCCCACTGTCAAATGGTGGCAGCCTCACACTGCTGCCTGGAATTCCCACTATGGCACTGCACCCTTTTTATCACCTCTCTACTGCAGGTTGTGTCTTCAAGGCACTATTTAGGCCACAGCATGATGGGTCAGAGCGTAGAGCACTTTCAGCATATGCAGAAAGAATAGTAAATATGGGAGGCAACCAGCTTGGCTTAACAGAGATGTCTTTGGTGAGCTTAAACATAATAAGGAAGCTTACAAGATGTAGAAGCTTAGTCAGATGAAAGGGAGGAATATAAAATACTGCTCGAGCATACAGGAATGGAATCAGTAAGACCAAAGCACAATTGGAGTTGCAGCTAGCAAGGGAAGTGAAGGATAACAAGAAGGGTTTATACAGGTATGTTAGTAACAAAAAGGTGGTCAGGGAAAGTGTGGGCCTCTTACAGAATCGAGGAGGCAACCTCATGACAGATGAGGTAGAAAAAAGCTGAAGTACTCAATGGTTTTTTTGCCTTGGTCTTCACAGGTAAGGTTAGCTCCCAGACTACTGAACTGGGCAGCACAGAAAGGAGAGGAGGTGAGCAGCCCTCAGTGCTGAAATAACTGGTTCATGTCTATTTAGAAAAGCTGGACATGCACAAGTCCATGGGGCCAGATGCAATGCATCTGAGTGTGCTGAGGGAGTTGGCTGATGTGATTGCAGAGCCATTGGCCATTAGTTTTTAAAACTCGTGGCAATTGGGGGAGGTCCCAGATGATTGAAAAAAGTCAGATATAGTGCCCATCTTCAAAAAAGGGAAGGAGGAGGATCCAAAGAACTACGTACTGGTCAGCCTCACCTCAGTCCCTAGAAAAATCATGATGCAGGTCCTCAAAGAATCCATTTTGAGGCACTTGGAAGAGGGGATGGTGATCAGGAACAGTCAGTATGGATTCACCAAGGGTAAGTCAGGGCTGACCAACCTGATTGCCTTCTGTGATGAGGTGACTGGCTTTGTGAATGTGAGGAAAGTGGTGGATGTGATATACCTTGACTTTAGCAAAGCTTTTGATACACTCTCCCACAGTATTCTTATCAGCAAGTTAAAGAAGTATGGGTTTGATGAATGGACTACAAGATGGATAGAAAGTTGGCTAGATCATCGGGCTCAACGGGTAGTGATCAACAGCTCAATGTTACCAGCTGCCAACTAGACAAGTAGAGTGCCCCAGGGGTCGGTGCTGGGGCTGGTTTTGTTCAACATCTTCATTAATGATCTGGAGGAGGGGGTGGATTGCACCCTCAGCAAGTTTGCAGATGACACTAAACTGGGGGGACGTGGTAGATAGATTGGACAGCAGAGATAGAATACAGAGTGACTTAGACAAATTACAGGATTGGACCAAAAGAAATCTGATGAGGTTCATCAACTTGTTGAAATCCTCACTTAGAATGGAAGAATCCCATGTACTGGGACCAACTGTCTAGGCAGCAGTTCTGCTGAAAAGTACCTCGGGGTTGCAGTGGACAAGAAGCTGGATATGAGTCATATGTGTGCCCTTATTGCCAAGAAGGCTAACGGCATATTGCGCTGCATTAGTAGAAGCATTGCCAATAGATCGAGGGAAGTGATTATTCCCTCTATTCAACATTGGTGAACCCTCAGTTGGAGTATTGTGTCCAGTTTTGGGGCCTCCACTACAGAAAGGATGTGGACAAATTGGAGAGAGTCCATAGGAGGGCAACAAAAATTATTAGGGGTCTGGAGTACATGACTTATGAGGAGAGCTGACAGAACTAGGCTCGTTTAGTCTGCAGAAGAGAAGAATGAGGGGGGTTTATAGCTGCCTTTAACTACCTGAAAGTGGGTTCCAGTGAGGATGGAGTTAGGCTGTTCTCAGTGGTAGTAGATGACAGAACTAGGAGCAATGGTCTCAAGTTGCAGTGGGAGACTTCTGGGTTGGATATTAGGAAAAACATTTTCACTGGGAGTGGGGGGGGGTGAAGCACTGGAATGGGTTACCTAGGGAGGTGGTGGAATCTCCATCCTTATTGGTTTTTAAGGTGTGGCTTTACAAAGCCCTGGCTGGGATGATTTAGTTGGGATTGGCCCTGCTTTGAGCAGGGGGTTGTATTAGGTGACCTGCGGAGGTCACTTCCAGCCCTAATCTTCCATAATTCTATATTGTAAATGCAGAATTAGAGAATGCCAAAAAACTAGATGTTCAATTTAACCTTTATTTAAAAATATGTGTATGCATGAAACATCTCTCGCTGAACTGTACTGGTCAAGATACAGCAAATTAATTTGCTTAGTTAAAGTGAAGGATTAAAAATCAAAAGCAAGGAAAGCATATGGGTGATCTTAGGGCAACCTGTCCTTGGCCTGGAACAGGAATGATGTATCACCTTTAAAAAACAATAACGTAACAGTAGAGGTGACAACAATAACTACAACGCATCTGATAGGTCAACAGAAACCAATCTAGATAAGTGACGCGTAATATGAAAGACGCAGGGCATTAGAATGCTATTAATATAAAAAGAGAAATATGATCTCAAGGTTTGATAATAGGAAAAGGAGACAGGAATTCCTGAGGTCTAAGACCAGCTTTGAAACTGACTTCTTGTTTGGGTTTGGGAAAGTCACAAACTCTGTTCATGTTAGAGTTTTATACACTCACCCGTCACCAGTGGTTCAAGAACCTTCCACACAGCAACAGCAAAGTCCCTCCTGGGTTTCAGGGAGTCTGTCTGGCATTTCTCCATTTGAGGGTAAAAACTCTGCTTGAGATAGGAAGATGCTACTGCAGCTGCTTTTAAGATTGATAAGGGTTTGTTAGGTAGAAGGGGGAGTCAGAGGACCTCTACTTTTCTTTAGGGATAACACTACTTAGAAGCCTCACAGCAGGGATGTTTGAAGGATTTGTTCACATTTGTAAATCACTGTGCAGATGGAAAACACCATGTAGTATTTTTCTAATCTAAACTGCAACGGCAGAAGATCGGGGACGTTCTAAAAAGAAGCCAGCAAAACAAGATAAGATCATTTAAATATAATAATGTAACAAGGAATTGGAAATTGGAGAAGAGATCAGTTAGCATGATGGGTTTTTCAAATATGTACCGAACAAAGGATAAAAGAATCCCTTGGTTTATTTCAAAGTTATCTTAGATAACATAAATCAGGAGTAAAGAAACAGCAGAGATATTTTTACATTGTTTGCTTCTTAGGACAGGGACTATATTTCTGGGTTTGGAAAGTGCATATCACAACAATCTAAATGAATACATTTAGATATTATTATTAATAATAGTAATACACCAAGAATATATTACAAACCCTACCAAAGCAGGGGGATTTTTTTTTGAGTGATGACCATCAGATAAGAACTATGTATGGATAATAGGATTGATTCTGAAAAGATTAGATTTTCTTAAAGTAGAAACACCTTCACATCTGGTAACATGCATGTAGGAACATTAAAGAATGTGAAGGGGAACAAAGCTCTAACTGATATTTTTAAAAGTGGTCAGGTTTTGAGAGAGATTCCCTATGTCTGGACAACAGCAAACATCAGAAAGGTCAGGTATAGAATTGACTGAAAATGAGAAAATTATTCATACAAAATAATTACGGTTTTAGTGAAAAGTTTTTTGAAATCTGGAATTGTTTCACCACCTGTACTCAGGTGTCAGACCAGAAAACTAGAGATCACAGTGTAGCATCTGTTCTTCAGAAAATCTTGGAAATCATCCAAAAGGCAACCTGGACATGAAAAACAAACAAACAAAATATGGTTAGCAGTACAATAATGTGTTGAATACCCCAATAACCCAGGTAAAGCAGGGAAGTTTCTAGCACCTATGATCACATCACTGGTATCTTTGATCCTAGTTTCTGAATCCAGCAGCCTCTAGCCTATGTAACTTTCACCCACAGAGCTCCCTCCAGTCCTGCACTGATGCACTCACGTGCAAGGGCATGTTCTCATGGCTCTATTTGCTGGATCACAGCCTAATTTCCCTGAATCTTTCATTCAGCAAATTAACTTCCCAGCTCCACATAGCGGAGGGTCACGTTAAACTTAGAGCTCATCTATAGATTGCTTTAGTCCACAGCAGAGGGGAGTAAATTTTAGCCTGTGCTAGTGTGTTGCACACTTAACTGGCTCACGTGGACCTTGCTGGTGCACACTAAAAAATCCCTACGTGTGTAAATATAGTCCTGTTCCAAACACTACTATGTTAGTGAACAGTAGGGAACTTTCAGTGAAAGCCAGAAGGGTCTATATTGGCCAGTTAGTGTGTGACCTGCTAATACATATTAAAATTTACATTGCTCACCTCTGGTGGAGACTTAAGCACATACACTTGCAGGAGTACTTTGAAGAGTTTATTGCCATGGTGTTTAAGAGTTTCAATGGATGTTATGGGTTAACTACTGCCTTCAAACACTGGCACGCATTCCAGGTTCCATTGATTGCAGTGGGAGTTATGTATGAATATCTGAGGGGAAAACTTGGTCTTATATATTTAAAATTTTCCAAGAATATTTGATAACATTCCACCACAGAAATTAGTGAGTGAAATAAGTCACAGACTAGGAAATGGAAGATGATGGTGGAGAAAAATGAGTTGATGAGTAAAAGACAAATGTTGACCATAGAATACTAACCTTTCAGGTAAAATGAGATTAAGACTGGGGTCAAAGGTCAGTTTTGGAATTCTGGTTAATTTTTTATGTCCTATTACAATAAATTAATAGATAAGGACCACATTGTGTGAACCCACTTGAGTAATCTCATTAAAGACATTAGGACAATTCGCTGGCGTGAGGATTACTTATGTAAGCAAGGATCATTGCGAACACTTCAACCCAGAGACAACATTGAGGAATAATGCAACCATCCTCTGGAGAATTTGTCCTGTTCAGATGCCTGGACTGACAAATACCAAAAAGAGTTAAAAGCATAAAAATATAATTACATTAGGAGAAAGGTAGTGAGTTAAAGATTATATTCTGTACTGTGTATACTCAATACAATAGCCATCCAAAACATGATTCATAAAAGATATTTGGGCTTGTTATAGGAAAAAAAATTGAAATCATCAGCTCAGTGAATAGTTGCAGTAAAAAAGGTAAAAAGGATATTTGATTGTATTGGCAAATGTATAGTATGGAGGAAAAAGATGACATTTTCATTGTTAGAAATCATTTGTATTACACTCTGCCTGGAGAGCGGGTTAGAAATCACGCCAGATTCATAAAGGTATTTAGGTGTCTAAAGATGCAGATAGGCACTTAAGTACTTTTTGTAAATCCCACTAAGTAAGGTAGGTGCCTAAATACCTATGTAAATCTGGCTCTTAGGCACAACAGAATATTGTTTCCTTGCAGTATGAGGTCCATAAGAACTGCCATACTGGATCAGATTGGTGACCCATCTAGCCCAGTATCTAGTCTCCAACAGTGGCCAGTACTTGAGCTTCAGGAGGAGTGTACAAAACAGGGCAATTTTTGAGAGATCATTGACGAACTTCTTTACTTCTTTTCTGAGCCCAGTTTTACTTCTGACCATCACACCATCCCATAGCAATGAGTTCCACAGATGAATTGTGGGTTACGTGAAAAAGTATTTCCTCTTGTTTGTATTAAACCTGCTGCCTATTAATTTCATTGGATGACGCCTCATTCCATATTGTGGAAAAGCATAAACAACACTTCCTTATTCACTTTTTCCACATCATTCATGATTTTATAGACCTCTGTCATATCCCCCATTAATCATCCCTTTTCTAAGATGACCAGCCCCAATTGTTTTAGTCTCTCAATATGGTAGCTATTCCATACTCTTGACCATCATTGTTGCCCTTCTCTGAAACTTTTCCAATTCCACTATATTCTCTATGAGTGGGTCAACAGAACTGAACACAGTATTCAAAGAGGGAGTGCACCTAGATACATATAGCACCGCTGTGACGCTGGTAGACCAGTGCCAGCTCATGCCAGAGACCAAGACCAACTCACTTGTGCATTAGTATAGATGAAAGTGATTGTTAAATGTATCAGGATATATTTGGTGTTCAAACTTCATGAAAACTAGTGGGATTTTACTTGCATTGTTTTCACTGATCTGTAGCCTCTTATAATGTGGTAGCAAACATTTACATTGTTTATAGCCTTGTAACTAAATAACTCATTGTGATACTCTGTACCTCAAAATAGCATTCTGGAACTCCCATATTCACCACTGTGCTATGATTATTACATGTTCTTTACAAAGTATGCCTTGAGGTATTTGAGAAGTCATGATCTGTTGAACATTACTAGCCTGTTGAATTATGTGTGTTACCATTCTGTATAAAGTTATGAAATTTTGCTGTGTATGTGTTACTGAAATATTTTGTGAGTCTGGAAGATGGCCACAAGCTGGGCTTTCGGTGGCAACAAAAAAGCAAATAACACCCCCAAGACAGAATTATATTAGGACTAGTCAACCAGGTATTGATGACCCATTAAGAAGAATCCACTCTCTCAATGGGCCCTACCCGAAGCACATAGATAATGGAGATTGCTTAACCCAGTGACTCAGCAGAGATGTAGAACATTGGACTCTGACTTCACATTTGAGACAGTATTTTTCCATGCCCATGGATTGGGAGATATAAATTGGAGTCTGTGACATCAGCCCAGAGCCACTCACCTCCCCCACCTACTCTGAAGACAACAAGAACATACGGAAGAAAAGACTTTGAACTGGAGAGATTGGTCCCAGGCTGAGCAAGGAATTCAACCTGTGTATTAAGAACTGTGAATTGCTTACAACACCTAGTGAGGTGAGAAAGTCTGCCTGATTCAAATCTTGCTTAGACTAATAAAGTTTAGAATTTAGACTGCAATTTTATTTTTATTTCTTAAGTAATCAACTTTGACCTCTATGCCTAAAACTTATAATCACTTAAAATCTCTTTCTGTAGTTAATATACTTATTTTAATTTTTTATCCTTACCAGTAGGTTTGTCTAAAGTGGTTGTGAAATCTGCTTAAATTACGAAGGTTAGTGCATGTGCACTGTCCTTTGACAAAGTAACAAACTAATTAATGAACTTGCATTGTTCAAGAAAGAGTCTTGAGCAGTGAAAGACAGTACACTTCTGGGGTGCAAGGCTTGGGGGTAGGAAGATTTGCTGGTCTCCCTATGTGCAGTTCATGAGTGGCTTATAGAGCATTCACTTACCCCAAGTCAATTTGCACCTTAGATCTCACACAAAAGACAATGCTTGTAGCCAGACCTATAATAAGCTAACTCAGGATTTATTAACAAAGAAAAATGAAATGTTATCAACAAGGTTAAAAACAGGTAAATATAGATACACAAATGAGATGCACTCTTAGGTTTCAGATCGCGATAGAGCTGCTGAAATATGCCAACTCTATAAATCCTTTAGTGCTAACCCAGGTTAATCCTGGGATCTCTTATTTATGATTAGGAATCTTTGCCCCTTAGAGTCCAAACTGAACCTAATTCCTTCTGGTCAGGGAAATTTATCCCCAATCCCTCGAGCCCAATATGATGGGATATCCCCCTCTCTTCATGGGTGTGTCAGGAGCAACCAACAAACTCCTTGTTCTTAGATGGCTTACAACAGCCCATTTGGATTCAATAGGCCTTCCTAATAGGCTGGAGAGAACCCCTCCTTCTTGGTGCAAACCAATATTTTCACACTTGGTGACATTTCTTTCTTTCCTGACTGGATTTACACCTTCAGAATAAACACTCAAGTATTACCTTATAGCATAGGTTACAGATATAAGTGAAATTAATGCATGCAGCAGCTTATAAGCATTTCATAGTCTAAACACATTGCTACAAATCGAATATCTAATTTAGCAATACTAACACAGATGAGTCAGACTGGTTGCCAGCTATGCATTTGATAGTGTTCCCCCTGAGGCCTAGGGTCATTGGTATGAGCTGGAACCTGGTCTATTAGCATTACACTTGCATGAGATCTGCTAATGTTACTCGAAAATATATCAATTACTATGTTCAGTGACTCTTTTTGGTAGTAGCAGGTGAGGAAGGTGACCTTTAATATCCTTGCTTTAAGTTCAACTTAAGTTTTGAAACGGCATCTATCAATTGCAGGTAAATATCCCCAAAGCAATTTTCACCCTCAGACTTTGAATCCCTAAGCTAGGCAATAATACTATTACAGTGGTGAAGTCAAAACATTAAAGTATTTATTAAGCAGAACAGTATCACCGAACATTAATAGTACACTTTAGACGAGTAGGGCACTACATTTATACCACACCTTTACACCTTATGTTCGGGTTAACCTCACTTGGGCGTGAAGCCCGGATCCAAGTAACCCAATAAAGGTCACTACACCTTATCCAGATTCTTTCCACCTTATAGCTGTGTAGGAACAACATCAGCAGCTGTGACCAGGAGTGGACCTCTTCATTCAGGAACCACTAACCAGCAATCCAGGAATGCTGACAAGGACACCAACAGAAGCCACTGACAGGAAGTGGAGATCTACTGGAACAGGTAAGTATGTTTTCTTCTTTTCTTGAACTGAAACAACAGCAGTACAGACATTGACTGCCTCTAGGATGGACAGCCCTGAACAACACATGCTGGGTTCTTATATACACAACACATTGCTAAGCAGAGTACACACTTGGGTCACATGATGTTTTCCTGCCCTAGGTTCCTCGGCAGATTTTCTAACTGCCATGGAGTGTTTTCAAACAAAGCAAACCAATCACAAGCGAATACCATGGCACCAAACGAAAGGCCAAAGCAAGGGTCATAGAAGAGAAGAAGAAAGGAGCCCAATATGGGAAGGAAATTAACGTCAGCCAAACAAGATGGCTAAACCTGAAAGGTAAGTAATTAAACTAGGCTACACGAAGGCCCAACAACTAGGGATTTTGAGAAGGCAGCCACCAGAATCCCCAATCAGTCTATTTTAGGCATTTCAAACAGTGTTTTCCAAGCCCCATACCCTCTCCAAAACCCTTCCCATTGGAGGTGTTCATAGCTACCAATTAGGGATCATTAATTCTGATGCCAGGGCTCCAAAGCTGATATTCAAGTATTTCTTTAATATTTTTTTGACTATACTCAAAGGTTTAAAAGCAACTGTACTATAGGCACTTGCTCTTATACCATGTAGTGGGATTTCACTGCTCTTGCAAAGTGGGGTCCCCTGGGAGCTGCAAGTCTGACACACTTCTTAAAAGTCACAGCAATGCATGCTCTAGGGGGATTTAAAAAGATGAGAGAGGAATCCTCAAAAGGCTTTATTTGTGACTACACAGGTAACCTGTGCCCTTATTTATTGAGCCTCTTCAAAACCCCTTTTATTGCCTTAGAGATACTAAATAGCTCTGTCAAGTGTCTAGCGCTGATACTGTGGATTTGTGGACTAGATCCTCAGCAGGTTTAAGTTGCTATAGTTCTGTAGAAATTAATGGAGCTGTGACAATCTATGCCAGCTGAGAATCTGACCCTTGTTCTTCTCTAAGTCAGAAAATGTAAATAAATCAATACATCTAGTTGAAGCCCTTACTGTGATTATCAAAATCCGCTTCCCCCCCCCACACACAATTTCTCAACATAAGAATTGCTCTCTTTAAAAAATGTAAGGTAGATGATGACTTTTTAAAATGAACAATCACATTCCCTCAATTTTGAAGCAATTTTAAAATTATTAGTCTGAACCAGCTTCTTTTAAAAGCTGATTATCTCAACTGTACAAAATCTTCCCCTTTGTTTGCAAATTAAATTAGATTATTTTTTCTTCTCTGTTCTCTTTCCATCTCTTGGTGCAGTGGTTAATTGACAGAACACTTCCTCAGGAGAGTGTGTCCCCAATAACTCCTCTGCTTACCTCCTGGAGTGAGGCTTTTTAGGAGAAAGTTTGGTTTTTTTGTAAGATTACCCTTAACTCTGAATTTTCTGAGCTTGGTGTTTTTTGTTTTTGGCCCTTTTAACTATAATGGGTTTGAAGACAAACCTCTAATATGAGCCTGCAACACATTTTTGGTGTGGGCACAATGATATAACTGCATTCCCTTCATAGCAGCTATTCCACAATTTAAAAAAAAAAAAAGGCCCACAACAATCAAACAAAGAAACTTGAATTTAAGTCTGAGCATTCACGTTCCTTTTGATATAAGGGTTACAGGCTTGGGTTTGCATGCTGGATAGGATTTGTGATGCATAATAATGAAGAGGATTTCCCAGAGAGAATGAGAGGATTGTGAAATGCTGAATGGTATTTTTCTCTTTGTTTTTAGGAAAATGTTTTTATTCAAGCTTTGGGAGGTACAAAATGTATATTATAATGCCTGGAAAGTAATGAGCAATGATCATGTTGAACGTGAAAGGCTGAATCCCCCAAAGTATGTGCCCCAACACATTTTAAAATACAGTAATGTTTTTAATTTAGCAGCCTGGTTTGTAGATCTAAAGAAATCATATAATTTTATACTTCGGCATAAATACCTGCTCTAATTGCCAAAAGCATTCTGCCTGGGCAACTGAGGAGATATTATAACTGCCTGTGACATCAGTGCAGTTAATGAAGATAAATCATGGTACAGTTGTCTGCATATGAATCTGTCAGTCGAGGAATTTACTCACTTGTTTTCATAATTTTGCTGGCTTTTTTTTGTCACGTGAGAGTCCTCTATGAAGACATGCTAGCTAATCTTACAATGAGAGAGGAAAAGCCAAAGTAATCCCCAGTGGGCAATATTTCAGCTCCTGCTGTACAGCAAGATTAATTCAATTCAATTAATTATATGGAATCCAAGAGCTTGGGTCAGGGCAAGTGAAGAGAACAAAGTGATTGGACTTCCATTAGTATAGTGCTAGTGATCCAATTAAAAGGATGCAGGATAATGTCTATACAGGCTTTTGGGTATCTGATTCAGGAAGAGAAAAAGGCCATTTGAGTCATCATGGCTTCATACTTCTTGGCTGATCTACCTTTTTGATTTTCAAAATGGTTTTAAATTATTTCTTTCTCCTACTTATGCAGATTTTTCTTTGTATGCTTGTTCTGGTAACTTATTGAACAGATGTATATGTATGTTATCCTTTGTGTGTCTTATTTTCTTATTTCCATTGATGTCCTATCTAGAGCTCGTTGTCTTATACTTAGATTGTTTTTGCATTTTCACCCACCTCAGCAATTTATCATAATCGCTTTTATCAATAGTGTTAATAACTTGGAAAATTTCAAATTAGATTACCCCGAAATAATCTAGTGATCTTCCTGCTCTCCTATAAGAATAAATCCAAACTCCGGTAATTTTTCCTTTGGATTCAATCTTTTAAAAAAATGGTGGCATGTTGGTTAACCTATAGTACCAAAAGAAGCATACCAGAAGAATGCCACTGTAGCTAAACAGTAGAGTAATGGATGCTGTTAGAAACAAAAAGGGATCCTTGAAACTTTGGAAGTCAAAAGCTAATTAGCATAATAGGAAGGAGCACAAACTCTGGCAGAGTAAGTGTAAAAGTATGATAAGGAGAATTTGAGAAGCTACTTACTAAAGATGCAAAAGGTAAAAGGAAGAATTTTTTAAAGTACACCAGAAGCAGGAAGCCGGCAAACAATCAGTGGGGCTACTAAAGGGCAAAGATGCTAAAGAAGCACTAAAGGAAGACAAGACGGTTGCAGAGAACCTAAATTAATTCTTTGCATCAGTCTTCATTTCAGTGGATGTGGGTGGGGGAGATTCACCCCAAAATAATAGCTCTGATGGGGGGGTCTCATCTGAAGTACTGTCCCACACTGGTATATCAGTAGAGAAGGTTTTATAAACTAATGTAATGAGTTAATATGATGGAACAGTTAGCCTATGAAGAAACAGAAAAGTATGAAGAAGGACATCAAGCTGAAGAGGAGAAAGGAGACTGAAAGCAGTGAGGGAGAAGATCAGAACAAACCCAAGTGGTGGGCACAGTACAGGTGGCTACATATTTTTCTGTTACAGAAAGTTTGATACTGAAATATTACAATAGAATGCACATAAATGGTTACAATTGTTTATCAAATCTCAAGGGACAGAATTGTGTAAAGGAGCTGGTGGCTTTGGAGATCTGAGGGGATATTGTTTCCATAATGGGAGGCATATCTGTTGTAGAATAAAATGTTTTTGTAATGTTGGTGGGATTTTGCTTAACTTTATGTCAGTTTTCAGAGTACATGTGTCTGAAAGGAAATATGAGTTCACTTCAAGTTTGATGGTTTTGGCATGATTTAAAAATAAAATCAAGGCGAGAGAACATAATCTGCCACTAGCAAGTTTTCCTAAACCAGAATTCCAGATAAATGCTAGCTAAAGATTTAAGTAAAACATTATAGTCTTTGTCCTGAAATCTCATTAAATCTTCTCAAAAGCAGGAAATTCCATCTTGTTCTACAGTGTTTTCTACTTGTAGGCAGGGCCCCCACATGGGGGGAGAAGGGTACACTTTACCGGGGCCCAGAGGCCCTGTGGGGCCCAGCCCAGGCTGCAACCCCTATGGGTATATGAGTGGGAAGGGGCCTGGGTTACAAGTTTGTTCTGGGCCAAGAAAATTATGCTTGTAGGACCCCCTGCTCCCAAGCCTCTTGTTTACAATTTTTATACATTGAACAGAGTTCTCCCTTCTGTTTTAGTCTAAGTGCTGCCATATTTAAAACCAGAGGACATCTGCTGTATTAGGGTGGCTGCAAGCTACCGTACTTAATACAAATTTGGTGCGACTCTCCCATTGACAGGGTGGCTCTTTATGCAAAGTTGGGCATCCCAACCATAGTGCTATTACATATGATTTACCTTTAAGAGGTAAATAAATTAAATTAATTAAAATAAAATCTGATATTTTGTTAGACGCCAAGAAATTCTAGCTCCAATTTAAAAGAGCAAAGCAAATTAGGCATGGTAATAGATGAATATAAAAAAAGAAATAAAGCATAACAATTAACAAAGAACAAAGATAATCAAACTTGGCCGTCTTTTCAGAGCTAAGGTGGTTTATGGAAACAGCCTGGTACATCTAGACCAAAAATACATATATAAATCCATGGCTCAGGAAAGGAAGAAGCTATTTTCACAGCAGGTGATTATTCAGTAAGGACTCCCTACGATATCCTCACTTGTAAACGAGGAAGTCGATCTTGGATCTACACGTGCATGGCTCTGATGAGACACAAATTGTTGTGGCGCTGTGCCGATTGCTCTCTGTGCAGAGCCCTGATGTGAGACAGGGCATGACACGCCACTTATAGATTCAGTACTGTAAAGCGTAAATAATTGAAAGCTTTTTGATATTATTGTGCCTTCTTATAGCACATCCTCAATAAATTATTCATATGGATCTTTAGAATGTCGTGCTCCATACCTTAAACCACTGCCTTTTGCTTATTATGCATTTCAGATCATTGGCTATTTTATACATGCCCTTTCCATATAATGTTTATCTGTGCTAAGGGGCTTTTGTTTTATGCAGTCATCATTCTCTTTTTTAATCTGTACATGTCTACTACCTAGAGTAGTCATTATTTGCATTTGTAGCCAATATATCTCCAGTCAGTGCTTCCCCATTGTTATTTAATTCAGGATTCAGTTTCTGCAGTTCCTTCCCCTTGTTTATTGGATTGTGTACCCATTGCTTCTGGATAATTCATCTGGTTCTCCCATTGTAGAATGTCTTAGCCTTCATGCCCCGATGACATCTGACACAGGTAACATCCTCAGGCAAACAGATTGGATCTAGTTTCATTAACTTCTTATATTGTATGGTCTATTAAAGATCATTTTTAAAAAGGTATATAATTTTGCTTTCAACATCTTTTAAATATTAACATCTTATTTATTATTAATGATCATCCTTCATGTTATACAGAAGAATCTACCCTGGTTAGTAATTCCTTTCTAGCTTAAAAATGTGCTGTGAAGCAACATGCTGTTACATTTCCTTTGCTATCTTCTAGTCTAATTTCTTCCGATTTGGTTTACTAGAACCAAATCATGCTCCCATTTAAATCAGTAGGAGTTTTGCTATCTACTTGAGTGGGAGCAAGATCTGGCCCAGGAAAGTTTATTTTATTGTTTTTAGACTTAATCCAACCATGGTGGTTGTTTCTTTTCCACTACAATTTTTCTCTAATACATTCTGCCAAACAGAAATGTTTCATTCTTTTAATACTTCATTGATAACATTATTTCTGAATGATTTTCTTTTGTTGATTCTTTCACTAAATTCTTGATGCCTTCATTTCCAATCACTTGTAAAAAATGTGAAGGAACAGTTTGTAATAAGGTGAATAGCCGAGACTGAGACAAGGAGGATCAAACAAAAAAAAAAGGTTTCAAATAAGTATTATGCAGGGGAAAATCAGTTTTCAAATGTTTTGTAATCAGTGGTATATTAGCCTCTGGGGGAAAAAGGGCCCAGGAGTGGAGCAACACCCAGCCTCAAAAAAAGAGTAAAGAGAGTATACACAAATGATTTTCTTAAAATGCTTCTTTTGCATTTTGACTTGTTTTGATCATATGCTTTATTATAGCCTACTGGATAGTTCTCTGATTACCTGCACATTGTATCCACTGCATTCTTGCATATACCATACTTCAAGTTTTGTCTGTTTCTGAATTTGGCACTAATATCCTGGCCAGCCAAGCTTTATAGGGTGTGTAGAGGTGAGGGAAGCAACAATTTTAGTCTTGATCCAAGGCAACAGAAATAGTTAATCCACAACTGATTGAAATAACCCATATTTTCAGGGTCTCTGATCCAAAATCTATTTACCAGATCAAAAGTTCTAGCAGATAGTTGCTTTATTTGTTTAAAGCCTTACATCAGCAAATTCTGAGAAGTTTTACAGCATCACATTGTGCTGAAGCCAACAAGTCTCACATACTGACATTCAGGACTGAACTTTCAGTGAGTCTTGTCCTGCCTCTAAATTTGCAACTACATTTCTGAATGTGCAGTTCCTTCTGAAAGCATTTCTGCTTTTGTGTACACATCTGAGGATGTGTACACACAGAAAATAGCTGGGTTCCTAATTATCACATTTATACATGCAAATACCTTTTATATACATGAATATTTTGATTGAATGTGCAAGATTAAACACCACTTTAAAAGAAAATGGCTAGTAAGTATGTGCCAATCACACAGATTGTCTGGAAAAATCCTTTATTTCTCATTTATTCTGTGGTTTTTTGTGCTTTATTTACAGGGCAGCTAGATACTACAGGCCAGATTCTGATCCCTGCTATGGCCCCTTTCTACCTCTGCTAACACACAAGGGCTGAATAGCCAACTTCAATCTTCCCCTAAAGTGGGGGAATCCCTAGGTGGCATAGAATAGGTGTGTCAGGGCTGGTGAAATGACCCTTGGGAATCTGACTACAACATATTTGAAGCTTCTGTATGCCATCTGTAAAGTTCTGCATAACTTTACATGTTCCCACTAATTCTTTCTTGTTGAACTTTGTATCAACCTCCAGCTCCCTTGCCATTCTCCCCTCATTTTTATGTCAGCTTCTCACACAATCACCTTCGTCTCTTCTCCCAGTCAGCCCCCCATACTCATTCACAAACCTCCCCTTCCATCTGCATTTAAGTCCCTCTTAAAAGACACACTTCTGCCATGCTGTCTACACTGAGCCTAGTTCCCATCTAATAAAAGCCCCTATTTAATGTTCTCCTTCCCCTAACTTCTGTCTATTTGTCCGTCTGTCCTCAGAGTGTGAACTTCTCTGCACAGAAGCCATCCTTTTTTGGATGTCTGGAAAGTGCCTCAAGTACCTTAAGGGTATTACTGTCAATTTATTAATACTACTGCTACATCCCTAGGTAAAAAATAATTCTGGCTTAAATGAAAGCAGAAAACCAGAAATACAGAAACAGTAATTATAGGTCAATCACTGTGAAGAACAACAGTTACTAACAACACAAAGCAGAAAGACATATCGGTAAAGCAGACAGCTCCAACTGAGACCCAAATGAGTCATTTCAGACAATTTGTTATTCTTAACAAAAGCAAGATAAACTGAGATGAGGGTTTAGAAGTTCATTTTTGTGCATGTCTCCTGAAAGTTTCCTAATAGTCTTACACCCCCATTATGGTACTGAATCAAAACAGGAGTAGGATATGAGAGAGAACTGGAGCATGTACTACCAACATCTACCCCCTTTCTTTAGTTTAGTTGGGTGAGTGACTTCAATGCCAGCTGGAACACTGTTGTCATGATATTTAACCAAAGCGTGGCATGTAGCATTGGAAAACACAGAACTCACTGATCATTAATATTATTGCATGGGGTCTCTTCCCACTAGGAGAAAAGGAACTTTATCTGAGAATACATTTCAAGGGTTTCTGGTCTAGAAAGAGGAAGAGCCAGGCTCTCTTCCCCCAGCTGCCATGCTATGAGGCATAGAAGGTGGACAAGATCTCCACCGTTTCAGAAATTCTGATTATTTTGGAGTAAGCACTGAGAATCCTTATACCAAATATTCAGACATGGCCACTGATTTTGTGTGCCTCACTTTTAGGATATTTAGCCTAAAACAGAAATCCTATTTTCAGAAGTGCTGAGGGCAAAGAGTTTCCATGGAAGTTAATGACTGCTGTGAATGTTGCCTTGCCTTTCATTGTGCAGAGGCAGCTGCTGCATTGGGATATGTCTCCGTTTGAGGTGGGGTGATTCCCAGCTCCAGGAGACAGCCCAGCACTGGCACTGATTGAACTCGTATGCTAAAAATAAAAGTGTAGCCACAGCAGTGCAAACAGCAGGAGGGACTAGATGCCACAAGTACATACCCATCCAAGATGCTAGATAAATGCTTGGGATGGCTCACCTCCCACCACTCACACCATGGCAACTACACTTCATTCTTCGCACACTAGCTTGATCAGATCGAGGGCAGGGATGTTCCCTTCAGCTGGGAATTACTCCCCTCATTTGAAGTGTAGACATACCCTTAGTTTTCCTCATTGATAGTTTAGCTCTTCTGCTATACTGGAAAACTCAACCTCTTTTGGGATACTGGAAAAAATAAAACCCAAACCCAGTGCAGAAACTCACTGCACATCTTGTTCCCTCAAGTCTCCCATGCCCAGAGGAAAGGGAGCTGTATAAATACACAGCCACATTTCTCAGCATTCTTTGCTGCGAGACCTACAATTTCCATCAGTCCTGGAGATGACAGCTTTGAAAAATATCTACTCATTTTGGGCCAAAACTGGAAACAGGACAGTACTGGATGTGTAGTTGCCTTGACGAGCCTATCATATTACAATCACATATTGTGCTATATGTGGTGATGAAGCAGTGTGCGATTTGTTCTGAAATGAAAAGTATCCCAAAAATGATAACTCCAGCAAATCTCCAGTAATGTCACCATACAATGTATTTGGGCTGTCATCTAGAGCCAGGCAATAGCAATAAGTAAAAATCTGCAAGCCATTAGCAACACTCATTCATAAAGCATCTGAAAGAACAAATATTTATCCAGAGTGATGCAGATTCCTGCTTCAGAAAGATCAGGCATTTTTCATCACAGGTGATTCAAGATTTTATAGGCCTACTATGGTAATGGAAGAGCTAAACAAAAAACCCAAAAGTTTTCATTCAAAATAATTGAATGTTTAATACTAACCTCTCCAAGTTAAAGTAGAAATTCATCAGAATTTTTCACTGCAGATGCATCAACAAATAATCAGGCTATATGGTGGCATCCGTGACTAAATAGCCTTCACTGATTCTACTGGGACTTCTGCCCCAAAAGTGAGGATGTAAGACTCAGCCTCATTCTGTAACACTGAAAGGCGGCATACATTACAGCTTTAGGTGCATAGGCTCTCACCTAGAGAGCTTGAAAAGGCAAAATATGGCCAGGCGTACAGAAATCAGCAGAGTAGTATTTCTGCATGACATTTACATAAGAGTAATACTTCTGTTCATAACATTTAACATCTACTGGACGGACGTATGTAAATCAAAATCAATTCTGACCAAAAATTAAACCATATGGCAGTAGAGGAACAAGAACTTTACTCTTCCCTCATATGTATATCCTTGATTACTAGCATTATTGAAACATGGTGTGACATGACAAATACTAAAGTCCAGTTTGAATATTTGCAGTAAGAGAACTCACCCACTCTTACTGAAGTCAATTGAAAGGCCTTTCAGATGAAAATCCCATGAAAGACTAGGAACGTTTTTAAGGGCCACTACTGTACATGTGCTCTTCACAACTCTATGGGGAAGAAGGATTTAAGCCACAAAGTTCAGAGTCAGATCTCAACTTCCTTGAAGTTCAAGGATGGTTTGGAATAAGTGTTTCTGTTTGGGACCAAGCTGTTAAATTTCAGTTTAGATTCAAAATTATGCATAAAGAGAAAACAATTAGAAAATGACCTGCAGCAGAACGCCATAGTCCACATTCCCATTTACACCACTTTATACCCTTTGCATAGCTTAAATGTGCCTTATGTATATGAGACTGACTCATATAGTGTTTTGGTTTCAGCCCTATTCTAATTCTTCACCACCTTGGTATACTTCATGTGGTCTTGGGACTTGTCAGTTTATTGCTTTTTAATGTTGAAATGGAAGCAGAGAACATGTAGAAACAGGAGTACCCGGCTGAAAGGAATATATTTCACTGTTTTAACATTAAGAGTTGGAAAACATTGGTGAACAAATTGAAACTGATGGTGATCATCTGAGTTACACACCGATATTGCTTGCTTGTGCTCTCAGCATTATCTCATGCTGACATTGTTACGATCAGTATAATTAAGATTGCTGCCCTATAATATGTTTCTTGGGGAAATTTACAATGGAAACAAGGAAACATGTTCTTTTTGACAGCCAGCCATGGTACACTCATCTCTCCTAAACAGACTGTCTGTGAATGTCAATTAAGAAATTGAAATAATCCTTTTTGTAAATTGAAAATATTCCCACAAATCATTTCAGATATGCCAGATGCAAGAGACCAAATCCTGAGGCTCCGGATCACTTTTCAACTCAGTCGTTACCCATGCAAAGGAGTTTCCCTGAGAAAGCATTATATAAAAACTGAATAACTATTACAGGAGTTAGCCAGGATTAGCTAATATAGTCTGACAAACATATTGTGTGAACATGCTGCATGAGGTAATACAAGGTTAACAGTTATACTATTAGACTCTTTCATTTTCTCTTTGATTTCAAGCTCTGCATGTAGTACAATACATCACTGTGTCCATTTCATGAGACTACGTGAAATCATTTCAGGTGGATTTCAAGAACATTCAAACCAAACATACTAGAAGTCCATAAGTGTTGATATTAAGGGCCAGCTCCTCAGCTGGTGTAAGTCAGCATCTCTCTGTTGAAATCAGTGGAGCTATGCCGATTTACACTTGCTGGAAATCTAACCTGACATGCTTCTACAATGAACAAGGCCTATCCAGCTTATGGGCCAGATGCTCTGGTCTGGTCGAGCTTCATTTAGCTGAGTACAGATGACTTACCTTATGGGCTGCCTTGATCTTGGAACCAGCCATTCAGCTGACCAGTCCCTGGTATAGAGGAGCTTCACTGATGTTGTACTTTACATCTAGCTGCCTTTGGTCCCAAAAAGGACATTCTGGCACCTAGGAATCACAATCACTCACACCAAACGCCAATATAGGGGTTGCTTATTCTACTACTGGCCATTTAAACTGGCTTTATGGATGCTTTTCTCTAGAATCCAGTACAAACACAATCAAAAATCTCTTTGATAGCCAATATCTCTGTGGCATAGCACATGCATTAGAATGGCACTGAGACAGATTACGGTGGAGAGAGAGAGAGATGACAAATAGAAATGGGCAAATAAAGCGGAACTTAGTTTTAGGACACTTTCAGACTATTTTAGTTTTGAAAAGATTTACAAAACTAGTTCAAATTGGCGAGGCTCATGCGCGTAGATTAACTGTACTGCAGTTACACTGTAAATATGTTTATCTGTGTTTCTTTTTTATACAGGTACAACATTGTTTACATTAACTACACTGTAGTTACAATGCAAATGAAAGACAATATGAATAAAAATCTCTCCACTATAACAGGGTTAGTTACATTAGCTGAACTGTAGTCCTGGTTAGTTATCTGAGGGATACGAACATTATGAATCTATTTATGTAAACAATATTTGATCTTTGGAATCCATAGTGCATTGGGACTTAGTCCACATCTTAGTTTCAATATAGCACTTCTACTTCATGTAAACAAAGATTCATACATGTATTTTGCTTAGATGTCTAATTAGAAAGTAAGACACTTTAATTCTCTGTATTGTGTATTTATTTTATTTTCCACTTAAAAAACGTAAAAGTATTATAAAATAGGAAGTAGTTTGGAAATCAGTGAAAGCAGTCCATTTATTATTATGGCTCCATATTACTTACGATACGACTCCTTCTTACTGTGGTTAGAAAACTCAGACAACACTAGAAAACTCTAAAAATTAAGGACTAGGATGCTTTGGCGGCTCCTTCATGGAGCCGTGAGCATGGGCATGTTCTTGGCACGGTTCACCCCTCACCCTGACACCTGCCCCTTTTATGGCGTGAGGGAGACCCTGGCGCACATTTATCTTGGGTGCACCAGGCTGCAGCCCCTATTCCGGCTCCTCCAGAACCTCCTGCTGAGGTTCTGGCTGCACTTCTCCCCACACTTGTTTTTACACGCACACACGATCCATGGCCCCACAAAGTCGTGGGACCTCCTCATCAACCTCCTCCTAGCCCTGGCCAAAATGGCCATCTCCAAGACCAGGGAGAGGTGATTGGCTGGGGGGGGCACTCTGCGACTGTGGGGCCTACTTCCGTTCCTCTGTCCACTCACACATCCTCTGGGCAGAGTTCCTCTGGGCAGCATCTACTGGGTCCCTTGACACCTTCCAGGAGCAGTGGGCGCTGTCCAGGGTTCTCTGCTCGGTGTCCCCTTCTGGTTCCCTCTGTTTGACCCTGTGACCCTCACACCTGCTCCTTTTTTCATTCTTTGTCCCACGCAATTGGTTGTGTCCTGGATCCAGTGACTCGTCCCCCTCAGGGGGAGGGGCCTTTAGCCCCAGCTCACAAATAGTATAACTTCCATTGAAGTAAATGAAAGTGAGACCTGAGATGAATTTGGGTTCCGCGGGTTCTCTTGTGGCCTTAAGCAGTAGTAACAGGGCAGAGACTCACCCACCCTCACTAGGGCACTGAGTAGACCAGGGAAATGATAGCCATTATACTAACTTTGGAGAGGATGTAGAATGCACGTCACCGCTCGCAGTTGGGCCACAGGGAGTCTATCACTAGCATTTAAAATTAGACTTATGCGCCTAAGCGTATATAGCATGACTTCACTAAGCCCTCTGCACAGGGGGAGCAAGAAGAGACGTTTTGAATTCCCTCCTCTATCTTTGCACTCCCACACAGTGGCTAGGTACAGTCAAGTCCTCAATAAATGGGGCTGACCTCAGTCCACAGGACTGTAAGAGTTATTTTAGGGATTGGCAAAACCGGAGGTGGATTTTATTTTTTCCAAAGTCAGTTTTTGTTTGACTTTTGTCAAACTAGCTGTGGTTGAAATCCAGGACTCATTCTAACTGGACCCACAAAGTTTAGGGGAGTTCTGATTTGGGCTCATCTCTGTTATGCTAAGTATTGTAGTACAACTTAGAGTCTTTGGTAAACCAGAAGGAGAGAAGAAACAGAATTCTGAGCAGTTTCACTAGTTCTATAAACCACTAAGGAGTTAATTGATAATGAACAAATGAACAATTAAATCAGTTTTCTGTTGGATAGGAATGGCATTTTGAAATACTTTATGAGATTCATCCATAGGGGAAACAGAGCAAGAAAAGAAAAAAAAATTTTAAAAAATCACTCAGAATCTGTCCTTTAGGCATGTGGTCTTTCTAAAGGATAGGTAGAAAGGAATGTCACCTGGAGCATTCTTATGTCTCCACATGTATTATTCAGTTAGCTATTCAACAACACATTGAGGCCTGATCTATGCTTAAAAGTTAGGTCAACATAGCTACAGCATGCTAGGATGTAAAAAATCCACACCACTAAGCAATGTAACTACACAGACCTCACCCCCAGTGTGGCTGCCACTAGGTCAATTGAAGATTGCTTCTGTCAGTCAACCTGCTGTCACTCAATCATGCGGTGTTTCTACACTAGTGGGAAAAAGCCATTCTGTTGCTGTAGGCTGTGTCTACACCATGGGCTTATCTCGGCATAGCTAGGCACCATAGCTATGTCGTTATAGTCCCCATAACATAGACATGGCTTGCGATAAACCAGCCTCTAGCCACGCTTCAACAGAAATAAAAGTCAGGGAAGGCACTGTGTAAGTGCTCATTTCCCTCCTGCACTTGGAGTGCACCTGCAAGTTACAAAGGAAACCGAGAAATGGGAAGAAGTTCCATACAACGAACACATCCCCATGGTACCATGCCTCTACATCCATCCAGAGGAGTGATACCATTTTATAGGCCCTTATTCTAGCTCTCTAGTAGAAGCACCATCATTACCCTGCCAATAAAAGAGTGCTGAAAGCCCAGCTTCTGCTAGAGGAGAAGGAGGTAAAGTCAAACAAAAGAAAGTACAAAAATCCAAGATAAATATTTATAAGCCATAGAAGTGCCTTATTAAATATGATTTTACTGCAAACAGCCTCAGTTTCCTTGCTTACTAGCAAAGTGGTTTTCAGTATGCCTGTGGTGTCCTGTTACCTCACTGCTTGACTGTCTCCTACAGTCCAATTTATTGCAGATTATAATAGAATCAGAACATGTACATACACTACAATACCAATATATTAAATCACTGCAAAACGTGAAAGCCTTAATAATTCCATTACAATACACATCAAGGCAATGTCCTTCAAGAATGCTTTTCTTAAAACCTAGATGAAATGTAGGAAAGCACCATAGTTACTAATGGCAGAATCTGAGACATCTTAACACAGTGAGCAATCTTGGGGAAAGTGCCAGATTGGAAATACTGTGGTCTGTAACAGGATACTAAGACAAAAGAGAAAGCTGGTTTCTATCATGATGTATAAATAACCACAGTATAAAACCCAGATTCAGGAAACTTTTTTTTTTAAAAGGTAGGAACATAAAGTATGTAAGCCTAAAATTTGAAGGAAGAGAACCTAAATGTGGGGTGGGAGGGTATTTCGGGTTCTCTCTCCCGCACCCCATTATTAATATAGCCCAAACTTTGACAAGAATTATTAATATTTATTTCCACTTGCACCCAGTGTTTTGTAGGCATGCCCCTCTGCTCTCAAGAGCTTGCATTCTAAACAGACCTGGGAAGTGTATTATATTTTCCCTTGTAGAGACTTGCTTCAAACACTGAGTAGGTCACCTATGAAATAAGTTACGTGATCTCACTGTAGCCTGCAATACTGTTTGATCGCACACCAGACTATAAAGAACACCCCCAAAATACCAGACAGTTTGACCCAAATGTCAGTCTCTGCTCAGAGGTGGCTGTTGCCAGTCATGTGTAACTGGAAACCATTCGGAAACAGTCAGGAAACTCCAGCTAGGGATTTATCTTTCAAGTTTACAGTGGAAAGTGTTTGAGAATTATTTCAAAGTGAAAAGCAGCCTGAGGGAATCTTTTTTTGTAGTTTGCCTCTGACACTTGTTCAGATTCTGTTAACAAACACTCAGCACCTGTGACAATCATGCAGGCACACATTTTCCCCCAGTTAGACAAATCAAATCCAGATTCACAGACTATATTAGCCACTTTCCTCCTCCCTGCAAATATGGCCTGGAAGCTAAAGCCAATCTAGGACACACTGCCAGGATGCTGTCCTGAGAACCAAGGAGTGAAATCCTGGCCCCAATGCTGTCAATAGTGAGGAATTTGCCACTGACTTCATAGGGACCAGGATATCACCCCAGGTCTCTGGCAGAGTTGTTTCCAGTATGAATACAGCTTGCACAAATTCTGTTTGCTTTTATACTGGTGGATGACAGTCATGTTTTTCTTCCACAGCCTCTGTGGATGGTCTTATCAGCAAGGTATAGGATGAATCTTCAGCCACATTGAGGCTTTTATGGAAGCTCAAAGGAGACAGCCTAATTTTAGGACACAGGTAACAAAACCGTTGATGCAGATGTACCAAGTCTCTTAGCCTCAGTAAGAGAACTGTGGAACAAAGGGTATTATACATAACAGATGAGATCCCTGGGTGCAGAGAATGATGGGGCAATACCAGTAACTAACGGAGAACCACCACACATACCTAAAGTTAGTGGAGGCTCCTCCAAAACAAGATTACCTGTTATATGAGGAACTCCTTCATCCACAAAAGCAGCAAACTGCCACTGTGAAGAAAAATCTACTCTCGGTGATCTACTGCTCCCCTTTCCTCAGCAAGTGGAATCTATGGTTACACAGCCATCCCCTCAAGCCAAACTGAGTGGAGAAGAAGTTCCTCAAAAGTAAAGCTTAAGGTGCATTTTGCCTGAAGTTATGCTCCTCAGACTAATGTAATGAGGATTGGAGCCATGACTACTGCCACCCTGTCATCTTTGTAGCATCATACATCCCCCAGGGCATAGGACGGGATCAGTCCCGCATTCCCCTGTGTGCATGGACTGGATTTCTGTTTGGCCTTGGGCAGGCCAAGTGGGGATGGAAGGAAATGTTCCCTCTGTCCTTCTCTTAATGTGCATCTGCATAAGGGTCAGGCAAAATCTGAGATTGTGGTTTTAGCTCAAAGCATATGCCGGGTTATTATTAGTCAATTTCATCTGGCATCAGAATCTGTATGGCTTAAAAAAGCAGCACCAATATGCTCGGCATTATAGCTAAGCGCTAGTTTTTCAAGGAGGCTTCTATCTAGTTTTTTTTTTTAATGCAACTTTGCACGTGCAAAATCCCTTGTACATGCACTGGTTGCTCACTATCATTTGCACAGAGAGAATGTATATGTGCAAAACCTAGCTGCATTCAATTTGTGCACACAAACAGGTGTTTAACTGTGTACATCCTAACTTTGTTTGTGAAAGAGAGACTGGGCGATAGGCACAAAATTCACATATAAATAAAGCCATGGTTTGAAAATTTGACCCCAAGAGGGGTTCAACTATTTTAAGTAGTTTAAATCGGATTGTGTGTGCATGCAGACATGTAATTATAGTTCCATTTATCTGCTTTCAAGTGTATTGACTTCAATTTCATGAAAGGCTTGTTACAACAGCTGCTGAATGAGACATTTATAGCTATTGCCTGCAACGAGCTGAGTAATGAATGAAGGCATCATGAGGAGATTTTCAGGCACTACAGAAACTTTTCATTGGACTACAGGAGAGCAACACACCTTCATGATCATCATAACACACCCTAACAAACAAATGCATTGGAACGGTCAGTGATCCCACCTAGCCACTACCCCTAACGTTACAAGCTGTGCTGTTTCTTTTGAATTTAAATTGATAGGCCTTCTGTCAAAATCTGGCATTACTTTCATGTTTATTCCTGTACGTTTATGGTGAGATTATGAAATATGTCAGAGTGATATCTATACGGCACCCTCCCTTGCCAGTTGTTTCCCTTCATGAGTTTGGACTCTTAAGAATAGTTCAGGGCTTGAGTTAAACAGAAGTTAGTTATACAAAGGGAAAACTTTATTTAATGTATTTCATTAGTGTAACAAGGTTAGTGCTGGGTTGTAGCTTTGGTCAGATAAAGGTGTCATACTGCACGTCACTCATCGCTGACTGGCACCTCCTGTTGGTCACCTTGCAGATTATTAGAGGCCAGCACCCCCTATCTGCAGTCTGCCCACCGTCATTTGATCTCTGTCATCTACATGTAGCCTCTCTCACAAACTCAGGAACCACAGTGTCCTCCAGCCATGTCATTGTCTCGGTTCCCTCTTTCCAGGGGAGTTTCTCTCCTCGTCCAGCCACTTCTCCAGTGGTGACTGCAGTGAATTGTCCTGACACTTCCCCAATGACAAGTGGGGGGCACCTGGGCCAGCCCACAACTCCAGGTCCCAGTCCACAGGGGCCTGTGGGTTGCAAACTCCTGCTGCATCCCTCTGCCTCTACTATCGCTGCATCTTCCCTCAGTCATTTTCCAACAGCACCCTAAGTCTCAGCAGTTTGTCCATAGCTCCTTCTCTTCTCCCTGGGTTCCTGCCTGCACTGCTCTGGCCAAAGTGCAATAGCGTTGCAGCCTACTTCAGATACAGTTCTCCCTCCTAAAGCTGCAGACAGCCACTGACACTGCTCTGCTATGCAACTCTTTTTAATCAGGGCCTGCTGGGCCCTTATTGGCCACTCTTTACAGCTCCTCTCCTATTGGCTGCTTTTTGCATAGCCACCCTACAGTTCTATTAACCCCTCACTGGCCAGTGTGAGGCAGATGCCCCATCACAAAAAGAAAAAGTGATTCACGACAAACAAAGCGTCAGACTGGGTTCACTGTTATTTGTGGTGTTTTAATATTCATGGTTTGTGATGTATGCTGGAGATTCATGAGTGTGTTTATGGGTCTTAGTTTCACTAGTTCAAGCACAAATGATTATTCAGCTAAAAATGAAGACCAGAAGGTACCATATTCATGATTGCATATTCATTAATTGCTCCTCTCCTGTTTGGAAAGGTTGTCTTTAAGACAGGGAGCAGAAACAATACCATGTAGCTTAGGTGATCAATCACACTCCACAAAGAGTGAATGGTTGAATTAAACAGTTCATGAGGCTTTTACAAACCTGGGCCCTCTGAAAAGGCATTTGATTGGAGCCCACAGCTGCAAAGCCCAAGAGTCAGCGTATGGCTTTCTACTTCCCTGTGCCTCAAATACTTATGCCATGAAAACTGCAGAGGGTGAGTGCTACAGGAACTAGAAAAGAACACTTCCAGAACTGAAATTTCTGCATTTTTCTGCCTGCATTTATGGAGAGCTGATGGAAAATTCCTGTTATACAAGACGGGAGGGAGAGACCTGTAATGTATCCTAGCCAAGGATGATAATGAAGGGTAAGACACCCCGTGTCTCCAGAGGCTCAAGCTATTATTTCCTGTCAATTTCTCAGCCAGGTGTTCTTACTGCACACCATGTGGAACTGGAACGTAAGTGGCAAACATTATACTGGCATTGATGGTGGGCCACTGTAGCTGCTGGTTTGGCAGCATTGGCTGATCCAGACCTACAAACACCAATAGGGTAAACGGGGTTAACAAGCTACGCAGCAGATACTTATCAATAACACATGTTTGCAGAAATCAGGATAAATTCATAAGTAATTTTTTAACAGAAAAAGTGTTAAATCACAGTGAAAATTATGCACAACAAATAATTTGACCAGTTCTGACTATTTCATTGCTTGTCTCTTTTAAAGAGACCACTGCTCTATTGTGACAGCAAAATTCATATCATGACCATATGATCCCCATTCCCTTACAATTTATAAACTGTAAGAGAGAAAGCCTCTTTCTGCTGCTATCACGCTAGCTGCATCCCAGCTGTAGAGGGGCCAATTGTTAGTGGACAGCATTCCAGTAATCTATTATAATCACATGCACTTCACATGACTTGCTTTGAGCATGAAAACAACTTTCAGGAGCAAACGTACATTTTCCATGTACTGAAAAACGTTCTACCCAGGTAGTTGTTCACATGGCAGCAACACCATGATTCCTCAAAGGTCGTTATTTTAAAGCCCAAATCCCCAAGAAATCTAGATATGTCCACCAAGTCTATCTATGCTCAGGCAATATGCATTTCAGAGATATGACGTATCGATCAAGAATATTTTGATACTTGCCATACTGCAGAGTTCTGCCATAGCAAAGAATACCATGTCTTCAGTTTAATTTAATTGATTTTCAAGTGAGGGTATAACTTCTCTCTTTTCAGAACTCTCATAGGCTTGATGTTCTGAGAACATGTGCATCACACCTTATATTTGGAAGGCTAGAGTCTCATTAGTTACAATAATAAGATGACAACAAGTAAACCTGACCAATCTGGCTGTTACTATGAGCTGTACCAAAGCAGCCATTCAATTACAGGCTAGACATTAAGAACATTCTGAAAATATTTGATGATGTTGCCAGGACAATAGCTATGGGTGGGCCCTAGCCCACCCACTTTGAAAGCAAGCTCACTCAACCTGTTGCTTCTGCTGCCGATGCTCTGCTTAAGCTACCCTGGAGCATCAGGCAGCTTTCGGCTGGTTGCTACCTGACCTCTTGCTTTCGGTCGCATAACTGGAAGCAGCCCAGGTCCACTCAAGTCATCACAGCCCTTCCAGAAAACCACTTCTGGCTACGTCCTTGGGCTTTGCTGCAGGTAACAAACAGCTATAACAGCACTGCTATATCAGAAAGCCATTGGGACTATCAGAGCTTTCCTGAAATACAGCATACACACAGATGTTTCCAATAGGAACATACTAGCCATATGTTTAAACATGACATAAAACAATGTAACACAAGGAAATCCATCTTGAATTGTGGTGAAAACCTCTCACACTCTGCTATCATGATTTATGAAGTCAGCCAGATCCCTTGCATGGGTTTTGTTTATTGGTTACTATGCTGCATATTACTTTATTGTAATATAATTCCACCACAGTAAGTGGGTTTCACTTTTGCATTACTAGTTATTTCCTCAGCTAAAATACATTTGTGGGAAGGATGAGTATCTATGTAGAACTGCCAAACAAGAAAAGCCTTACTAAATTTGAGATGTATCACATCTTCAGCTTCTCCCCTTTTCACAAGGCTTATTACCCTGTTAAAGAAGGATATTAGGTTGGTTTGATGTGATTAGTTCTTGATAAATCCATGTTGACTGTTTATCACTTTATTTTCTGCAAGGTGCTTATCAGTTGATAGTTTGATTATTTGCTTCATTATCTTTCTGGGTACCAAAGCTAAACTAAGATGACTGGTCTATAATTCCTTGGGTTATTCTTATTTATTCCCCTTTTTATAGATGGGTACTATATTTGCCCTCTTTCAATCCTCTGAGATCTCTCATGTCCACCACAAGTTCTCAAAGATAATCATTAACTGCTCAGAGATCTCTTTAGCCAGTTCCTTAAGTATTTTAGGATGTATTTCATGAGGCCCTGCCACCTTTAAGACACCTAACTAGTCTAAGCAATTTTTAACTTGTTCATTCCCTGTTTTAGCTTCAGATCCTACCCAGTTTACACTGATGTTCACCATATTAGTTTTCTAATCACTGATAACTTTTTTAGTGAAAACAAACAAAATAGGCATTTAATATATTAGCCATTGCTGCATTTCTGCTATGGTCTTTCCCTCCTTATTAAGTAATGGGCCTATCTTGCCCTTGATCTTCCTCTTGCTTTTGATATATTTGTAAACTATTTTATTCTCACTCTTTATGTCACTAGTTAGTTTAATCTCATTTTTTCCTTTGGCCTTTCTAATTCTGTCCCTACGTGCTTTTTTATATTCATCCTTCACAATTTGATCTAGTTTTCACTTTTTGTACGATTTTGAGTTTCAGTTAATTGAAGATCTCCTGGGTAAGCCCAGGTGGTCTCTTACGTTCTCTCTTGCCTACACATTTGGATAGTTTGCTCTTGTGACCTTAAAAATGTCTCTTAAAAACTGCTCACTTTCCTGAACTGTTCCCCCCATCCCTTTAGACTTGCTTCCTGTGGAATCTTACCTACCAATTCTCCTGCCAATGTGACAGGTTAGGACAGGAGGGGAAGAATAATATTATATTTCATTGAAGCTGCAGGGAAAGTTTACAATGACCCAAAATGAAACCTGACCAGCATACCTGAATTAGTGCCACTATTCCTGTGAGAAAATGAGTTGGAACTTTTAGTGATCACTAAATCAGCATTTTAGTTTTACTTCTCAGCTAAATGACAGTAGCTGCCACAAAACAGAGCACCACGATAGTATGTTGGGATACTGATTCATGCCACTTTCCAAATCAACCACCACTTACTACGTTCTGTGAACGTCTCCCATCCAAGTACTGATTAGACAAACCTTGCTTAACTTATGACGTGCAGTTGGACTACAGCTCAAAATAGCCTATCCACATCCACATCAAGCACATCCACATCCAAACATGACTCATGAACAGCTGCCCCAGACCAGTTGGAGATTTATGGTATTATCCAAATAACTATAGGACAAGACTTATCACATGTGTGCCAAAGGCATATCTATTTATCTAGATACTTATAGCCCTCATCAAAATAGTATCTGAAAGCCTTACAATCATGAATGTTAGTTATCCTCACAACACCCTGGGTGGGTACAGAAGTATTTTACAGAGGGGGAATTGAACTACTAGAAATTACACCATTTGCCCACGCTCACTCAGGAACTTTGCAGGTGAGCTAAGTATTGACTCTTGCTCTCTCACGCCCTAGTCCACTGCCCAATCTGCTAGACCACTGAGGATTAAGGATTAATCATTCTGCGTATAGGTTGAAAAGGCAGCAGACACAGTAATGCTCAGCACGAGGTGTAAGGCCTGATATGGATAGTACCTGATAAGAAATGAGTGTCAGTGGTAGCAGTATCGTATTACCGTGTTACATGCAATGAAAGGCATAGAAATGCTATAACATGTGAGCTAATCAATGATGTCCTGCGTGTGACCTTTGCAATATTGAATCAGCATCAACTCAAGATGTTAGTCTCTCTTTTAGAGAAAGGTCACACTGGATAGGGGCTATCAGAAGTAGCATGCAGATGCTATGGGTGGTAATCATGGAATTGATGTTGCCAGAACATTCTTTTACATGAAATCAGGGCAAACATGCAATCCAGTAATGGTGAAAAAACACACACAACTGGCATCCCAAAAAGCAGCAGCATTGCTATATGCTCCACATTATCAATGGGACAATGCAACTAGACAGGAGTGTAAAACAACTGCTGTAAAAGGGTCATTGTGTTATATACCAAACATGTGTCACTGCACATCTCATGTGAGCCCCTCTCCAGCAACAGGAAAAGAGGACTATATGGGATCAATTCACATGACAGATATAAGTCTCCACTATCAATTACACATGCATACAAAAAGGTCTAGGAGATAAGAGCATGGATGTACACCCCACTATTCAACAAGAAGATGGGTGTATTTTTCCATGGGCCATCATAACATTTATGATCTACTGACAACTGTCTTCCCTTACTTGCTATGTGTCGTAGTACCTATGCTACATAAGGTAAATGTTGCCTAGCAGTGTGATGGTAATACATTCCCCTGGATATCTGCACCACTGTTATAGTGATGTCATTTGAAGCTTTGCTATTTTGGAAAGCCAGGTCTATGCTTTACTTTTTGAGCTGAGTGGAGAACATCGACCTAACGTTTCTATGGTAACTAGCAGTTTTGGGTATCCAACTTGAGACAACTTAAGAAACTTGATTTTCACAACTTCTGAGTGCCTATCTTCTGGGGGGGAAATTATTCTGCATTAAGGTGTCAAGTTGGTCAACCAAAAACTGAAACACCCAAATGTAATCACTTTTGAAAGTTTAGGCTGTTGCTTCTGATGCATATGGCTGCATATTGTCTATGTCAATGTATTTAGATAGCAGGATGCATGACATAAGCGAAATCATTTCTGAATAGAATGTTTTCCCAAACTTGCTGATGCAGCATCAAGTTTTTCAGAAGCTCTTAAAATAACAAATTATTTTGCAGGTACAATTCTCTTAATGTCTTTATGTCCTAAAACTGTTATAGAATCATAGAAGATTAGGGTTGGGAGGGACCTCAGGCGATCATCTGCTGAAAGCATCAACCTGACTAAATCATCCCAACCAGAGCTTTATCAAGCTGCACCTTAAAAACCTTTAAGGATGGAGATTCCATCACCTCCCTCGATAACCCATTCCAGTGCTTCACCACCCTCCTAGTGAAAACATTTTTCCTAATGTCCAACCTATACCACCCCCACTGCAACTTGAGACCATTGCTTCTAGTACTATCATCTACAACCACTGAGAACAGCCTAGCTCCATCCTTCCTGGAACCCCCTTTCAGGTAATTAAAGGCTGCTATCAAATCCCCCCTCATTCTCCTCTTCTGCAGACTAAATAAACCTGGTTCCCTCAGCCTCTCGTCGTAAGTCATGTGCTCCAGCCTCGTAATCATTTTCGTTGCTCTCCTCTGGACCCTGTTTAATTTGTCCACATTCTTTCTGTAATGAGGGGCCCAAAACTGGACACAATACTCCACATGTGGTCTCACCAGTGCCAAATAGAGAGAAATAATCATGTCCCTCAATCTGCTGGCAATGTGCCTACTAATGCAGTCCAATATGCCATTAACCTTCTCGGCAATAAAAGTGCACTGTTGACTCATATCCAGATTCTTGTCCACTGTAACCCCCAGGTCCTTTTCTGCAGAACTGCTGTCTAGCCAGTGAATCCCCAATCTATAGCAGTGCATAGTTGCTTGGTATTTCCTAGCTTATTGCTTAAATACAAGAAGGTGTGGCTGTTACATTACCAAATCTCCCCAGAAGGTAGTACTTGTTTATCCTACTTAGATTTATTTCATGCTGAAAACTGGCACAACTCCCAAAGAGCTAAAACTAATAATAAAATAAATAAAATTAATAAAGAAGAGGCTTCCAGTGTGTCACTTGAAGTTGTACAGCAAGAAAGCCTAGCACATGACAGTAAGTGCTTCAGTTTGGTGCTTCTAAAAGGAGACAAATATACTGTTATAATTTGAATGGATAAAAAGTAAAAAAAAGAACTGAATCTAATTTAATGTAACAGTGAAGGTTAAATGATAACACAGTTCCATTAATACAATTGCCTAAAATGGCCTCCACAAAAGGGTATATTCATGCAGCTTCTGTATGCCCTATGAACTCAGGTAAACATTTTATCATCTTGAGGTAGACTGCTTTCTTCCTGGTACTCTGAGATAAAGTTATCTTTTCTGCCCCTCCCCCCACCATCCTCTTATCATAGGATACAAATATAATCTTAACTTCAAGTTAATGTAGGTTAAGAACATACCAGTAATTTAAGGATAAAACATTACAGCAATATTATATTGTTGTGTACTGATCATTAGACTGATACAAAAATCAATCGCGCTCATATTAAATGAATTCAACATTGACTGATAGGTTGCAAAAAGTATCTGTAAGTGTGGAATCACCATTTAATGGGTGAATGAAAGTTAGGTGGCAGGAGATTGAGGCAGAAATTGTTGATGGCATTTTCAGAGGTCTAAAGTTATTTCGTCATCATGAAGATGGAAATATGACTGGTAGCTGGTTCAGACACTGAAAGTGTCAGGAAAGTGACATGTTCCCTTTGGTTCTGACAACTGCTGTGCATGTCAATAGAACTGAAACATGCTTCCTCTGACACTGAAGAAACTAGACCTAGATTTATTCCTGCTACCAAGTTTATCATCCCCATACAGTGGAAGTAACATGAGGGGGGAAAAGCCCACGGTGCAAAGAGAGTGAGCATCACCACATTTTCAGTTTCATGTACATGTCACAATCTGAACCTGGTGGTCAAGGGATCAATAACTGTGTCATTCCTTGACTGCTTTTTTTTTGAAAGTCTGTAAATTTGCCTCTAACGCATCCTCTTAGTCCCTGATCTTTGTCATAATCTGTCAGCATGTCTGTGAAGGCACTGTCAGCTACTCAGCTGGAATGTCAGGTAGAAGGCACAACAGCCACAGCATTTCATCAGGGACCAACAGAACCTGATATGCTTTGAAACAGACAGAGGGCTGGTGGTGAAGACAAAGGATGCTGTAGCTGATACTGACTTGAAGCTACTGTAATTGAAATCCATAAGAGAACAATAGGTTCTCTCAGTAATCATTTTTTATTTCTATGCGATTATCTTATTTACAGGGCAAGAATGTAATGCAGTTTCCTGTGGTGCCTACTGAAACGCTTTATATATATTAGCTATTCACCACATCTTTATTTTTTTCCTGTGCATTCTCACTGAATGCACAAGGGCAAGCAGTTCAAGAAATGGCACAGCAGTCCAAAATTGGGCATTCAGAATTCAGACAAAGAATTACATACCTACAACACTGTACATTAAAAGGGAAGTGCATTATTGGCTGTTAATATTTATACCAATGTGCCATCATTTTTTCTATTTACCAAAAACCCCTTTTGAAACTACTGTATTTATTCAAAGCAGAAGGGGGCTCCAGCTAGAGAATTCACATCAGAATCTCAAACACCCCAAAACTTTGCGGGGAGGGTTGATCTGGTCCCAACGTCAGCCCACTATAAAAGAGGGGCCTTTTGCCATTTCTCACTCAAATAAAAATGCCATCTATATAAATAAGTGGCAGACTTTCTCTACAGCGCTGGTCAAAAAGGAAGCTTGGATTTGCACATCATAATACTGCAACCCTACTGGAGTATAAACAACGAGAGTCCTGTAGCACCTTGAAGACTAACAAATTTCTGCAGGCATAAGCTTTCGTGGGCTGCAACCCATTTCATCAGATGCAAGGGCATCATCAAACAAGGGCTTTTGGCCTGGCTTGACCTGACTAGCTGTTAAATCATCTCATGCCTGTAAGTGTGCTGTCATGGGTTATGGCCATCAAATCCAAGGTCATAAGATGTCTACAAGAAACCCAAAAGGGTCTAGGGCCCTGACAATGTGAGCCTGAGCCTACCACCTATCCCGGAGTGCACACCAGGAGTCACTTATCACGTCATGAAAGAATAATGCTTCTATCATTTTTTAAAAACCTATTTTTAATAGACAAGAGTGGGTTATGATGCTACACTGTAGGAAATGACTGAAGCAAGACTATACTAAGATTTCCATATCATTATAATTGAGGCTATTAAAATTATTCTCCAGAAACACAAAAGGCCTGGATTTGAATGTTCATTGATGTTAGTGAGGCAGCGAGATAAGTCAATGTACCATATAATTTTCTGCAAACAGGAGCTGAAAGGGATAAGGCAAAAAACACAGACTTTGAAGAAGCAGACAAAGGAAAACTGACTGCAAGAAAAACATGCAGGAAATTTCTTCATTAACTTTATTTTTAAAGCAGTATTTAAACTGATGGCTGAAAGTCTTCTACCGCTGTGTGAATCTTAAAGCATTTTATTTCAATCAAGGGCCAAATTAACTACTCACCATAAGCTCGGTGGGGTAGCATCTCTCTTTATATTGTGTACACACAATGGGGCCCTGATCCCATACTAATGATGAGTGACACTAGGTTTTAGTGAAGGAAAGCCACCAAAAGAAATTAGTTATGAGGTAAGATTTGAAGGAGAGGGAGCAGTTGGTGAATAGGAAGAGGGTGGATGTTACAGTAAAAACCAGTATAGCTGATTATGTGTAATTTGCACTATCACAAATCCCTTTCATGGCTTAAAAAAAAAATGTCTTTTGATCTTTGAATGATCTTTGAAATTCCCAGCCTTAGACTTATCCATTTAAATCCAAACTGTTTACACATTCTGGATACCTGAAAGTCAGACACTTACAAAAAGCATTCATTGGTAAATCATAAAGAAAACTCCTGGGTAAATGAAAGGCATGTCTACCGAAGCATAAAAACCTGAGATTGTTGTTAGTCATTTTAATGCATAAAAATCACTGGGAGATTTTAGTCATGTGGTCATTTAACTTACCTTACTTCATAAATATGTGATGTTAGAACCACATTTTCAAGAGGCCTACTACTTCCCTGTGCCTACAGGATTTGATAGCATGGCTATTTTGCATGTGCAAACTTTGTATTTATCCACACAAAGCAGATAACTGCATAATAGATGAATGCACTTAGAAAAACAAAACCAGTTTTATGGAGGCAGTTCAAGACTCCTGCAGAAAAACGAAGCCCTTGTATCAAATAGAGAGATGAAATGCTATTCCTTTTGTGATAGGATACTAGAATTTTAGAAATATCTAACAAAAAGCTGATATTTGATTTTATGTATTATAAAATGTATTGCAGTGAAGGAATAGAGAACAGTGTGCTGCAGATAAAGGTAGATTAATGAATTGCAGCCTTTAAAATATCAATATCTGTGGAGAAATGAAAAAATGTACAAATGCAATACATGTATATGAAGTATGATTTAAATATGTTCAAGTGATTACAAATCTCAAGAACATGGGAAGGTCAGCTAGATTCTTATCTAAATCTCTTTCTTTGGTCTTCAAATCTTACAAGAAAAAGCACATTCTCAGAAAACTTCCAATACGCCCTGTTTTTGAAGATCCTGGAAAGATACTTATTCCTTAATGCATTTCAGCATCTCTCTCCTCTCTGATGAAATCAGGCAATGCAGAATTTTGGGGAAATTAATAATTAGTAATAATACCATACTTTTTTTGAGCCTTTAACCATAAATTCAGTTCAGAACGAGTACAAAGGGTTCCTGTTAGTTATTTTATATGAAACAATTTGTCCACCACTAAAATGTAATATTTATGAAAAAAATGCTAAGGCACAGATATTCAGAATTAGGATTTTAATTTAGTTAGGTATTAAGCACATTTCTCATTTGAAGTACAGTAGAACCTCAGAGTTACAACGCTAGAGTTATTAGCTGACTGGTCAGTCACACACCTCATTTGGAACCAGAAGCATGCAATCAGGCAGCGGCAGAGACAAAATTGGCAAATACAGTATAGGACTGTGTTAAACGTAAACTACTAAAAATAGTAACAATGTAAACTATTAATAATAAAGGGAGTTTTAAAAAATTACTAGCTAAGGAAACTGTTTCTGTGCTGCTTGTTTCATCTAAATTAAGATGATTAAAAGCATTTTTCTTCTGGAGAGTAAAGTTTCAAAGCTCTATGAAGTCAATGCTCAGTTGTAAACTTTTGAAAGAATCACCATAATGTTTTGTTCAGAGTTACAACCTGTCACGCGGGCTGCATTAGGAGGGGGGGGCAGTTGTGTTATTTGATCTTAATATGTCAAAATCATAGTGATTCATGTAAGACATACCATGTCAGGTACTGTTAGAAAGGTTATGATATGCTGAATAAGATGATAATATTTGTGTTCATGTGTAATATGTATAAGGAAAGTTATGGAGATCTTTGATATCCCTGTATTTCAAACTGTGCTGTGGAAGACACACCCCAGACAGAGAGGCCGCAGGACAATAGCCCGCTTAATGGCCCATCAAGACCTTTACAGAAGCCAGAGGCCCGGGAAGAAACTAAAGGCATACCTGGAGAGTTACCAGGATTGGCCCATGTGACTATGGACTTCATTTTGGTTCCAGTAAAGTTCCACAAGCCACATGGCCAGTAACAGAGGGTATATAAGATCGAACCCCAGAAACCATTTTGTCTTCGTCTTTGCCTTGTGTCCTTGTCCCTGTCCAGCTGCGGACACACCTCTGGATTAACACACTTTGCAACTGAACTGAAGGACTTAGACCCATCCAGGTACTGGATGTATACCAGAGGAACTATACAAGCCTGCAACTCCACAATTATTCTAGAAACCTGATGTATATGGACTTTTAAATCATTTGTATATATCTGATTGCTTTAAGCCTTTAACACTTCTCTTATTGTTTGTTTTTCTTTTATTAATAAACCTTTAGTTTTAGTTACTAAAGGATTGGCTGGCAGCGTGGTATTTTGGGTAAGATCCAAACTTATAGTGAACTGGCACTGTGGCTGATCCTTTGGGATCAGAGGGAATCTTTTAGTAAAGAGCATAGAGTTAAAGCAACTGGTCTCTTTACTGGACCTAGTGTCAGTTTGGGAGCCAGAGACTGAAATGCAGTAAGGGGGGCTGTGTGTGTTTGCACAGTGGCTTCTTGATAACCAGTGTGGGGGGGAATCAGAAGCACTGTTTAAGGCTGGTTGGGAAGTCTGACTGCAGTGTCACCCACCAGTGCTGGGAGATTTTGCTCTCCTTTTGCAGCCTGCCCTGACCCTGGCATTATCAGTGGGCTACCCTGGGCACGGACAGGTCACACAACCAACCTCCATTCCTGAGATATTCTTAACTCTAAGGTTCTACTGTATCTGAGTAGTCCCATTTGCTTCAATTGATTTACTCACGTACTTAAAAGTTAAGCATGTGCTTAAGAACCTTACTAAACTGGGGCTTAGATCACTATTAGAAAACCTAACCCAGATTTTCAGAACAAACTTCTAACTGGTCATTTGCCCATACACTTCCCATACAAATTAGGCCCATAAAGGGCATAACTACACGGAACAGCAATGCACACTATGGGAGTGTGATTTTTACAGTTCGCTAACATGTTGTGCAATAAGAGATCCATCTAGATCCTGCCGGAATTAACTAAAAGTTCTCTAGTTTCAAACAGTACTATGTTAAAACGCACTAGAGAACTTTTAGTTCATGCCAGAAGGGTCTACAAAATTAGTGTGCAACACATTTGTGAGCTTTAGGAATTGCACCTCCATAGTGTACATTGCCTTTTGTGTAGAAATGCCCTATATGTGCATTTGTGCATGCACATTTACATGTAAGCAATTCTAAAAACCTGGACCTAGGTTTTATGCTATTAACTTAATGAACCAGCGTCAACAGCTGTTAATGGAAATAGGTAAAAAAGTAAAGAAAAATTGAACTAGATAGCACTTGACTACCTATGTAGAACTGCATGACTAACAATTTTTTCAAAACTAACTGAAAGCTAAAATGGGACAATTTTACACCAGTGAAACCCAGCACAAGAAATGAGTGTAGCCCAAGCTTAAGAATGTTAAAATCCCCTACCATCTTTCATCTTGTTCTGCACCAATTATTGTGAGCCCTAATTCATACTGTATAGAGTTTTTATATTATGAACATCAAGAAAGATTCCAGTTTCACTGCAAATTTTTCATTAAAAGCAGCCTAGGTATTTCATTCTAATTGTACGGCATCTATATAAATCTGACTAGATACAAATGTCCAGAATTTACTCTATGATCTTTGGAAAGAGAAGGGAATTTTATATTTTTGTCTTATGTATGTGATGTCTTGTGCTGCATGTTTCATGCAAGGCAGTGTAGTAGTGCCCAATAGGAGACCTCAATATTCTGCATTTGATTGAAAGAACAAGAATAGAAAGATCAGCCAGTCACATGGCTTCTTTATTGAGCACTGTCCCACTGTGATGAATAAATTTCAGTAGAGAGTGTTGATATCCCCAGTGTTGATGTTATTGAAGTTGATAGACTGGCATAACATATTAGGAGCTTACATTGCAAGGAAATGGTGCAAGTGCCTAAGTGCAGATTGTTACTTCTAAACTCCTTATACTGTTCAATGTTTAGACGCTGATAACTCGGGGCCCAGTTGTGCTAGACACCGCACAAATATATAGAAAATGACAGTCCCCATCCCTAAGAGCTTACATTATAAGAGATTCCTTTTAGGAATCTTACCATAAGAAAGCCTCATGGTTGGATACTTGTGCATTCAAGTCTAGGCTGTCCTTGCTATGCCTACCAATGACGTGGAGGAAAAAACAACAATTCTTTCATCCTCATTCAGCATGCAGAAAAACCAGCCTCATCATCACTAAGCTACATATAAACTGGTGCTGGAAAAACCTCAAAAGGTTTGATGTTTGTTGTGGATGGACATCCATAACTTTGAATGTTTAACTTAGCTAAGTATCTCTAAAGGCTTGTATACACATTGAGTTATTGTGTAGCAAGCCAGAGTGTGAATCTACAGCACATCTTGCCCTCAATAACATCCCATGTGGACTCTGCTCCAGCACTCCAGTGATCAAATAGCTCTGAATGCAGGTTATAATCTATTACATCTCGTTCCCTTTTCTGCCAAGTTCTCAAAATAAGCTTCATGATCCATTTTTGCTCAAAAAAATACCTTGTAAATGTTTATATTCTGTGTCATAGTGGTGCTGTCTAGCCTTTGATTTCTTATGCAAATTTAAAATGTCTCATCAGATAACGAGGGGCATTGCTGATAGCATTTTTGTGCTGGGATGGCATCTACGGCTTCTCAGAGCACTGTACTTAAGGCTCTCCAGGGTAATTCTAAGTTATCCTGGGGAGAACCAATTGTGTAGTATTTTTTTCCCACCATGACAGAGTCCTTATTAGCAAATGCTGAATTTTCATAGATGCTTTGTATTTTATGTATCATAACAAGCTCATTCTTACGTAATGAAACATGACCCATGCTTTAGGCTAAACTCCATAATGTTTATGACATCCACAATCGTCTTGAGAAAATCCACCAGTTTTGCCACCTGGAACGTACTAACCTTAAACAAAGTTAGGTACCAGTTTTCACTAGTCAGATTTGGAAAGATACAACATTAGAGTTGCTGGAACAGAGAAGAGACTTGTGAATAAGAATCAAAATTTTGCAGAGGACGCAAGTCTACTGTCCTCTGGAGATATCAGGCACAAACTGAATGGCGCCAGTCATCTGATCACCTTTTAATAAGTCACTCACAGTGTGGCACCCTATTTCTGATTGACTACTATATGCCAGGTTGACAGTTTACCATGGGCAATAGTTCATCATGGTAGCTTATGTTCCCACTGAGGAAGATACAGATCCTAATAAAGATGAATTATACCAACAGCTAACTGCAATACAATCTGTTCTACTCTATGATCAACTTATTATACTCGGAGAAGTGAACACTGCACTAAGTTGTCCCAGAAATGGCTTTGAAACTATTCTTGGACAATTTTGTTCTGGAACAATAAATGACAACCCAGAATTATTCTTCTTTTGCACTTCTTATAACATTACCATCACTGATGGTTGGTCCAGGCACTTGGATATCTATCAGGAAACCTGTCTATCCAACAATGGCAAGACAAGGAAGGAGTTGGACCATATATTGGTTTAGAATCGTAGTACAGTAAGGTCATACCAGGTCTACAGAGATGCATGAGCCCCAGTAAATGCTGCCCTTCAGCTCCTTGTTGCTAAAAGGGCAATTACTGCCCAATTTCAAATATTTTTAGCAACAAATGACAAATCATCAAAATTTTCACCTGTCAAATCATTAAAAACTAGAATATGTTCTAAATTCTGCTCAGCTCTACTAAAGCTCTGTAAATGGAAGACAATTCTGCTTTCACAGGAAAAAGAAAATAGCAACATGTCAAACAGTGCTTTGAGCAAATTAATGAGATGTGCTTTCAAAACAGCGAAGAAACGTCTCCCTGTGTGATTCTGTATAAAGTATTGATTGTGTATTTTGTTCCATTAAGCCAACTATCCAAAAATAATATAGCTCCATTGCTTTTGCTTTCAACATTATGGGCTCAGTTTTCAAAGAATCCAAACAGAGTTGTTTGCAAAAATGTACATACAATAGCCTGTGTCTTTTGTGCACATTTACTGCAGCAGTGCATGCAAAATAGGTAGTTACTCATGCAAACAGCTAATTAGACATCATTCTAAAGTGAGAAACGGTGGCTGTAATTGTGCAAACAGTTGCATACATACACGTTTGTGCACCACCTTTGCTTCCTAGCACTGTTCTGATCACTCCAAACAAAAAGAATAATTTTTCAATAATCTTCATAGATTTATAAATATTTTTAAACATAAAATTTAAATCCTGAAAACAAAACAGTCAACAACAAAAAATCCATCTCTCTCTGTTTTCTGACTATTGAAATAAATATGTCTTTACTACAAAAGCTTTCATCTAAAACAAAAAGCGCTCTCTGAGCCTCCAGTTTCTATCAGACATTTAACTGTAATCAGTTTTTAAATCTGTAAAATTTAATCCTCCAAAAAAAAAAAAAATTCTACCTTAAATTACACTGCCAATTTCTGGCATTTTTGTTTATATACTGCAATAGAGAGCTTTTATTTTTCCTGAAGGTGTGACTTTGGTGAGTGCCCTTTGTTAGGCGTTCCAATGCAAAGAGCTGCACTCAGGAATGCTGCAGAATCTTGAGTGCCATCTGCTGGTAGATCATCTCTTTTATAGAACACTCATACTGCTCTTAGATAGTTTGGCTCCTGCCTACACCTTGAATCCCTTTGGCCCTTCTGTGATATTGCTCTTGACTTGAGGAGGACAGCTACTTTGTCCTTTTGACCTCTACTCAGACTTATTTCCATCTTTCATTGCCTCCCTCACCATGATAGATGTATTTTGTTTGGAGAGCCCCAGCAAAAATAACTTTTCCCCATATATAAAGTCCAGGTTACATTAGATAAAATAATAGCATCTGGTGGGGGATGGGGGTTGTTTTTGTTTTTAAGGTTATTATAGGCATAAACACTTTAAAGTTCCAGTTTCAATTCCTTTGCCCCTTACCTATAATTCTCCAACCTTGAATTATATGACTGCCTTATTACTACATGGCTCACTGGCAAGTACACAGGGCCAGATATTGGGTCCAATTCTCCTTCTCAGATATTTGGTCAGAAAAGGAGTATTGGGAAGGAGGTTCTCAGAGGACTTATGGTGCTCTGATTCTATGGGCCACTGTCGGTCAACTCCAGCCCTGGTGTAAATTAGTAAACGGCAATTGTGCCTTTACTAATTCCAATCTACTGAAATTTCTTGAGTATGTGAACACTAATATAAGAACCTAGATGGAGGAGTCCTGTTTTCAGCCACACTTTGTACTCTCTTATTTACTTCAGACAAATGGAACTGGACCATTTTTGCAATAGGAGGCACTATGTGATGTCCATGTGATCATTATCCTAGTGACATCTACACTGCCATGTCACTCAGGCAAAAGAGTGAACAAGCCAGTCTTCTTCTCGCCCAAAACTGGCTTACTTGTGCTACTTATCTGGCACAAAGCAGCTGGAATCTGATGGTAATTGATCAGCTGAGAGTTTCCCCTGGTAGTGGATGGGAGAAAAAGAACCAGGTCTACTAGCTGCAAGTCTATGCCAGCTACTCTGCTCATCACATTATTAGGGGAAAGTCAGGGGCAGTCCACAGCTGCACTCCAGTTCTCAGCTGGCTTTGGTCCCAGGGGGTCCTGATACAAAAGATGGTGTGAGTGTGGTGATATCTGATCCTAATGCCCTCCCAGAGCCAATGGGCCAATACCCTACCCAAACAACTTAAATAACAAATCCAAATATTCATAAATAGGAGGTTCACAGGTTTGCTTTTGGCTGGTTTCTGTCAACAAGGGCTTCACTGCATGAAAGACTGAGTCAAATTCAAGTGAACCATAAACATTTATTAGCACTGACCTAGAAAGTCAGCAAGCCTGAAGCTCTGAAGCCAAGGAAATAAAATGCAGTGGTTGGGTAACAAACAATGAATCGAAAGGTTTACAAGACAAGACACGGGTTGGGAGTATTCAGGACTGAAGGGCATCAGGATGACGAAGGTGATGACGATGACAGGAACCACTGGGATCAGGATTGAAAGAATCAAGAACGAAGTGATCGATGAAGGAACAGGAACACTGGAAACCAGGCCCGGGATCACACGAACAGGAACCACGAACAATGGAATCGATCAGGGAGCAGATCAGTCACGACAAGATCAGGAACAACGGTAAGTACAGCAGCTGCACGGGTCTTAGGAAGAGGACGAGCGAAGACTGGAGGCTGCCATTTGGGCAGACAGCAACTGTGGGAAAGTTCCCAGATCTTAAATATAATATCTACCAATCACCGCTCTTTTTTCCCTCCACCCTTTGCACACAGCACACCAATCATCAGCACATGATCCTGGGGCTGTTTGCACGCGTCCCCTAATTTCCTTCACTCACAGCAGCTAGATTTTGCACATGGCCCCGAAGGGATTCAACTGCTATGTGGTAGGCCTACCAAATCCATAGGCCAGGAGCACAAATGCCAATCCTAAATTTGACCCACCAGAGCCTATGGAGGAGGGGAAACCTTAAATCTAGGAGTTTAGATAACAGTCCACACCCACATCCTTTCTGTGCTGGGCAGATCACTGAAGGACAGACTCTGGCCCTGGATATGTGCTAATAAGCGGTAGAGGTATAAGGCAGTTATATTTTGAAGTAGGGGAATTATAAAGTAAGGGGGAAATGAACTGAAACAGGAACTTTACAGTTCTGTCACCTTCATGTAAGGAGGTGAAGACAGTGTATTGTACTATCATGGTTTGAACAACAAGTGTTTTAGTGCAAATTAACCATTATGCTAATTGTTACATTTAATACAAACTCAAGGTGCTTGCAGCTAGAACAAGCTATACAATTTTCCTTTGCTTTTTAGTACTGCAAGTATACAGTCATTCACTTTCGACTGCACTGTTCTATATTCTTCTATACAGCCAGGTATTTTTATAAGAAGTACTCATTTTTAAAAGATGTTAGTGCTTTCTTTCACCTTGTCTTCCAAACTATGTGCCTAATAGGCCTTACAATTTTTCACCATTGAGCCACAGCATTACACCTTTGTTTGCTTTTCAAAGCCTCAGAATAGCTATGAGTCATCAATTTCTTCATCTCTGAGGAACGGAGTCCAGGAAAGTGGGTGACTGTGCTGTATTTTTGGCCTATCGTAAGCATTTTGTTCCTATTCAAGGAAAGCCTTTTGAGAAATTCCCAGAATTTAGAAGAGTAAATAATATATAGCAGAATATCTAAAACAGCTGGTGGACCCATGCTAGAGACCTAATAAAATCATTCACATATACATTAGAATCATAGAGACTCCATTGAAAAGGATTTTTGATTTTTCAATTCTTTTAAATTATGTCATTTGGTTTGTGTGTTGGCTGCCCTCCCCAAGTAGGGAAAAAGAACACATTAAAAGAATTTTGGTTCAAAAGACCTGCCCTTCTAGTCACATTAAAGGCCAACACTGGGCCTACTGCAGAGCCTGTCAAGTTTCTAGGACATCAGCCGCCATTTGGAGGTCTGATCACTCCCAGCAATATATGGGGAGTAAGAAGTGCTTGGGAAAAAATACACAGTGGCTTTAATAGTTTAGAAACAGACATGTGAGAAGGGGGAGAAATTGTGCTGTGAGCCTAAATGACAAAGTTACAATACTGTGTTTATTCTGACCGTACTAAAGATGGAAACTACCCATGTTCTTCAGAAGCTTAGCCCCACTGTGAGAAACATCACAGCATAATGTTTAGCTATTCTCCCTCTTGTTGCTTTAGATTTGAGTTTTGCTTCGTCATTGGAACCCTAGCTATAAAATAGCCAGGAGAGAACAAAAAGAGAGACAGAGCAGTGACCTGGGAGTGGCTGAAATAGAATTTTTCCAATCAAAACTTGGTGCAATTGAGAAATTTGGAAGGACATTGTTCTAAAGAGCTGGTGTAAGGTTCGAAAAGCCTCTGTGCATGCTCGCTACCTTTGATGTTTTTCTGTACTTTCAGATTTGTATAGCACTGATATCTTGCAGCTAATGTGACATACAAGAGCAGGAGATTCTTCTTTGCTTGTAGACAGAAGTGTGGGGAGGCTTTTACATTTCATTCCTGAGACTGAACAATTTATAAAAAGTTGACATATTTAATGTATCTCAGGTTGTTCCCATATTAATTCCCACCCTGGCTTGGAAGCAAATACATGGCTGATGAGCCCAGCTGCATTCAAAAGGTTTCCATTCCCTGACACAACCGTGACGTTGTGAATTATTTAGAGTGAGACAGTGCAGAGCACACAACTTCCCCACTAGAAGCTTAGTTCCTGAAGGAGACTAGTCAAACCCAATTTACAGATTTGACAATATTAGAAAACTGATGTAAAAACACGACCAAAAGCCGCTTGCTGCCACAGCAGCTGATCACTGACATTTCGTTGGCATGCTGGAACTTAGTCTATACAGTCCCGTTGCTAATGAGGAACATTATGCTTTTGAAAAAGGCTGACCTCCCTAAAATGTAAATTTTATTTTAGCTGTCATATGGGAAAGCTGCCAAACGCACAGTGGGAAACTATATCAAAAAGCTATAGGAGCTGCTGTGAACATCTTGTTATTAGTCCGTTGGCTATGAAAAGGCAGAAGTCCTGAACTTTGCAACACTCACCCAAATGAGACTGATTCAGCTGACATTCACATTTTTATATTAATTTAATTTCACAAAGAAAATAGAGGAAGCCTTCTTAAGGCTATGAGCTCTTCATGTGCATGTGGACATTCCAAGAGCTATCAGAATACAAATAAAAACACCATCATCCAATCACTATATGCTGAGACCCAACACAGTAAGGACACCTACCTGAGAAGTGGAGGAAGACTTCATTAACGTCTTTAGAAACAGAACATCTTAACTTTACTCAGAAAGCTTTACTCAGAAGCACTGTACTCTTTAACTTTAGTGGCATCCCAACCTATTTCAGGTTGGCATATTTCATTGAGCCAGATCCTGAAGACACTACTGAGCTTTCTTATTCAAGCTAATAAAATGCCATGGGAATTTTGCCAGAGTAAAGACTTTGTAAAAGCTTGGTAGAGATTCATAGCTAATTACTTGTATATCCCCCATCAACATGGTATCAGAACACCTCAAAAGGTCAATGAATTTATCATTAGCATGTCTGTGAGTAGGGAAGTGTTAGGTAAATAGGGATTTATTGTAACAATCTTTTTCAGGTCGGGAAATAAGTGAGATTAAAGTCCCTGTGTACCTGAGGGCTTGTACCTGAGGCCATTGATTCAGCAGCAGAGATTGAGTGGTTCTGGTGAAGACTCACTTAGTCGATGGGAGAACGCTCTCCTGTCAACTCTGGTACTCCCCTAGAATGACGAACACGAGAGATGTCTACACTGCAGAGTGAAGTCCATTTATTTTAAATTGACTTTCACTTGCCAAATTTTAGAAGTCATAAGAGCATGATCACACCATACTCATTGCGTCAGAGGATTGTGTCCCCACCAGCCATGTGTGGGTTGACAATCAAAGCAGTGCACCGTGGGTAGCTATCCCTCAGTGCAACTAGCTGCAGAGGCTTTTGGGACAGTCGTCGTCCTCCGATGATGCAACATACTCCCTCCCCCTCCCTTCTTGTCCCAATCCAAACAAAGAGACGATCACCTTGTCGCACCATATTTTCAAATCCTTCACTCTCTGCCACGTGCATGACATTGCCTGAGAGGAATGGAGCCTGCTCACCTCTGCACTAGCATTGTGAGTATCACAAACACCTCACACCTTATTCTGCAATATTTTCGAGACAGGACCCTCAGCACTGAAAATTGCAATGTTACAGAGGCCGCCTTGCTACAAGCCATAGAACGAAACAATTCCCATTTGCTGCAGACTATCACAGCATCTGCAGTCGGTGGAACACTACTTACAGTCCCAGGAAACAAGCAGTGACTGGTGGGATCGCATCATTATGAAGGTGTGGAATGATGAGCAGCGGCTGCAGAACTTTCATATGCAAAAGGCCACTTTCTTTGAACTTCGGGAGAGCTCTCCCCAGCTCTGAAACACATGAATACTTGCTTGAGAGCAGCTCTGACAGTGGAGAAGAGTAGCCATCACTCTCTGGAAGCTAGCAACGCCAGACTGCTACCAGTCAGTTGGGAATCAATTCCGAGTCAGTAAATCCACTGTGGGAGCTGCTGTGATACATGTGTACCAGGCCATTAATAGACTTCTGCTAAGAAGAGTAGTGACTTTGGGAAACGTGCAGGACATAATGGAAGGCTTTTCCACAATAGGTGTTCCCAAACTGGGAGGCGGGGGGGCATAGATGGTACGCACATACGTATCTTGGCCCCATACCACTTGGCCACAGAGTACATAAATTGAAAGGGATACTTTTCAATGGTGATGCAGCCCCTTGTGGATCACAGGGGACACTTCACTGATATCAATCTGCTGTGGCCTATAAAGGTGTATGATGTGCACATCTTTAGGAACTTAGGTCTGTTAAAAAAGATGCAGGTGGGCACTTTCTTCCCTGACCAAAAACATAAATATTGGCAATGTTGAAATGCAATAGTGATCCTGGAGGATCCCGTCTACCCCTTGCTCCCTTGGCTAATGAAGCCCTACACTAGGCACCTGGACAGCAACATGGAACATTTTAATAATAGGCTCAGCAAATGTGGAATGGTGGTAGAATGCGCATTTGGACTTTTAAAGGCGCACTGGTGAAGTCTGCTCACTAGGTTAGACATCAGTGAAAAAAAACAATCCCAATAGTTATGTCTGCCTGCTGTGTGCTCCATAAATGTCTGTGAGACAAAGGGGTTGGGTTGTGAAGGCAAATAGGCTTGCTGCAAATTTTGAACAGCCAGATACCACTGCAACGCTGGGAGTTAAACACTGAGCGCTGCACCGCAATGAAGCATTGAAAAACTGCTTTTGCAATGAAAACAGTAATGTGCGTTGCTTATCTGTGCTGTGCTTTCACTTCACATCCCCTACACATCCCCCACTGAGCCAGTTACACCCCCTTCCTCCTCACTCACCATTCTGGTCCCCCCGCTTCCTTTATTCCCTTCTTATCAATAATCAGTAATGAATTGTAAAGCAGTACTTTTTTTTTATTGGTGATCCTTTGCAGAGGGAGGGAAAAGGAAGATAATTGAACATTCCACATGCATTGTGTGGGACCTGAGATGGGATACAGAGCTCATCTTGGCTGCGCAAGCACAAAAGAATCACATATTCCCACCCCTTAAAGGGGCCATCGCCTCTTTCAGATGTCTCAACATATCTGATCGATCACATATTATACGCAGCATCTCATCTTGTACTCATACGCCTGTGCTGCCTTTCTGTTGTCCATGTTCAGCCTGTCAGATAATGAAATTCTCCCTGGTCTTATCTCTGTGTCAGCAGCTCTGGAGGCATTCATTATCTCATTAAACATGTCATCCCAGAGGATGTTTTCCCCCTCCTTCTTATCTGCGACAGGCCCTCTGCAGGAGTATGAGACAGTGGTGTGTTGAAGGCCACATTGTCCACTGTAATGGAAGCAAAGCACAAGGTACTCATTGTTAAATCATCCCATGGATGAAAAGCAATGTTACAATTTATAAATAACTCCCCTTAGCCTTCCCAAGGGAAGGATAGAACCACATACCATTGCCTAACTATTACAGGGGTTGGAGTGCCATTCCAGCCATGGTAAGTAAAGGGCTAGTGCATCTATGTTAGGGAAATCCCCAGGGCCCATGCAGCACAAGTCCATGCTCCCTAAAGCAGCATGGATTTTGGGCTCCCATTGATCAGGATTTTAACAGACGGTAGAAAGGGTCAGAGGTACCTGTTAACGAACTCTGGAGGAAAAAAAATGGGAACTTGTTTGCAGATGCCCAAGGCCCATAGCAACAGTGTCCTGCTTAGGGACTTGCAGTGTGCTGAAGCAGGAAACCATCCCCAGCTGTGGAACACCACACACTTTTAAAAAATCTTTCTTGGGCAGGTACTGTAAATGTGCACCATGTTCCCTAGGTAAACATGAGTGATATCAGCCTGCTGAGGATTACACAGGCAGAAAGGGAGGATTTGCTGCAAGCATCTGGCTACAGGCCTGGCTCTTATGCTTTTATGCTGTGTTCTGTGATGATGCCTGCACAATTAATAACAGAGTAGTGGGGGAAAGCGTCCTATCACAGTGGAAGAAATAAGGCTGCACTCCCAAGAAACCTTCTGCAGAGTACCTATATGAAAGCTTCCTAGAGATATGCATGGAGGATTCTTGGAGCATCCCTGAGCACATAAATAATCTTTTCTGGGGTGAATCCCTTGCTTAAGCACACCAAGTACAAGGAAGCACACCACTTTTTCCCCACTGGTACAAGATTCTGGACTGGGGATAACACCAAAGACATGCAATTTGCAGCATATACTCACTAGATGTGCCTTTCCTGGCATCCTGGTTTCCTGCATCTGGGTGGGCTGCTCCTATGTTGCAAACAGCTCCTGGCTTTCAGGGAGAAAGGATACCCCTCTCATCTGCCCCATTGTCCTCATCCTTGTCCGCAGACTTGTCCTCATTCATCCTGGGTTTAGATTCCCCCAAGGTATCAACGCTGCATCACGGCAAAGTGATGGGGTCTCTGCTGAGGATCACATGCAGCTCCTCATAAAAGTGGCATGCTTTTGATGAGGAGCCAGAACGGTGGTTAGCTTCCCTAGTTTTCTGATAAGCCTGCCTCAGCTCTTTGATCTTAACACGGAACTGCTGCATGTCCCTATTGTGCCCCTTCTCCAACATGGTGCGAAATACCTTCTCAGAGATATCCAAATTTCTTTTGCTTGCTCAGAGCTGAGCCAGAACAGACTCTTCACCCCACAGATCAATGAGACCCAAGAACTCAGGTCGACTCCAGAGTTGCAGCACGCAATCAACATGATCAGTTGTGCTAGAAAGCTCTCTCCATGTTGACCAAACAGGAAATGGGAATTCAAATTTCTGGGGCTTGAAGGGAGGAGCTATTTCCTGTTTTCATGGCCACAGTGCAGCAGACTGTGAATGAGCAGAGTGGTCACAACAAAGCATTATGGGATACTTCCCGGAGGCCAGTGACATGGATTTATTTTGCGCTCTGCCTACACTGATGCTCATTCAACCCACAGAATTCGACTTCAGTGCTACGCCACTTCCGGAGGTGGTTTTATGATGTCGAATTTTACTGCAATTTAGGTCAGCAGAACTGACGTGCCAGTGGAGATGCATATTTTATGTCAACAAAAGCCACATTCTGTCAGTCTACATTATCAGCGTAGAGCAGGCCTACGTTATGTTGATGGGAGAGCATCTGCAGTCGACGTAGCAAAGTGAAGACAGTGTGGCTACACATTGTAAGGTACATCATCATCTTTTACATACTTATGTAACATAACTAGCCTACCTTACCCTGAAGACAAACCCTAACTTTAAGCACTTAAATAGTCTCATTTAATTTGTTGAACAACAGCCTAAATGACTTGCCCAAAATCACACACAAAAAGCCGGGGGAAAGCTGGGAACAGAACAGAGGTCTGCTGACTTTTTTGAAATGCCTTACCTACGAGATCATCCTTCCTTAAATATCTACCAAATCCTAAGTGATTGGGCTCATTGGTCAGAGCACTCTGGTAAATCCAGCAAAGACTTAAGCACTTTTTTTTTAAGCAAGTAACTTTATATTATCTGTGGATGATTCAGTGTTTCTTATCGCTGCAAGCTAAATGCTGTGAAAGGCAGTAAACAGGGAATTAAAATAGGTTGATGTTGATGCTGGCTCCAATTATGAAATGCCAACATGGAAATTAATAATTTGCTCTCCGTGGTCTCGCTGTGCAACTGTAACAGATGGGGTAGAGCAGTAATTGATCCAGAGAGCGTGAGGAAACTCTTAGCAGAAAACAGCAGAGATGATAATCTTTTCACGTCTTTTTGGGGAGGAGAAGGGCAAGACAAATCACATAACAGGCTTTTGTTAAAGATTTTAACATATTGGAAGTGAGGATGATATACCAGACATTTTTCTCTACAATACTGGTGGTATTTCAACTTTTGTTAGAACTGCTAAGAATACTCATTTTTTTAGATGGTGTGCCAGTACATGAGCAAACTATTACACATAAACCTTGAAAAAAAGTCATGCTACACCATTGGTAAATGAGTCATTGAGATAGAAATTTCCCTAAGTATAGAGCAAATGAATATAAAACTAACAGAATCAGTTATTTGCCCAATAATCAGAGCATATTATATTTTCTAATGTACTTGTATTACAGTAGTATGTGGAGTGTGAATACAGAGGTGCATTCTGTCACACCCTGATCATAATATCTGAGCACCTCATAGTTTTTAATGTATTTATCCTAACATGCTGAGAAGCAGGGAAGGGGTATTATCCCCATTTTACAAAATGGGAAACTTAGGCACAGGGAGATTACAGGTAAACTTTTCTAAAATGGCTAAAGCCCAGATTTCTCAGGGTTTTTTAAGCCTTGCTTCATGCAGTCCTGCAGCACCTCACTGACTGAAATGCCTGTCCATTCAGAAAGTGAGATTTAGGCACTTATGAAAATTGTAGCCCAAGTGATTTGTCCAAGCTAATACCAGAAGTCTGTGGTGAAGTGACAACTTGAACGTGGGACTCCAAATACATCTTATCCATTGGACCATCCTTCCTTTCCAAAATTCCTCTTTTCAAAAACTTTTAAATAGAAGTAACTAGATACATCATACGGTGGTTAACTAGGAGCCAGGAATCTGAGCCTGTATGCAGAGTTTGGTCACTAAACAGGTGCATGATTCTGGGTGTCACTGTGCTCTATGACTCAATATGCCCAGTGGTAAAAATAGGGGTGTTGTGAGATGTAACTGATTGTAAAGTAATTTGAGACTCGGTTGAAATCCACTATATGAGAGCAAAGCAGTATTACCACTCTACAAACAAGTTAAACCAAGCCTAAATGCTAAAAAGCAAACCCCTGTACTTTAAAAGTATTGACTTGTATGCACACCTATTTGAAAAATATGGGGATAAAATTGTTATGCCTATTTAGTATATCCCACAATATTTACAGCAACAGTACATTCTGAGTTATACAAATGCAGAGTTCAAATAGACCCTCAAAAATTTTTTGCTACAAGTTGAGAGGGTAGAGAAACACAGATAATGGGATAATGCTGAGTCTTCAATTAGGATCACATACACTGTTCACATCTACATTTGTGCACAAGCACTAACCCACACGAGCCCAGAGTGCACGCACACATGCACACACTCAGAGCAAGTCACACACACAACTTGTCATAAGCACATGCAAATCCCTGATTTATCTGCATCCAGTTTTGATAATCTTGCACTCATTCCTTCAAAAGAACATATGAGGCAAAATATATTTGTATACAACTTTAGCTAGTAGCAAAATTGCACCTCCACAGATACACAAAATGAAAGAGACAACAGCATTTTCTTTAAACAAAAGTGTAGTGAGTAAAGAGTGAAAGGACCTTTCTAGTAACCTTCAGAACAGCACAGAATTGGCTTGGCTGGTCAGCAAGTCATAGAAAACATTTTTTTAAATTATGTTATTTAACTATAGTATCTACAGTGTCATCTGTTCTATTCTGCTGAAACACAAGCTGTGACAGTCCCATAGATTATGCATAGTAAATCTTTTGTCTGTAGCTCTATCCATCGGATATAAATAAGTCTCTCTGTGGAAGGGGACTTTAGGCTTCCAATTTTTATTCACTACACTTAATAAAAATATGAATATGCTTGTGATGCTGGCAGATCAGATGCCAGCTCATGCCAAAGCCCCAGGTCAATTCACTTGTGCATTAGTATAGATCAGAGGGACAGTTAAAATGTATAAGAGTGTATTTGGTGTTTAAGCTTGATGAAAACTAATGGGATGCTACATGCATTGTTTTTATTTCAATGTATCCTGTTACAATGTAATAGTAAACATTTAAATTGTAGATACCTCTGTAACTAAATAACCCATCAAATAAGGAAGAGGCTTATGGAATGCGTGTGAAAAACTTTAAACAGAAAAGTATTCATTCCAAAGCAAGTAGTTATTGTGTGTGATTATCGGAGGTCAAAGACTCTAAATGTATTCCTCATTCTCTGTCAAAGGAAAAGCCATGTGTGTAGTGTTACTGTCAAGGATGTATCCTGCGTCTCTGGACTATTTGGATTCTAACAGTACAGAATAACTGAGTGAGAAGATGGAGATCCCCAGAGTTATTCTGGGTAGCCAAAAGACTTTTGGGAAATTGGCAGATTATTACATCTGTGCTACCATCTGGAACTATAGACTGACTCACCTGTATGTATATTTTACCTGCTTTAAACTCTCACTTCCTTTTCTTAGCTAATAAACCTTTAGTTTGCTATAGAATTGGCTACCAGCGTTGTCTTCGGTGTAAGAGCTAGATACCAATTGATCTCAGGTAAATGACCGGTCTCTTGGGACTGGGAGCTATCTGATGTGGTATGATTTTTGGTTTGAGTGACCTTTTATCACCAAGTCCAGTTTGTCTGGGTGATAAGACAGACAGTCCCCTCAGACTTTGTCCAGGTTAACTCCTTGGTAAGACTGGTATAGTGATCACATTTGTTACTGGCTTGGGGAAATCTAATCATAGAACACCATCAGTTTGGGTCTTTGGCAGTTTGTCTGTCTTGCTTTCTGACAGTCTACCCTGGGGTAGGCACTCACAATTGTGAGCCACTCTAGGCAGTGTGACAATGCTATTCCTGTTAGGAAACCAGACTAAGGCAGAATATGGAAATGCAGAAACAAAGAGTGCAGTCAAAAATGTGAAAGGGAAAAAATAAAGGCTTCCTACAGCTTCACAGACAACACAGCAGGAGGCATTTTCACACCTTCCTACACTATCAGCAGCAGCACATATATTTCATGTACAAAACACAGGGAAGGAATCACTATAGAGGAACATTGGAATGCAATATTTCTAGCTTTCCAGGTGAGCTGCAAGATAACCCTGCACAATCTAGCCCATCAAAAGTCTTTGCACATGGGACCAGGCCTTTGCATAGACAAAACATCATGCCATTATGGCAGCATGAAACATTTCATTAGTGATGCAAGATGAGCTCTGCCAGGCAGTGTGGAACGTGTTGTCTGTTTGGTTCCCATTCCACCAAGCGTAGAAAGCCTCTTTTGACTGGAGATTCTCATCTAACAATGCCAGGAAAGGGCTAGAATCCACTTCAGGCTGAGGGAGATTTCCCAAACTCAGAGTTTAAAGACAGAGTACTGAGTCCACAGGTGGAAGAACCAGCTGTCCTAAAGCATGGAATTAAGAGTCAGGGGTTGTGTCTTGGCTGCAGTAGGTTAGATCCTGCACAACAAGGCTGTGGTAAGAGAATTCCATATTTTGGGAATCTACTTAAGAAAATACTTCATGAATTATAAGGTGATTTCACTTTTGCTGTGTGTAGTTATTGTTGAGTGTCATTTGTCTTTCTTTATGGTTTGGCAATTACTTTCGAAAAAGACTATTACTGTGACTGTTTAGCTCACAATTTTGCAAGGCTTGTAAAACAGAGAAATACCCATGATCTTCTCTTGTCAGGAGGATTAGGAGCTCAATCCAACATCCACTAATGCCATGGAAGTCTTTCCCTTGACTTTAATGGGCACTGGATCAGGCCCTACACTGATGAACACTAAAGAAAAGTCTATAAATAAATAGAAGTTGCCTCCTGGATGCTGTCTGTAATCTCTAAAAGTATTTTTAAAAAAGGCAAAACCCAAATCTGGATCAAACATACTCTCAACATCTCAAAGAAGTCATGAAGATCATGCTCAGCCCTAACACTATTATATAGACTTTAAAAGGTTAAATTAGTGACAGCATTTTTAGTTTAAGCAGCAACCCATAGGGGGAGCTTCATAGACTCCATCCTCTCTCTAACCCAGTAGTATGAGAATGAGGGGTACGCAGGCACCTGACCAAGGTACCACCTTCATTCCAGTTCAAGATCCCTGGGTGAGGGATAAGAGTTCAAACATCACCATCCCAAGTAGGCAGAGCCTGAACCCAGTCAAGGGCAGAGAGACTTCAGTGTTTAAAACAGTGAAAGAGATGCCTGAGGCCTGCCTAGAACTGGTGCATTATGACACTGAGATCTGACAGCGTTGTTCTAAAAGGCTGTGTCAAGTATTAGAGAGGTACAGCCCTAACTACTCTTGATGGTTGTGTGAGGGTTCATGGAGATTCTCTCTCCAAATCTTTTTTAGAACTGTGCAAAAGTATTGCAGAGTTTTACTACAATAATTACCACCCCCTCACACCTTCAGGTTACTTTCACTTTTCCACAAAAGTTTGGAGAAAATGGATAGTTACACTTTAAAAATCATTATTTTATTAGATTAAGTTTTAGACTTTTAAATGCGTGTATTCCACCTATTTGCTTGTAACCATCGCTATCTTTCTCTCTTTTACTTGATATCACAATCTGTGCTCTTTTGTTAATAAAAGATGGCTATTAACCTTCCATAACTGTTGTTCTTCAAGATGCGTTGCTCGTGTCCATTCCATTTTAGGTGTGTGCATACCCAGTGTGCATGGCTACCGGAATTTTTTTACCTTAGCAGGATCCATAGGGCCAGTGCCCCCTAGAACCTTGCACTCATGCACTACTATGAAGTGCTGCTGGTCCTGCGCCCCCTTCAGTTCTTTCTTACTGCTGACTCCAACAGCGGGGATGGAGTAGACAAGAGCAATGCATCTCAAAAGAAGAGTTATGGAAGGTCAGTAACCATCTTTTCTTCAAGTGCTTGCTCGTGTCTATTCCATTTTAGGTGACTGACAAGCAGTACCATTGGAGGTGAGCTCAGAGTTTATGGGTTCATCTTGAGCTTGCTGGATGATAGAATAATGGGTTATAAAGGTGTTAACCAATGACCAGGTAGCAGCCCTGCAGATGCCCTGGATCAGCACATGGGCCAGAAAGGCTGCTGATGTCGCCTGAGCTCTGGGCGAATTTGCTGTGACAAAATCGCCAGTAGAGGAACATTTACCTGTTCATAACAAAGTCTGATGCAGGAGGGAATCCAGGAGGAAATCCTTGTGAAGACAATTGACCCTTCATCTTTTCTGCTACTGCAACAAAGAGCTATGAAGATTCACAGAAAGGTTTAGTTCTATCAATATAGAAGGCCAAGGCCTGCCCTACGTTCAGGTGAGCCATCTACATTACTCCTCGGAATTCTGCAATTTAGAGAACACTGGGAGGAATATGTCTTGATTGTTGTGAAACCGTGATCCACCTTTGGTTGAAAGGCTAGGTGAGATCACAGTGGAACACTGTCCTTGTAGGAACTGTATACAGAGGGTCTAAGGTGAGAGCTCTAATCTCAGTACTCTCATCTCCTCATGGAGGTAATTGCTACTAAAGTGGCCACTTTCCAGGAGAAGATCAGCAGTGATCATGTGGCTAAAGGTTCAAAGAGCCCCGCATGAGCCTTGCTATTACTAGGTTCAGATCCTGTGGGAGTACTGGGGCCCCTGACCTGTGAGTAAAGCCTCTCCAGCTCTTACAGGAACCTGTCTGTCATGTTGTTGGCGAAGACTGATCTGCCTTGGGGTGGGGCGGGGTGTGAGGTGGAAGGCTGAGATGGCCACTAGATGGACCTTTAACAATGACAGGGCCAAACATTGGTGTTTGAGGTGCAGCAAATAGTCCAGAATAAACTGCATTGGTGCCCTGAAGGGGAAGATATTATGACTGAAGGCCCAGCTGGAAAACTTTTTCCACTTGACCAGATGTGTCATTTTGGTGAAAGGTTTTCTGCTGCCCAGAAATACTTACTGTACTCCTGCTCTTCTGCATTCAGCCATGCAACCACCATGCCATCAGGTGCAGGGACGCTAGGCCCAGAGGCAGGAGCTGGCCATGATTCTGAGAGAGGAAGTCAGGCCAAAGCGGTTGTTCCAGTGGGGATGTAGTTGACAGCTCTAGCAGCATGCCAAACCAATGTTGATATGGCCAAGCCATGGCTATTAGGATCACATTTGCTTTATTGCAATTTATCTATATTAGCACCTTGTGAATCAGAGGTATCAGTGCGAAGCATACATGAGTGCCCCCATCCACAGGAGAAGAAAGGCATCAGACAAGGAGCCCTTGTCAACTGAGCAGAACTGATGGTACTTCTTGTTCTGGATGTGAAAAGGTCCATTTGGGGAGTTCCGCACCTTTGGAAGATTACATCAGCGATCTCTGGGTGGAGAGTCTCGTGGCAAGTGAAGAAGGCCCTGGTGAGAAGGTCCACCAACAGGTTCCTGGTGCCCAGGAGATAAAAAGCCATGATATGAAAGTTGCTCCATATAGCAAGGTTCCATAAACAGAGGGCCTCCTTGCCACTGAGCTGATGAGAGGGTGCTGCTTTGCTTATTGATATAGAACATTGAGGCAGTATTGTGTGTTAGAATGTGGACTTCTTTGCCTGTCAGATAGAGGAGGAACACCTGGCAAGCTAGTGATATAAGCTTTGAGTTCTTTGATAGTTATGTGGAGTTGGCAGTCCTCCTGAGACCAGGTTCCCTGAGTACTGAGATCATTGATGTGGGCCCCCCACCTGAAGTCTGAAATCTCAGAGACCAGAGTCACCAAGGAATACCCTCCATCACTGTGCGGGGATTCATCCACCAGTTCAGGGAAGATCAAATATGGGCTGGTATTGTAATCATGCAGTCTAAGGTGCATCTGCTCAGGGTATACACTGAGGCTAGCCATGACTGAAGGGGACTGAGGTATGGGTGTACAAAGTGTACTACATAAGTGCAGGATGCTACATGACCCAACAGCTTGAGGTATGTTCTCTGGACGTGCCTGATGATATATGACATGGCCTAAAATGAGGATTCTGGGAGGAAGACCCTGGGCTGTCTGAAGTCAAACACTGCTCCGATTATCTCTATTCACTGAACTGGGAATAGGGTGGACTTTTGCTCATTTATCAGCAAGCCCAGTCGTTGACAGCTGGTGATTGCCAGGTCCAGACTGCAGCAGACCTGAGCCTGCAACCTGCCCTTGATGAGCCAGTCATCCTGGTAGAGGTAAATTTGTACACACTGACATCTTGGGTGAGCAGCTACTATCAATATGCATTTTGTGAGTGCTCTTGGGGCGGGTGAGAGGCCAAAGGGGAGTGCCGTAAACTGATGATGAGTTCTGTTCACCATAAACCACAGGAATCTCTTGTGGCTGGAGAAAATCAAGATGTGGAAGTTCGCCTGCTGCTGAAACGTGCGCCATTGGTCAGCATTAACTGTGTTTCTCTTTTTGATTCCAAGGAAAAAGGGTCATCCATCGGGGACGCTGGTGGAGCTGACAGCGCTTCCACTCAACTGCTGTGCAGTGCCGGGTTTCTCACGAGTGGTGCCATTTGGGTGAGGACCAGCATGGCAAACAGCTCTGTGTCGGAGAGCTCCGTGTTGAGGACTAGTGCTAGGGGTTCGGAGATAGGTACTGCATCTCCAGTGAGCAGTGACAAAAAGAGGATCGGCGCCAGAGCAAGCAGCATCAGCACCGCCCTTCTGGGGAGGAACATCTTGGTTCTGGAAATCAAAAACGCATTTTCAGGAACCGGCACCGCAAGGATGGGGAGGTTCCTTCCACGATGACAACTGATGCCAGGCAATACCAATCAGTGCTGGGATTTGGGAGAGCAGTGCATATCCAGTGCCCATTGGGATGGGCCCATCACAGGCTTTCCCTTGGGGGTCTCTGTGCCCTCACTAGCTCTAGCACTGAGGGGGTATCTAGGAGCAGGAGTTAGCAGCAGGGACATCAGGTCCCTTGTTGCTTGAAGCACCTCCAATGTGGACGGCACCACAATCTGGAGAAGACCTCTTCCACTCCCTGGTGTTGGCAGTGGTTCCCTTATTGGGCTCAGGGTCCTGCTTTCCTGTTCTCCAGGGTGGGGGAGCGCCCTGTATCTGAGCACTTCTTCTGCCACTTCTTTGGAGCTGGAGAGGCGCTGAGGTCCTGGTGGAGCGCTCTGCACCAACGCCAATGGGCTCAGCATGGGGTCGGAGGCTGGTTTCAGCACCACCTCCATGAGCAGGGCCTTCAGGCAGATATCCCAGTCCTTTTCTTGTTCTTGGTTTGAACCCCTGACAGATCCGACACTTGTCCTTTCTATGTGCTTCTCCCAAGCACTTCAGGCAGCTGCTGTGGGGATCATTAGGGCAAAAGGGCTTTTGGCAGGTAGCACATGGTTTGAAGCCCGGGGACCAGGGCATACCTCACTTCCCAGGCAAATGTCCCTACTGGGACTACAACTACTTAATCAATCACCAACTTTATACGCTAAACAAGAACACTGCAAAACTATGTTACAGCTATTTAGGTAGGCAATCTAGAGTACTTGCGATCACGAGAGAGAGTTCCAGTAACTGTCACAGGCAGGAAGAAGGAAGTGATGGGGGCACAGGGCCGGCAGTACCTCATACACCAGTGCATGAGCACCAGGCTTTAGGGGGTGCCAGCCCCATGGATACTACTAAGGCAAAAAATTCTGGTAGCCACGCACAGGGATGCGCACACTTCTAAAATGGAATCAACATGAGTAAGCACTTGAAGAAGAAAATTGTTTTACTTTCACTATTAACCAATTCAGTGCCATGTTTGAAGGAAAGGGTATACGTACCCCAGTTAAACTGGCAAGCTGGTATTGCTGATTAACAGAGCAGTGAACTCAATAGCTTCTGTGAATTCACAGTGGCAGGAGCTGTGCATTGCAGAAAAACATCTGATGAGCTGGAGTTTAGTTTGTTACCTGCTAGGCAAGGTTTGGGCTGGGATGGCCTGGAGGAGTTTGCTGGTGAAAACAGACTGGTGTGACAAGGAGCTGACAGCCTTATCACCAGCCACACTCACTGTTGCTGAGGCAGAGATGTAACCCAGTGGCTCACAGCTTTGGGTATCCCAGCAACGTGTTACACACTCATAAAAATCAGATCGGGATTAAGATCCCATTATGACAGACACAGTACAAACATATGCTCAGACAAGGCCCAGAGCCAAAGACCTTACAATCCATTATTTACAAGTTGTGTGCCTGTGGAGCCTCGTGAAATACTGTGAACAAAACATTTCACAAAGAACAGACATCACTTTTCTTTTTGTACATTATAGTCCAAAAGAAGAAAGGGAGGAAGACAAGAAGTAATAGGAGAAAGGGATAGTTATTTTTAAATATACTGTTGTAGCTGTTATTGATTTCCTTTCCCCAGCCAACCTTCCCCCACCATACCTGTGGGTGGGCACACATATATAGCAAGCTTCACAGCAGGAAGCAGGTTACAATAGATTTTGTTCTAGTTGTATGGAGGTGAGTTTTATTCCAAAGTCTGACTAATGATGACTGGAATGGCAATAACGCTGCAGACAGCAGCTGGGGCTCTGCAATGCCACCCTTTTGGGCAGTTTATGAATTTTTAAAAAATTTTGTATAAGCATGTAACTGCTGCAGTGCTCTGGAAATCAATATTTAATACTGAAAAGTGTGCCAAATTCACTCCTAATGTAAATTCATTTGATTCAATAGAGTTACTCCAGCAATGAATTTGGCCCAACGTATTGACTTTTTGCAGCTTAAAACAACCAGGCTATTAAAAAAAAAAAGCCTCATTGTGAAGAAAAAGCAGATCTCTTAAAATAAGCTTGCAGATTGAAAAAGTAGTTATTGGAAAGCACAGCCTAATAGCTCAATAAACTTAAATACAAACATTTATTTTAGTCAACGTTTAATCAAACATGGCAGTGTAAGGAATTCTCCAAAATAACTGTAAAGTTACTTTTTTAAAAATAGAAGAAAACTTTGTTGTAGGAGTGGTGACTATCAGAAATAATCAGATGCAGTGTATATACACACCTCTGGCAGCTCCTTTATATAAACTCCAGTGACCTTGGGATTTTTCCAAGTGCAGATAAAATTAGTCTCACCACATTTTTTGTTGTAAGGAACAGACTGCATGTGCATATATTATTCATATAATGAACTTCAGAAAAGCAGAAGTCAGGATCCCATGCCTGAGACGATTAGAACTAGACTGGAAAAAGTACAAAGAGATTATGAAGCAGTAGGAGCCACTCCAGAGTGTTGAAACTAGCTTTCCGCTATCAGCTTGATTTTCAAAACATGACGACAACTTCCCCTGGAAACAACAGGCTCCCCCTAATTTTTTTTTCCATGCTATATTTCAGAAAAAGTAATTTTAAAAGTTACTGTGCTTCAAATGCAGGAGGATGATTTTGTGGTTAAGGTATAGACTAGAGCTCAGGTGATCTGGGTTCCAGTCTCACCTCAGCAAGGAGCTTCTTGTGATAGCCTGGACAAAATCACTTGGCCCCCAATTCAGCAATTAACATACCTGCAGGAGGTAAGTCCTGGTGTAATAGGGCCTCAAAATGTCAGCACAGGGCTTCCCTCCTGCAGATTTTACATGCAAACATACTTCAATCTGGTGATCATCATCTTAAAAAAAGCAGGGAAATTCAGATAAAAGCTTAATTAAAACAAGCTAAGGTTGAAAGCGTGTTTTAATAGATCCAACCAACACCCTCAAAACAATGCCAAATATATAGAAGACAGGAAATGAACAATTAAGGGATCCATTCAGTTCCCCACAGCTATATAATTCTTCACCACTCAATAATAGTCCACTCAATCTTAAATTCACAAATTATAGGGGGGGAATCTGTTTTCCAAATTTTAAACAAATTAAATTACAAGGACATTATAAAAACCATCTCCTATTCGAGAGATCCATTTCCAACATACCACGGCACTAACGTAGATTACAATTTACTCACTACAAAAGTGAAAGTACAAATTTAGAAGCGTGACATATACACCTCCATAATTTGAACTCACCATACAAACTTTTCATAACATCAAACGGCTCAATCATTGCATCTGTATTTATAAAAATAGTCTTCATTTCCACCAATACATCATGCTATGAGAAAATGTACAGAACTGACACGTTATGTGCCCAGGGCACCTATTCCTTCAAAAGTGTTTTTATACTGCACATTTAACAAACAATATATAAAACAGTCAGTACCTAAACATTTGTCCACTGAAATAGCAGTTACAGTACATTCTTGTGTACTGCTACTCCTTTGTACTGTTAAAAACAGTTAACTCAAGACTGGTTCTGTTTTGTGCTGTAGTGTCTCCCCAATAAAAGGCTAAAGATTCTATAGAGAAGGATGGGATTCCTGGATAAGTAAGACATGTTAACATTTCCTCAATCAGTGAGACCAACAGGAGTCAGCAGCAATTTTGGTTAAGAGTGATTTTAATCAAAGCGAAGATCTTCCTGGTCCTAGACATAGGTTAAGCCAGCATTGTAAATTTGGATGCTGCTGCGTTTGGATGCTTACTTTCGTTGTAAAGTAAGTTTGTAGAAACTATTACAATCATTTTGTAGACCTTGCTACTGTCCTGAAGCCTCTCTGCATCAACTGCTTCTGAGAGGTAGGACATGCAATGGATGCCTGTGCAGAAACATTCAAGGAAGCTAAGGCAGTTACAATTTCAGATGAAGTGCTCATGTATTATGACATCACATTTCTTATGCATTATGATTCAGCACTTCCCATTGGATTGGCTTGCGTTGCCTCACCCCATGCAAAGGAGCAGGGATGTCTCATGTTCAGTCACAGTGGTGAAAGTTATATTTGCATCTCATTCATTAACACCAGCCCAAAGGAATTATGTACAATAAAGATGCCCTTGACTTGGTATGGGAAGTTAATATGTGTCTTTGCTATTTGTATAGACAATCTTATCTTAACAACAGACCAGCCGCCTCTGACATCTATATTCAACCCCAGAAAAGGTACTGTCATGAAGAATACTGTGCGTATTTGCAAGGCTGGCATTTACCAGTAAGAAATTGAACACAGAAGCAGGGCAAAGCTCTCAAATGCTGATGGACTCTCAATTAGCACTGGATAATTATTTTCCACAACAGATTCAATGGCTGTGTTTAATATATCTTGAATAGAAGCATTATCAGTCTCCTGTGCAATGCTGAAAAAAGCAACTCTTTTAGCACCAGTATATGAGGCTACTGAGAAAGGGTGGAGGACTGAACACAAAAGTGTAGTCTTACTCCAGTCTATAGTTGAAAGGAACATGCCATTCATGATGGGTACTTAATGGGGAGCTTTCAAGCAATCATCCCCTAGAAGGCTGCAACAAGGGGCACAAAAACTGCATTTAAGCTATCTAAGGGTGGCTAAAATTAGAGAGCTTGTTGAAAACTTCCCCAGTGAAATGTTTTCCTGCTGCAAAGTGTCAATATATTGAAATCTAAAACAGTCTGTGAGAATGTGTCAATTTAAATGAAATTCCAATGACAAATGGAACCTTCTTGGCCAGCAAGGTTTTGAAACATGCCTGGTTTCCTGCCAGCTTGCCTCCTCTGAGTGGGAGCCAAAATCCTGGGGGCCCCCAACTCCTATCTCTTGAGGAGCCTGCCAGATGGGCTACCTCAGAATCAGGGCTGTCAGGGTCCCCAGCTTGCCAGGCAGGCCATCTGAGCCATGGCTTCCATACTCCTCAGTAGCACCTCTGGTGGACTTCTAGGGCTCCAGGAAATTCATTCCCCCCAGAAACATTTAAGACATAAAAAGAAATGCTATTTTGACTTTATCTAAGCTCAGATTTGGAATTCCTGTTCTGTGGGAGATTTCATTTTTTGTTCCCTTTTGGGGATGAAATTATTTGTGACATTTTAGAGTGTCATGTGGTATCAGAGGTATTTGGCAGGTCATCTGCAGCATCAGTATAGGCCACCGAAGTAATGCACATTTTGTGGGTCACAGTGGATATCCCAGAACAGATTGTTAGTGATAACCATCCACAGTTTAGGGAATCCATGAAGTTAAAGACAATTACAGCATCAAACCATGTATCCTCCAATGGCTTAGCTAAAACACGGGGGGGAGGGGGAACCATACCCAAAAGATGCTCACATCCATGAAGTAGGAAAAGAACTCTCAGAAAAAGAAAGAACAGTCACCGTTTTACAGACAAATGTTCTATGATTCAGTACTGTTATTTTGGGATGAAACATTTGTTCTCAAAAGGATTTCCACAAAACAGAGCTTCAAAGATCTGATTATAAGAACAAATTAAAACAAGCTGCAAGTAGACAAAAAACACAATTTTATTCAAATTATTTGGGGTAAACAAAAAAAAAGGAGTGAGAAAAAGACATCTATAGAGACCATTTAATCACAATTCATCCCAGTGTTGTTGTTCTTGACTTTTGAAATGTACATGTTAGTTCTGTGGCCTAAAGCTCAAGATGGGAAGCAGGTCTCTTTCACCAATCTACTGGTTAACAGGGGGAAGCATAGGTGCAGAGAACTTCCAACCCAGAGTTTCTTCAGTTACACTTTGGGCTTTGCCATAAGTGAAACTCAGAATCTGGTTGGGGAGTGAACTGAACTTGCAGCAATAAGTGCATGGCCAGAGGCAAGGACTCTGCTCATGGGTCTTGTTATATGCTACTGGTTACCCTAGACTGAGAGCTCCTTGATGAGGTACACTGCAGAGAGGGCTCTTCACAGAAGCCAGAGAGAACAGGAGTAGAACTGACTGAACTGTTGAGGCCCCTCCAACCCAGCCACTAAACAAAGCTGAAAGCACTATCGCTGAATTAGGTGGTGGAGTCTCAGGACAGGACAAGGCAGCACGTCCCAGAGACCAGAGAGAGAGCTGCCTGCATGCATCTCAGGACTCTGGGACCATGCTAGTCACTGACATCAAACCAGTAGGCTGGAGTTTAGTGGAAGGGAAAGAGGGAATCTATGAGGTAAAGGGAAATTTGCCTGTAGGATGTTCACATCTTCCGTGGGGGAGCCAAGTTAATGGAGCTACTGCCAAGTTACCATGGTGGAGTCTTTTCTTATTGATATAGCTATATTGAAGGAAATGGTCTTTAGACATACTGTATATCAATGCTCAAGAGAACAATATCTTCCTGAGCCTACAGAAATTAAACCTCTACCATCCTACTCTGTATACAGAGCTGTTTTCATTTGTTATAATTCCCCTGTATATAACATTAAGTCTTCAAACAACACAGAGTTAATACATTTGGGCAGCTATCTCCCCCACACACACTTGAACACAGGATTAGTAACAAGTCTGCTCTGCTCAGTTATTGTTTTCATTTATGCTTTCTCTGAGTTAAAGTTACTGTATTTTAAACTGTCAAATGCAGTGACCCACATTAACCTTCTGTACGCAAATCACTCATTTGTTATTTCACTCCAAACGCTTTGCATTCAAAGACAGATTTATAGTGAGGGTCAGTAGCCCTATGATTAGAACTTCATCTTAGAGAGTATTGTAGCATCTGGCCCATTTTTCCCCTTTGTTTGTGGTTAAGGATTTCTTCTTTTAGGGACAGAGAACAAATGAAGGGAAGAGGACTGTTTCCTGGAAGTCTGCCCTATTCAGAAGTTTTCTTACTTAGTCTCATCTGGAGAAATAATTTCTGATACCAATACAATCACAGATAATTGCTTGCTTCAGGCTTTGCTAGCACTTCTTAATGAGCTCACAAATTATGCAGTGCAATGGTGCCGCAGTGATTTACCTCTGCTTTGTGGACACGCTTCTGTGCGCACACTTGGGAAGTGTCATTTAAAATGTGTGTCTCAGAAAAAAGAATCTCCTCATATGTCAGCAGTGCATCGGAATAGATGATTTACAGGCAGATGTGGGGAAGGGGATGGAGGAGAGGTTAATGACATAAGAGGCAAAAGGCATAGTTTGCTAGACCATTTGCTCTTGATAACTGAAAGATATTTGGACTGAAGTGAGCAATAAATGAATAAAGCATTAAAACATATGTAAAAAGAATTACGCTGTTAAACACACTTGGCTGAGAAATGAAAAATATAAGTTAACAGGTTGATTAATATTAGGGCTCAAGTGTTGGCTTCTCAAGTGGCTTGATTTCCTCCAATTTAATTTGTAGAAGTAATTTTACCTTTTTAAAATTACCACATCTCCTGAAAGATTCAGGTTTTGGGGACATTTTCAAAATAAAGTTGCTCAGGCTATTTGGTCAGAGACACAAGTTAGACTTTATGACCATCATCATCCAAAGGATGTTCTTTGCTGGGATGTCATGCACCCTGTGTTACTGAAGAGAGTTGAGGAATTTTTCAGTAGTTCTGGAGATGTGACGGCTTTTAGTCAGCTTTCTCTCAGTTGGCCTTTTTAATGGCAGTTTTCACTAATTGTAGGTTTGGATCAGAACAGTAGAAATAGATTTTCAGTGCAGGATTTGCCTTCAGGTTTGTTTATTAAAATAATTGAATCCACTCCACAAGTTTTCCCTTGCCATGCTGGGACATTTGAACAAGTCTGTGCTTCTTTGAGGGTTTAGACTAGATTCCTGGATTTATCCATAGTAGTCAAGAGACATATGCAGTCATTTTTAATTCTGCTTCCAGCAAAGCAATGTTTCCTCAGAAGCAACTCTGTTTTTCTGACCTTTCTGCACTGCCCCTGTGGTCCATCTGTCACATAATTTAACACTGTCACTATCAACAGAACAAATGCTAAACACATTGTTATTATATTTTATGAAGACTTTTGGTTATTTTAACCAACAAACTTCAAGGCAAATCTTGCACCGATCTGGAAAGCAGCAGCATTGCTGGCAGATTTTTCCATTTCTGCCTTGACTCGCAAGAGTCCTCGAGGCAAATCCAGGGAATGCATAGCCAGGTATGCTTTCCAGGTTCTCTTAACAGGAGCAGCATGCTTCCCCAGACAGCACGTTACTACCAACGGCAGAATGTGCGCTAGACAGCTGGGGACTGGACAGGTCTCAGTCCCAAACATTCCTGGGAATGCAAGGCCAAGATGGTCACACGTGGCTACCTCAATCTGCACATAGACATTTTCAAGAGTTGAGCAAGTATCAAATCCTGTTAAAGTCAATGGGGAGCTGCTGGGAATTCATCTTTCCTGAAAATATCAGGCCAACTGAGATGTTTAAATATGGATTCAGAAGCTTAACTTTGGTACTCATTTTAGGGCAGCTTACCTGTGGCAGCCAGGCTGGCATAGTGGCTGTGCTCTCTGCTAGCACTCTCATGAGATCCAGGAAAGAGCCTGCCCCACTGCTTGCGCAGAAGAGTGGGATTTCCATGCGCTGTCCCCCTCCTAGCCAACCCTCCAAACTGATATTGAAAATGGCAGGATGGAACCTTTAGATAACTCCACTAATGTCACCTAAGTACAAGTAACGCACTAATGCTGATTATGTTAAAGTTGATGGTTTCAGCCATCCAGAGCACAGGGATGTTGTATTCCAAGCCATAATAGTGCATTTGATTCTCATTTATACAATCCCCTGTACTTGGATTGGCTGAGGGGTTCTGATTCTCATGATGACAACTGCACAGTTTCCCCTTGCCCCCCCCCCCCAAATAACCATATTATGCATATCCTTATACATATTCTGCAGTGCTATGGTCCTCATAACTAACTATCTGTGGTCCTGACTCAGCAATGCACTTATGTATGTGCTTAGAAGTTAAGCACATAAGTGCTTTGTTGAATTAGGGGCCATATGCTCAAACAAATGTTGTTACTTTAACTTCTGCACCTCCATCCAACACTCCACCCAGTCCCACATATTATTTCATTTTAAAAGGATTACTTTAAATGGAGGTAGGAGACAGGCTTCCTCCAGGGGCAAAGATGATATTGAAAAGCAAGGAGGGAAAAGATGAGAAATAAAGTAGAGATGGAGTCAGAAGCAGGAGCCATATTTGTTGTGAATTTACATGATTGATAGCTGTGAGCACAGAAGCTACTTCAATACCACACAAGAGAGAAGGAAAGCTTATTTCCATTTAACAAAAACAAACCACAAACTTGGGGCTACTTCCTGAGAACTAAATAACAGAGCTAACTGATTAACAAATTTGGTTTCTGTTTTTGAATTGTCCTTGAGCAGTTTAGGATTTATTCTAATTTATTGGATATTCAGACATTTACCAAATAATTCTTAATCTGTATACACTAGCAGTTTGTTGCAAATATTTGATATTCAGAATTGCTGATTAGTTTAGATTGACTAATAAAACACAAGTTGTTCCATCTTACTGACAATAACGCCAAGAATCAGGTTTCTGATGTGAATACTCATTTACAAATTCAAAATTCTTTTTCCATAAGCATTGTGACAGATTAGTATAATGTCTGTATCAAACTGTGACCTTCAATTGACATTGTAACCACTATTTTGGAAGGGACCTACATTTTGAGTTTGTAATTGTAACCACATACAAATGTCAAGAACAGGGCAAGGGAAGCTAATTGTAATGCCCAACACCTCCTTGAAGAGGTGGCACAAGAACAGCAAGACATTTAGTCCTGGTCTACGCTAGAAAATGAAGTTGGCTTAGCTACATTGCTCAGGGGTAAGAAAAAAACCGAGTTATAATAGCAAGAATGTCTTTAATTAAAGACATGAGTTTTGGAAGAGATATAAACCCTCAGACCTCTGGCATAAGCCAACCTCTAATTAACGGGAGTTAGGAAGCAGCTTTCCTTATAGGCTGGTTGCAGGGTTTTGTACATTTTCCTCTCACGCAGCTGATTGTGACCACTATCTGAATGGAAATACTGAACCAGACAGACTGATCCATAATGGTAATTCCCATGCTTTATTCACAGCAAGGAAACACAAAAGGGGTGCAAGCAAGTCCAGAACAGCTTGGATTTTTATTGAAGCAAACATGAGAATATTGGAGGTATTGATCCAGTTCTGCTTGGTAACCATATCCTGAGTGAATACTTTTTTCCTTTGTCTTTCGATTTTGTTTAGCCTAGAAGATGGTTATTACCTAACAATAACATTACTCCCATTATTTAAATACTGTATGAAGTCAGTCAGTTCTGATAAAGGTGTCAACTTGAATTGGAGCATAGCGCCTCTTGCTTCGTAAGCTAGCCATATGATATCTAGTTGTATTGTCAATTTAGTTATAGCAAGACTACTGGAATACCATAATACTGTTTGCTTTTGTTGAACTAATGAAGGGAAACGTTGGAAAGTGTTCTTAGTACCACCGTGTCCAGTTCTGTAGAAATTTGAAAAATATGCAACTAAAATCCTACTTTTGGTGACCCTGGAGAATTTAACACTGCACCCATAAAATGTTATATTTTTATAACAATATAGTGCTTTTAGTAATATACAACGCACTACAGCAGAATACCTGTATTAAACACAATGCTCATAGTATAATGCATGTATTTGGTAATGTTTTCCAAAAGACAGGTGTTTAAAGACCTTTTTACCCATGGATAATGCTAGAAGAGAGATCTTCACAGGGATAGCTGAAAAAATATTATGCACTGATTTTACTGTGTGTACAGCAAAGCTGGTTTTAAAAGCAACCAAGGTAAAACATCTCAAATCCATTTTTAGACATAAGTGCTATGTTCTAAAACAATCTCAGTTCATAGTGTTCTTGGCCTTAAGTACTTGCAGTTAGGGCAGAATTTTTTTTTTCCCCCCCAATTTCTTCTCTTGAACTGTAGATTTAGAGGCTTTTTGTACATGTTCCAAACTGGCCTTATATAGCCTCATTATTCCTGAAAGATATCCCTCACTAGCAGTCATTTTTTCCATAATGAAATGGTACAGAAAGCGAGTTGAACTTCTCTCAGCTTGGCCAATGGGATATATGTGACTACAGCAACTGCCAGAACTTGGGCTCTGAGGGATTCGTCCTGCTCCCACTCATATCAGTTAAAGACTTGCCATTGACTTCAATGGGAATGAAGTAAGACACTGGGTTTTTTAGCTGTCATGAAAGAAGAATAACTAATACAAACTAATACAAAATAAAATAATGGATTAAAAATAATAGTATTTATAACCCACACCACACAATCATCTTCCATATACTATTAAATACCATAAAAACTTAACACAAAAAATAAAAAGCCTCCTTCCTACATTTCAAACAAATACAATAAGGGGAGTGTCTCAAAGTGGAGAATGTTAATAAATAAGGGCCAGCAGTGGTCACACTAAGACATGGGTTTGTAACACAAAGGTTACATTTCTTTTTAAGCGTGGTGAGAGAGATCAGTCAGTCTATCAGGTGTCTCATCTCCAGCTTCTATGATAAACATGGGGGGATTAGTTATCATGCCATAAATGAACAAGGGGTAGTAAGTAACTCATCCTAGGGCTCAGCACAGCTAGGTCTATGTCCCTTCTCTTGTTCCCTATACAGAAAGGGATTTATACATGTCTCATTGAACTAGGGACTAAATTAAGGCAAACTGGACACTAGTTTGGAGGCTACAGCACACTACAATAAAGGCCCCCTGTTCTGTGGCCTGTCCCCAACTTGGAATGACAGCAATATGGAAGACCCCCCTCTCCTCTCAGATTGGTAGGGGCATCAGGTCCCCTTTTCCTCCCCTCCAGCCCCAAATCATCATCAGGACCCCATACCACCAGGATCAGCAGTAATTCTCTCCACACCTTCAGAAGCAGAAGGGTCAGCAAGGTCTCTCATTTGAGTTCAATAAGAGTTGGATCAAGTTCCCAACTAAAAGGATGACCTGGATTACAGAATCTAAACTGATCAACTATTACCTTTATAAAATTCCCAACACAGAGTATCATTTGAATCTTTCCCCTGAAGATGGCCCTCACTGGATGTTTGCTAGTTTCAGGCTCATATTCAGAGCCTCATTTTACCCCTTACAATCCTACACCCAATAAAGTTTATGGACCTGAAAAGTTGGAAGCTTGTAACAGGAAAGTATTGCACAACTTGTATTTTTTTAAAGAATGTGTTGCTTGTTGCCAGTAGACATCATCCATTCATTTGTGAATTTTGTAGACAGCATTTTTCTAGAAAACCTTACTAAGATGAACAATTTTTTTCATATTCGACTGCTTCTAGTGGGCCTGCAGGGATGCTCACTGTCATAGCAATTTCAGCCAGTCACTCATCTATTCTCCAGGTTAAACATTCAAGTGGGCCACCCTACAGGTTGTCTTCAAATAGCTTAGCCTGACTCAAATGTAGCAGCTCATTTTTTGACCCAGGAGGAGTGAAGACTAAAGTCAGCAAGTCTGCAATGTCCATGTACTTACAGATCTCTCCTAATGATGATTCTTCCTTAATCAAAATTAATTGGCAATATAAAGTTCAATCCAGTAACTATCCATGACATTGGCCATTTCTCTTATTTTATCATATACCTCATCAACAAATGTCCAGAGACCACGAATGACTGTCCTTACCTGACTCCTTTGAAATGTAACTGAAATTGTAGGTCTTCCTTTTGTGCTTTCGGGTAGATTTAGTGGTATGTCAGAAAGCATATTTTTCCTATAGAGGTGGCATTCTTGGTCAATGCACAATTTCAATTAGTAACAATCATGAAATAATAATAATAGAATATTATATGTTTATGATTATTTAATTGATATTAAGAAGTTTTCACCAGTTTAATCACTCTATACAGCAGATGCCTAATACTGGGGGCAAGTTCTGTGCTCAACACATGAGGACTGGGGGCAAAGAACTCCTAGTTCTAAATCAAGCTCTCACCTAAAGATGCTTCTGTGTTCACAGGCAAGTCATGGAAACTCAGTATTCCTCCCTATACAATGGTGATAATTCTTGTGCAAGATTAGTATTTATATGACCCTTTTCATATGAATATGCAAGAATAATAATTCTCTCTACCACTGCACTGCCATGGACAATATGCCTGTCACCCTTAGACTTATGTCATTACCAAGGCTGATGGGGAATAATGACAAAACATTTTCCCCATTAGAAAATGCTAAATTTGTCAAAACCAAAGCTTTTCACAGAAGCATACAGGTTTCACCAAAAAATGAATCAGGAAAGACTTTTTTCTAGTTTTGACTAGAAGAACCAGAGAAGAGACACCAACCCTAGGCTATTCTGGGTTGGGGGTACCAGTTGCTGTTTCTCCCTCCCACTGTCTCCCCCTGCCCATGAAAAGATTTTAGATGTCTGTTTGATCGTGGTGCAGGACAATATTTCGAAGTTTTTCACAAAATAGAGTTCTTGTTTTCAAGCCATCCCTAGTCAATACTTAGGCCCAAATCCTGTATCCTCCGCCCTGGCCACACAGAGCCTGGCCCAGAAGAGAAAACAGCAGGGTTTTACAATGCTTGTACAACTAAGGTTCTACCTTTTTGGTTGCTGTTTCATCTGCTGTACTGGTTTCAGGATTTAAAGTGTTAACACCCCTAGAGTTAGGGCATGTGCTGAGACAGCTTGCAGGAGAGAGATTGCTTTGTATTTCAACGAGGCATTAACAATACAATTAAGGTTGAATTTCTTCTGTTGCTACTGCCCTCCTGTGTTGGTTTTTCAGATATGCTATTACCCTGTTAATCCAGCACTGCAGTAAAATATCTCCGGCCAAACAGCAGCAGACGTGTCAAAGGGAGTCAAGTGGTGGAACACATTGTGACTCAGCAACATCACTTACCAAAGACAAAAATTTTAATCATGGAAACAAAAAACAAGCCTCAAATAGAGACAGCCTCAGATGTAAATCCCTAACAAAAAGCACCACTTTTCTATAGCACGATGATTGTCATGAGAAGGTCATTATTTGCAAATAGGTGCTATTGTAACAAAAACAATTACAACTCATGGCCTCTACACCTGTCATGAGTATGTTGGTCTGAACTATATTAATATTCTTGAAATTGAACTATTTTCCCTAAGATAGTTCTAGAAGGCGTATGTACCCCCAACCAAAACAGGAAAGATGGAAACTCACCACTACCCAGCATTTTATTCATCTTAATGAGGAGCAAACATGAAAATATCAGGCCAAGTGAACTATGCTGATTTGTACCACTTGAGGATCTGACCCTTCAAGGTCCTCTTGGGATCAATAACTTATTCAGATTGCACATATATAATATTCTCACTGCCTACTAATTACTCTAGAGAGTGTACAGTATAGTCAATGGGTGGGTAAACTCATATTACTGCAAGAGCCTTAGATCTTGCAACTCCTAATTTTTTGGGGTTGAAATTATATTTATTTATATTGCATTAGTACCTAGGGACCTCTGTCAGCAACCAGGACCCCACTGTGCTAGACATTATACAAACAGGAAAAATAATCCCTACATTGAAGAACTTACCTTAAACTTGCAATAAACAAGTGGGGTCTCCCTTCACCCCTTCTCTTCTCATTGGTCTGTAGTGCAGAGAGATTTTTAACCCTCATGAACTCAAAAGTTTACTCAAAGCTGTAAATAATGGGTTATGAACAGACTTGAAAGATCTACACTCATGACAGAAACCACCATTATTTCAGGAGGAAAAGAAAGTATATTTTCAGGCAGGAAAGCAATGCAGAAGCACAGGGAAAATAAGTTTTGCATTTATGTCTTTTTAGAGTAGAAGTCTCTTGTCAGATCCACACAGCAGTCTTTGGTATTCTTCCCTTTCTACATGCACACAGCTTCCATTTCCAGCCATTTTGAATTACAGCTGTATAAAGATAGAAAAGTGACGGAGCAGCATCACTGGTTTAGCACTTAAGCTTAGGATGACTCACCAGAACAGTCTCACTTTCTTTCTATGCAAGGTTTTAGAGTCTGCCATCCTCTGACACTTGGTTAATGCCAAAATATAGAACATCAGTATGTAAAAGAAAATCCATTAGCATATAAGGACCCTAAAGAGAACAAAGACCCTGTTCTGATACACAAACCATCCTCCCCTGGGGACAGTGGAGGTTGCAGTATTCTTGGATCATGCCCCTTCCCTTCATCTGCACCCTTTGGGTTACACCTAAGGAGATCTCTGACTTTTCTCCAGCCTGAGGGACTGCAACTGTGACATGCCTTTGCATGCTTCTTCTGGCTCTCCTTGTGCAACACATAAGGTTGTGTTGCACTCTGGCTCTCCTTGTGACTGCAGATGGGCCCAAATCAGAGTCTGAATTTGGATCAGAACTTGCCAAATGTTTGGGAGCGTTTTGCTCTGGAGTTTTTGGTTCTGGGTGGCACTATTTTAGCCACTGGAGCTTGTCATCTGCAGGAAATTAGTTCTGAAAATGACAATAAAGCAGCATCTTGCAAAATGAGATCGTTTCAGACACAGATCGGGCTAGCAGCCTTCTTGATTAAAGATGATAATGAAAAGGCACAATAAAAGAAATAGAGAACTCCAGTGCTCTAGGCCACAGAACTGAAACAGATGGTAAGATCGAGGGAATAACAACTACAAGGATTAGAATAGCCAGCAATGCACCCTGCTTTGTACCAAATACCAACTGAAGCAGAAGGATCAATCTAAAATCAAGTCTCACTGACTACATCTAAAGTGAAGCTTGCAAAAGCAATGTTTTGGCAACACTTTTATAAGGAACAGAGACAAGGCAATCAATGAAAGAAGAGAGGACGGGGTCCCTTACATAGGCTGTTTAAAAGGATTTTTGATATCAGATTCCAGTGACCAGTTTAAAAATCAAGGGGCCTATTGTCCCACCAATTTATAGGAGATTAGTACATATAACTCCTATTAATGCAAATACATGCATAAATCCCAACAGAGTGATGAGAACATAGAGCCCCAATATGCCTGGAAACGCATAGACGGGAAAAACAGCAGATACCTTTTTATTTAAAAACTTAAAGGGCCAGAGCCTTACCATGTATATGGTATCATAGCTCTATTTAAAATCAACAGCGTTATGTCATTTACGCTGGTTGAGGATCTGGCCTTTTGTTTACACAGAAAGGCCATTTCTCAAAAATTCAGAGAGATAGTCAATGCATCTTTTAATCCATAAGGCTTTCAGTTCTGATTTTAAAAGATGGTCTTAGTAATAAATTCCTGTCAAGACTAACATAAAAACCTACTGGCAAATATTTGCTGGAAACAAATGAAATCTGATGCTCCTAATATTTGGACTCTTCAGCTGCTCCTCATCAATTTCACATATGAAAGCAGCACAGAACTGATAACCAAAGGTATATAGCAACCACAAAAGACTGGGAGGAAACAAATACATTGTAAAATATGTTTTTCCAAAGGTGTTATGTTTAGAAGAACACTGAAGGTCTCAAACATTATGACTTGGTGGATAAATGCTGTGTTGTCTCACACATAAATCAGCTTAAAGTAATTAAGTAAAATTTACACACACAAAAATCTTCATGATCAAAAGAGTCAGGAGCCTTTATGATAGGACAATTAATAAGCATCATATATCTAAAGAGCTAGATTCAAGTTTTAATTAGGTCATCCCCACCAACAGGGTAGATGGTTACTCATATCCATAAACTGTTTCCTTCTGCACTCTATCCATGGGCGACCTTACTCAAACTCCAGGAGTTCTGTTATTTCTATTCAGACAAGTCATACATTCACATCTACCGTGGCCGCTCTCCTTCCATCAAGGCTCCTTTCTCCCAGATATCATAGTGGCACCACCTTGACACAATCAAGGTGGAACAACAGCTTTCCACTGAAACCTCTTCTCCCTCAGCCTTCTCCACCACTGTTGAGACAATGACCCTCCTATTGCTCCAGCCCAGTCTCAGGCTATGTCTACACTTAAACCATTAGAGAGAAAAATGGAAGCCTGGATAAGGGCAGGCTACAAATATAAACTTTGTGGACAAAAGTTAGTTACCTACTTTTGAAAATGTTGCCCAGAGTATGCACTATCCACTGGCTATTGAAAGTCTATGCCCTATAATCACTAGGAAACAAGTGTGGATTCTCTTTGACTTTGAAATGGTAATAAACCAACTGCAACAATCCTAATATTCAGAAAGGAAGCCCACCAAAAATATCATGTTAATGTCAGTAGGTATCTCCTGGGTGCAGGCACAGCAAACTGAACAAGGTAATGAAGCAAATAAATTACTGCCACAAAGACTCTCAGAACCAAATCATACCTGAACCACTTAAATCTGACAACGAACATACACCATATGATGTAATTATGCAGTTTTATTCTGCTTTTCACATTTCATTTTTAATACAGATTTACTTTACCATCCATAATAGAGATAAAAAGGTGATGGTTGGTCCAGTCACTTGAAAGAACTAAAAGTTTTCCTACATAGCTGCTGGGAAACCTTCTCCAAATAAGACCAACTGGGAATTGATCAGTGATATTCTAGGATACTATTCTGCTCAGAAAACATGCTCTCATTACTTTATGCATTGGAGCATGATTTAATTATCTCCAGCCTGTCTCTTGCTCTCAGTTAGCTGTTCAATAGTACATAGGAGATGAGTCTCAGGAAATAGGAATGAGATATTCAATACAGCCTTGTCAAAAGTCATATCTTAAGGTCAGCTCCTCAGGCAAAAGGCAGACACCTCACTTTTCCTGGGCAAGGCAGTCCTGTGGTATGATACACAAGGTATGAAGGACAGTCTTCCAGCAGTACCTCTTAACAAGTCTACCCCCTTCAGTGCAGGAGGAGTGAGATGAGGAAAGATATAATAAAAGAGTCCAAACAGTAGGGCCCCCTCCCCCACATAAACAAGGCTCAGTAGTGTTTCAGGCTCTGCAGCAAGTCCTAGCTCCCAGCCCACTCTGTGACTAAAGACCGAGAACCAGCCCTGGTGATTACAACACAAAAACAAACCAGCACACCTTTTTGTCTCAGAGGATTGTGGCTGGCCACACGCTCAAGCTGTTTCTGGGCAAATCAACCACTACCCTAGCCTAGGAACTCTAGGTCTGCTTATTTCAGAGCACCACCTCAGCTGGGTGGAGTTTCTCCCTTTTAATGGTCCACAGCCAGGCCTGACAAGCCACACAGGTGTGGTCACAATGAGCCCCAACCCACCACAGGAGTTGTTTAACCACACACACCTCTCAAGAAGGTGTTAATCTGCTTCACCCCAAGCACCTTTAACACTAGATGATAAATTCAGTTGTGACTGGTGTGCAGAAAGCATAAGAAAATGTGAAAGGAACTTTAGGCACCAAAACCTGTTTATATTACAACTTCACAAGATATCTTTATTTTCACACTCAGACATTTCCAAATCATGTTGGTAAATTGTATTTTTTCCCAAAGAAGTTACTCAAAAAATAATTAAATCACATTTTTCTTACTAAATGAGGATTTCTATACAGTGATCAAAATAAAAATACTTGTTACTTTTCATCTACATAGTGTGTTTTATGCAAGGATCTCCCAGGGAGCACATCACCTTCCCATCTTTTCTATAACTCTACCATCACAGGAAGTAAGATACTGAGTTTCCATATGCCAGAGAAGGATCATGAGGCCAGCTGGTTAGGAACACTCTTTGTCCTTAGATCTCTTCCATCTAGTGTATTCTCTTCAGGTTCTTATACCATTCCTATCAAAGAGGCATCTAAGTACATCCTCTCTTCTCCCTTCCAGTCTTTATCACTGCTTTCTTGCTAGATTTCTCAGACCCTTTCAATCTGTCTGCTTTCATAGCATCATTTCTCTTTGTTTCTGCTTCCAAGTCCTATCATTCACTCTCTCGCTTACTGTCACTCCAGCCCCTCTTGCTCTCTTTAGCACATCTCATTAATTGGCATCTGATTTCAATTGCAAGCAGTTACCTGAAATCTTGGCCTTTTTCTTGGATTTGATTTTTGAAAGGCTTGATTGAAAGCAGTCTGTGCTGAGTACACATGTTTTGGATGAAAATTTGAATATGAGAAGCCCTGTAGAAAATTTACTATCTTCATCTGATAAATTAATGGCCCCTTTGTAATAATAGATGCCTACATATATACCCCAGTAAAACTTCAAGATGATTGAATATGATTCAGCCTTAGGAAGTTTGGCCTGGATCCACAGAGGGACTTAGGAGTTACAATGCTGAGCATTGCAAGGCCTAACTTTAGGCACCTAGCAAATCACTGGAACAACAATCAGACCCAGAAAGCCTGAGTTAGGCACCTAGGCTACCCCTTGTACAATGCATGGGGAGAGATAGGCACCTAAGAATGGTATCCACAGAAGTCGACATACCAGGTGGGAAGCTGCTTAAGCTAGCCAATGGAAGATGCCAACAAGAGGGAGGTGTCCTAAACTCTGTCCTTCTCACATAGTTAGACCCCTAAGTCCAGACTGTGGGAAGTACCTATCTCAGCTTGCAATCCAGAGCTGGGAGCCCCTCTCCTGGAGTCAAGTGGTTTAGGCACCTAATCCATTTCTTGTGAGAATGAGTTACCTGCCTCACTCCACACAGAATGGCCAGAGGAGATGCTGGGGGTACAGGGCCCTGGATCTCCCATCTCGGTTCCCTAAGTACCAGGCAATAGAATCATTCTCACATACCCTCTCTGATGCCTACTGATTCTAATTATTTACCCAAAGCAGAATGGATGCAACACAAGAGATTGAAGAAGGCCCATAACAGAGTATCCTGTAGCTCAGTGGTTACAGCACTGAGAGGTAATAGATCCCTGTTAAAATCCTCTTCCCCAGCTCAGGCATGGGGGGGGTGTTGTTGTTGAACCTGGGTCTCCTACATCCCAGGTGAATGCACTAATCACTGGGCTAAAAATGATAAGGTGGGAACCACTAATACCTCCTCCAACCAGATTTTTAATGGGACTCCCTCTGGTAGGCATGCTCTAAGCACACCTACTTGATCAGGTCCCAAAGGGAAGATAGACAGAGGAACTCCTATCTTCCCCTAGTTCATGGTTCACCCTGGGGTTTAAGTGTATGGACACCTAGAGGAAGGCAGCCGTGCGCATGCTCAAAGACAGGAATATAGGCACCTAGGGAAATTTTACAGCAAAAATGTAGGCACTGGGTGCATTTAGGTATCTACAAGGTTAGGCAGCAGCCAAGCAGGAGTTTTGTGGATGACAGTAGTGCCTAAATCTGAGATGTAGATGAATAAATCTGGGGTGTAGGTGCTTGAGCACCTTTCATTTCAACAGGATTGAGGTACATAAATCCCTTGAAGAATCTGGGCCTTTAGAACCAAAAGCCACTTGCATCTGTCCACTCCCAGAAAGCAACATCAGCTCTGGTTCATGTGCAGTGGAGAGTAAAAAAGATCTTGAAGTTATCTGGCAAACTTTGGAAATGTGAATTACCGTAAATGATGAAGCTGGATTTTAATGTGACCCACTGAGACTAATCTTTTGTTTGCACTATTGACTGTCACCCTCTCATGATAAAGTATTCTGTCATACAGTGGAACTGGTTTTCCCACCCCTCATCCTTACCAAGCCTCACCATTTTTCCATGCAAAGATAACATTCGTTAGTGTAGGGTAATGAATGTTAAAAAAGTTAGCATTGGCATATGACATGAGAAGGAATTTCATTTTTTATTTCCTGGCTTCCTGACAATGTTTTGTCCAGCAAAAATCTATCGTTTTAGAACATTCAGTCTCAGGTTATGTATATGAGTAACACTTCCAGTCTATGCCAGAGGGAAGTAAGAGCTCTGGACGTGATCTGCAGATTTTATGCGGCCAGGAACCATTGTCAGGTCCTGCAGCATAATACTTCCTTTAGCTCTAGGGTGGTGAGATAAAGCTGTTGACAAGGGCCCACGTTTCACAAGAATCACAGCTTCATCTCAGCTTTAAACCACCTTTCATGGCACCCCTTTGTGAACCAACGGAATCTGTGGCTTATTGGCTCAGGGCCAAATCCTGTTCAGCTTACTTCTACAAGCACTATGCATAATGAAAGCTAAAAGAGCATTTGGCCCCAGATGGATTATATTCTTGTAGATTTATCTGTAGTCCAGAGAAAAAATAAATACTGATTCTGACCTCCTGGAGAAAACTATAAATATACACCCACACATATTTATGATAAATCGCCAATTTAAGCTGAAAAGAGGATACACGCTGGTGATAGCTTCATTTGACACTTGTAATGAAATCTGGAGAATTCACATGCTAAAGTGTCACTGATATCCCCATTGGAAGGGATCAGGAAAGACAGTCTCTCTCCATTGTATTAGACACTAACTGCACCAGTTTCATTGGTCCCTGTCAAGCACTGCACAGGGAGACTCTGACAACTTCTTTTCACTTCTTTCAGCTACCTCTTCTTGACTGAATATACACACGAGAGTAAAAATCAAAACAGGAGCACATTTACATTTTTCCAAACACTAGTATTTCTCTCTGATATCCCATGCCTCCTAATAATGTATAACCTAACAAGTTGTGTTTATACTTTCAAAAGACGTATACAATCATTAGCTCTTTCATCCACATGAGAGAGCCATTTATTACCCCCATTTCACAGATAGAAGACAGTTCCTGAGGGATTAGTTATGAGATTAGCCTTAGACACAAGCAAGTCAGTGTCAAAGCCAGGTTAGGACACAGGTGCAGTCACTTGCTTCTCACTCCTTGCTTAAAGAACTCGCTTTTTAAATAAAAATGGATGCCACAGAAAGTCCATATTTGCTACCCTAAGGTAATGCAGTATTTCCTTGTATTTAGATTAGGAAATACTAACTCAGATACTGTGGTGTGGTATTGGTGGTATTTTAATGTTGATCACTGCACTTCAGCTACGTCTACACTATACACCTCTAGTTTGTAGCGTAGACATACCCTAATTTTCATGAAGACATGGGATGGATTAGTACTATAGATAAAATAAGGGACTTCCCTTAAATCTTCACCCATAACTCAAGCAGAACCCTAGCCAATTTTTAAAAATAAATTATGATGTTCAGCAGTGCTAGGCTGACTTTCGTTTTTCATCTTTGTATGCCTATGCCAGCAAGGGAAATAAAAGTCCAGAAAACACAAAAAAGGATGATTTCTCTGGGCCCAATTTTAGCCTCACTCACACTTGACTTCAAAGGGAGTTGCACCAGTGCAATTGCAGATAGAATCAAGCCCTTGGTGTTTTAATGACAGAGACTGGAAGGAGCAGCAAGTGTGCAAGAAAGGCTGTCTTGGTAAGATTTCACTCAGTATCCAAAGCTTAGGCTACTTATGCATACCCAAACTCCACACCTCTTGAGGTTCCCCCATTACTAAAGATGGGCCAACTACTATACTTAGCTACATAGGAATACAGGGGTGCACCTAAGAGCAATATTTAGCCCATCTTTAGTAATTTTGAACCTCTTGAGGTTCCCCTTTCAGGTACATTCACTCCTCCCTAATCACACACACAAAGGCTCTGATTCTGCACTTAGTTACAGCTGTTTAGCCTCACTGATTTTAATGGGGTGGCACAGATGTAACTAAATGATGAATTACAGCCTGCCTGTGTGATTAGGAAGACTTTAAATACAAATTCAAATAGAGCAGGACTTTCATCCAAAGGTTAAAGTGACCCTGAATTTTTTTTTGGAGATTTCATTTTTAATTTTGATTGTGTTCATGCAGGCATGTTTGTTTTCATGCTGTACTTCCTAATTCCAGCCAAAACCAGATGCACCAAACTACTGTGAAAAAAACGCTATTCTTTATGCTACTTTCAGCCTGGCCAAACCCAGGAAATACTGGAAGCCTTCGGGAAAGGGCCCACCTTGTGAGACTGCCAGACCAAAAAGATGTGGTATTTTAAAAAAAGAATCACTTCAAGCTCTGGGATTTTTCAGCACAGCTTGTCTTCCCTGCATCTACATTTTAAATCCCAATTCTACATTATGTTGTGCATTTCAATGAAGGAACACATTTGTAGGATCAGAGTCCTTCATTTACAGGACTTTCAGGAGTGGGACTGTCTTTCTTGTATTTTCTATATAGTAATGAGCACACAGACAGCTCTTAAATGAGATTAATAAAGAGATACAGTCAGATTGCATACCATATATATCTTTAAAATGAACTCTTTTTTTTAATTGTTTGGCAAATAATGTCTTTAGAGGCCCCAGCCTGCTACCAGTGAAATCAATGACAAAACTCCTATTAATATCCCAATTCTGTTGCCACTGAAGTTAACTATTAAAACTGAAAAAGAATTAAAATCTAATTTCCATTCCACTGGTTATTTGCCTTCTGCCTTCCTCTCAGCATGGGCAAGAGACTAGTCACTTCCACTTTTATTTCTAGTCACATGTCCTTCTGCATTGACCTTGTGCTGTGGTGTTTGGCTTGGACATGCTGCAGAGGCCAGCTTATTTGGGCTTTTTAAAATATTCCCTTCCTGTTTTTTGTTTTTAAATAGATCCATGAAAACCATTTCTGGTTGCCTTAGATTTTGAAAGGTTTATGCTTCCCAAACAACTTACTGGACAAACTTGACCTAGCGGTTCCTTTTTAATTACTTTATATGTATACACTACTGCCCACAAAGAGGGCCACATGTATTCCCTTTACTTAGAAATAACAAGGCTGAGTGCCACTGTTCTGAAGCTTTTCCTGTGTGATGGACTGCATAAAAGACTGAAGATTCACAAAACCATGTCCAAGATGATGACTCAGAACATGACTGTCAAGCTGTGGGAAACCATGCCTGATCATTAAATGCTGCCGCATGGGATCAATACAGACTTCCATTTCTAGGCCATGGCCATGGGAAGGCAGCATGTGAATTATTGTGATGAGGAAGAGATTATATTTAGAAATGCCATTTTGCAGTTTACAAATAATGTGCTAGGTTACATCACCCACACTACAGGTGCACTTGATGGGACAGGAGCACAGGAAGCTTATCCCTTTTTACCTTTACCTTATTCACTTGCTTAGGGGCCACAATCTGGTTTCTATTGTAGAAGTGCAGCAAAGGCAGCTAGCACCGCTGGTAATGTTAACAGCAGACAGAGCAGGTGTTTCTGGGAGGTGCAGCCACAACACTATCCTCCCTGCACTCTAGGATGGTTATGTTAGAGAAAGCACTGGTTAAACCAGCTTTACAGATGTAACATGGGGTATCTTTACTTCTGCTCCACCCAGTACTTTGATGAATTATTATTTACTGAAAAGCATGTTTCCTCCTGGCAACAACACTTGGGCAGTTTGTCATCAATGTATATCCAAGATGACTATCACCATGAAATCTAGGGTAGGTGTCATACAAAATTAAGCATTGAGACCATTACAAGAACATTTTTCCCCATTCTACTTTCCATCTCCTTCTCTACAATGTGCTTCAGGCTCAGTAAAGGCCCTAAACATGCCCAGCAGAAAGCAATGTGGCACAGATGTTGTGATACATAGAATTTAAAGAGCTATATTGTTAATTGCAGTTGGCTATCCACTAAGAATTTGGATGGCGAATATCCAGTCAAAAACCAATTATACAGACATATGCATTGAGTCAATGAAGGGCTGATTTTTCCCTTCTTCAAAAGAAACATATTGATAGAGTGGCAGATCTAAATTAGAAACAGGACCAAACGAAAACCCATATCTGAAAACTCAACGCCTTTGGGAAATTTTGGATCAAATCCAACTTTTGAACTTTAGCCTCTCTAGTCCAAATCTCTGCAGAAGTTGAGACTTGTGGTTCTCTTCTGGCCTTCATTCCACCTTGTTTCCCAGAATTCTAAAGGGTCATCACATAATCTTGGCAGACCGAATTCTTTCTGACAGCACTTTCCAAGCCTACATTCATTTGTTCTCCCTTTGGAAATAGACACTGCCTAACATTCTGCTCACAAAATTATATTATCACTCATATTTCCATGGCCTCACTGTGTTCCAGAACGGCTGTTGTGTCTGCATGGTTTTCATCATCAGAATGCCAAATACAAAGACATTTACCAGCATTTGGACAGGATGTGGCTCAATGCCTAAGCAATTTCTTTTTAAAAGTCTCTGCAACACAACAGAATGCAACAATAGTAGGCAATAGCCCCAGATAACTCAATGAGTGTAGTTCTATAAGGTAGTTTTTAAAATACGGAAGAAAAGAAATCCCCTCTTTAGGTTATAACACAATGCTTCAATTATGTCAGACTGAAATATCTTATTAGCTAAATTTCTCCTGGCTACGATTTGCTAAGAACACATAATGGAACTGTGTCTGATGCTTCCCCTACAGATTTCATTTCTGTTGTCTAGAGAGAACCTGTTTCTTCTCCCTCATCCCTTCTGCTGTCAGTACCACACAGGCTTTGCCATTGGGTCAGAGGGCACTGGGAATGGAAGTGAATAGGTGTTTTTTAAGCTATTTGCGTGAATTTGAGTCTTACTTAAACACCCAGGCTTGGGTGACTCTCCTTTGGGACTTTTGGAGTTCTCTTGTTGCCTTGTATATAAGGAATGGTTCTGTTTCCAGTGCTCTGCACTACAGCTGTGTTAAATGTTTGTAACAAAGCAAACTGAAATTCACCTGGGTTGGGTTTTTAGAAAACAAAACCCCAGCCTTAGCTCTCACTTGGCCTGCCTGCATTCCAAAGCTGCTTAAAGTCACTCAGTGCAACTGTCCAGGAGATAATTAAATTCTGTGTACACCACTTGATGTAGACATGACATGAGTTAAAGGATTAGAACAAGCTTCCCTCACTTGGCAACCTCTTGTACCTACAGCTACTGGGCAGTTTAAGACTAACTAATCTTGCATTTGAGGCTAACTTCACCAGTGCATTCCACTGCTGTCTTCTAAACACATAAAGGCAGTTATCGTGACAAGTGACATACTGCTATCCCCTCTCCAGGGTGCTCTTTGGCCTGGATCCAGAGGGACAATGCTGAGTATCAGAACTTCTAACTTTTAGGCACCTAGGAAACCACTGGAACAAGAATGTGATCCACAAAGCTTGAGTTAGGCACCTTCTACTTCAAGGCTCTTACTTGTTCTTGTCCCATCGACATTTCTTCTTTTAGGCCCTAAACCTGTAATGGAACAGCTTACAATGTGTAAGATAGTGAGTTGTGTCAGACTATCCAGGACTGGGCCTTATTTCCTCCTATTCTCCCTTTTGCATCTGCAAATTCTCTGTATTGACAAGCTGTGGTTCCTTCTGTCTCTCTCACCTTTGTGCCTTTTTTCAAGCTGACCAGAATTTTTGGGAGCAGTCTCCCTATTTGCATCTGCTAATCACCCTCATTCAAATCCCCCTTTGAAGTCTTTCTTCCATGATTCCTTCTTACCACCTCATCCATGATCCTGCCGCACTCTCCATCACTTCAACTATTGTCACGTTTTGCATTTGTCTGTGTTGCAGTCTTAACACCTGAAGAGCTTTTCAACTTCTTCCTCTTAAGCAGTGTCTCCGTGCCTCTAATTACTATTCTTGCCCTTCCCTGGATATTTTCAGCTTGTTTTATATCCTTTAAGATAGAGTGACCAAAATAGAACACAATATTCAAGATAAAGATGTTCCATCCATTTACATGATTTCATTAACATCTTCTCCATATTGATCTTTTTTATTTTTCCTTTAAATGGGACCTACCATCTCCTCTGCCTTTTTCACCACTTTTGTGCATGGAACAGATGTTTTCATTGAGTTGACCACAGTGATGCCCAAGTAAGAAAATGATTTTGCAGCTGCATAAAACATGCATAATATTTAACTATGACAGTATTTTGTGGGTTAAAGTAATTGAGGCTTATTATAGTTAGTTTGGTTGGTTTTTTTAAGCATCAGTCAAATCCTGCCAAGCAGGAAAAATTAGTTTGCTTTATAATAACCAATTCCTTTTGCATGCAAGGGAAGTTTGCTTTCGGAAGGCTAGGACCAATATTGTACCTACAGTAAATGTTACAAAACACTTTTTAGTAAAACGTTTTAAAGGCTCGAATTCTTCTAAAAATAAAGAGGGGTTAGAACCCTAAACTTTGCAAGTGAGTTATAATAGTTGCAAACGCTGGTATTTTCCAGTACTTGTGTTGTGGGATAAGCATTGGCAGCAGCTCAGTTTTGTCCTCAAAGGAATCTATAGTATTGCTGAATTGTATAGTTATGACATTTACAGGTACATGAAATTGGTGGGGTGTGATTACTGGTTCACAGAACATTTTGGTCACACTTTGCATTTTGAAATCAATAATAGATGTTTTAATGAATGCTTAAATTGTTAGAGTCCAATAAATCAACGGGTTGTTCATAACCTCTTCTGATGTATTGATGGTTAAAAATACATTCATGGATGTTATAAGCATGTTACAGACATGACTAATCATTAATCCTTTATCAACTATTTACAAATGTACTCATAATTTAAAGTGTGACTGACCATTATGCTTGAGGCTGTATAAAGTGTCATATTTTCATCATGAAAATAAAAAAAACTATCCCAACTAGTGGGCTGTAGGGAACACTGTTGCATTGGTGGATGTGGACTAGTTGGCTATTACTGTTTTCCATGGTTCTGTGAATTAAGAGCTGTGGTTTGACACATTCAGAGACTAATTCAAGAGACAAAACAGCCTCAGCCCAGAGCCTGTGATGTACATTGCCTGAAATTCACTCAGGACAAAGGGTCCCATTTAAGGCCTTCAGCACTGGCAGTTCTGCTATGTGGAGGAGAGGCAGCTACAGAGCAGGTTCACAGCAGGACTCCACATCCCCCTTCATTGGGAGGTCCGGGTTCCTCGTCAATTCTGCATAAGCCATCACAGAGGTTAAGAGGTGTGATACTCCAGAAGGGCCCCGCTGATTTTAATGTGGATACTCATGCAGTCAGGTACTGCTCATCATGAACAAGGGTAGCAAAATCTGGCCTTTGAGTAGTCCCATGGCAATCACTGGGTCTCCTCCTAACTAATGGGTTGAAAGATATAGCCCAAGCTCTTTTCTAACTCTAGGATCAATGAAACTGAATCTACAATAGCACAGAATAGTAAGTTCAGTTTTCATTAAGTTTTGCATACAGGCAGATCTCAGTATGAATTAGGGAATGCCTTTTGTTTTAGTTTTATAATCATTGTGTTTAATTTGCTATTATTCATATGCTGTTTAGGCTGTATCTTGTCAACATTTATATTCAAGTTTTCCATCGTGATGATAGATAGGTTTGTTTTAGAAAAGCAGGGGTAGGCTTATCAAACACTTCACTTTTACAGAGCCATGTTAGAACAAAAATACATGCACGCAGCGATGGGATGCATGAAACCAGCATTATTAGAGAAGGGCTGTCTTTAGATAGTCAAGTTAAACTGACACCTCCCCCCAAGCATTGTAAACCCTCAGATAAGAGCCCCGATTTAAGGAGGGGGCGCATTGTTTGTTCTAATTGTGTCTTATGGCTTTGGTGGTTTTTAAACATGTTCAGTGTTTGAGATCATTCCTGTAATTATGTTAATAGATTCAATAACTGTAAATACAAAATTTCAGATACAGTATATTTACATAGTCATTTGGAAAAATGCCCAAGCAATATTTGCTGAACAACTGGTCTAAACAAGCTACTTGTGTTCAGCTATTCATTTATTTGCTGACTTCAGAACAGCTGGCTTTACAGTACACTACAAGTTTTAAATCCGAGTAGGCTACTGCTGCCCTTCAGTGGGAGATAGTGATGTAGCAGTAGGACTAACTATTTTTGCTTGCAGTAAGAAACAGTCTGCTACAGAAATAAAGTCTTCATCCTACTTAACACTGTGCAGATAATTTAAAGGTAAAATAAGGGTTTGGTTCAGATTTTAGAAACCATCCATGTTCATTGCAAAATCCACTAGAAGACTATGTAGAACTCAGACATTTTCCCCATGAATTATCCCTCAGATTCAGTGTTTGAGGTTTTTCATATGACCATGGAAGCCATTTTCATACACGTAACTGTATTTCTGAAAGAGCACGTTTGGTTTTAAAGGTTACTGAATTCCCAAGTAAAATGTAATATTGATATTGACAAAAACAAACTTAAGAAAGCCATAGTAAGTGTCCCGAAGCCTTGCAAGCAATATTTATTTTTAAATATGTACATAAGCTGATCCATACCCCAGAAGGTTTAATTCCCAATAGGTGTTGGATATACTGTATGAAACATAACTTACACCCTGATCATTCATGTAAGAGTGCAATAGTCTTTTGCACTGGCATGGAGCACCATTGATGTCAATGCCCCTCACTCCCACCCATGTGCACATGCAGTTGGTGGATCTTTGCTGCCTAAACCTAGAAGTTCTTACTCAAATGAGTAGTGCCCCTGAACAATGTCTTTCAGAACTGGAGCCTTATGTGGGTGTAATTTGTTCCATCATGAACCATTTCATAATTCATCAACTCTATATCAGTTGGTTATTTTGCTAAACTCCAAATGCAGGGACATTATGTACTTGAATATCTGCATCTTTTGGCACTACAGCAGAATTCTAAATTAGTTAGTATTAGGACACACATCCCTGTACAGCCAGAGGGGATATAAAAAAGAAAGAAAACAGCATCTTTGCTGGTACAGGCTGTTGCAGGGGAGCACAAATTGGCTTTCCCTCTTCCCTGACCCTGCAAGAAGCCCTTCCACAGTGCAGCTCTGCTCCCAAGGAGGACACAGGCCAAAAGTGAAACCAGGAAGATGCACTTGACAGCCACCACCACATTCTGTAGAGCCCTTGGGACTTTGCCATGTCACTTAATGCTGACCTGTCAACAGCTTGCCTGCTTTTTCATGTGCACTGTGGAGTCTTTCTTGTGGGAAAGATGACAAGCAGATATCCAAGGGGGAGGGGCACTGTAGGACCAGAGGATCTCCACCTGGCTAACCCTATGGATGAGTTCTGGGGATCTAGGAGACAAACTCACTTGCTGCTTTATTGGAGGAGTAGATATAAGCCATATGTGCTTAACAGAAGAACATAGGGGATATTCTGCAATTAAAAATTCAGAGTGTTGTCCCACTGAATGGATGTAATCTCTGCAGGGGACAATATAGACCATTATATTTATTATAGCTGCTGAGAACATTTTCAGATTTCAAAGTTTCAGTTTAAAAACTAATTTTCATCCCCGATTTTTTACCAGACCAAGTGTTGATGAGAACAGAATAAAGAGAAGGCGGCTTGAATTTTTTTCAAAGGGGATCTAGAAAAACAAAAGCAAACAAAAAACCCAAAGCCCTCTAAGTTTGTACTGCTGTACTGAATGTACTACCAAGAATGCAAATTGCTGCTGCTTTATGTCTCACTAAACTACCCTTACACTTAAACAACTTTGCTTGTTGTGGCCAGATACAGATGATCCAGAAGGCCTACCTTTTAAGAAAGAGGTGGGATGCAAATCTGCTGAGTCATCGCCCCACAGGTGTTTCAGTGTCCAGCACTTCAAGTGCAGCCCTCAGGCTGCAGCAGCAAAGCTCTTGCAGGATTCAGGAACTAGCCATCTACGGGTCTTTATAAAGAGAAGAAAAAGTAGCCTTCAAGGCCAATTAGTTTTCCTCTACAGGAGTCATATGGTTCTTGAGCTCTCCCATATATGCAGGCAGTGTAGTCTTAAGTCTGTGGACTAGCACCTACAAATCTGTTACTACATACCATTTCATTTCCACACACCCCCACCTCCCAGGAAGTCTCAGAATCCAGGGGGTCAGGAGTGTCTGCACACAGGTATACAATTTTATAACATGCGCCTCCAAAAGCTCTGTTACCCCTCCGCAGCTTTGGGGCCAGAGAAGCTGTCAGCTTGCTCTCCCCTGCGGCCTCAGGGCCAGGGGGGTTCTGTGGCCCCGTCAGTTATTGGGGAACAGGACCTGTTCCCATGCTTGCCCCCATATGGCATAGAAATATTTCTCTGAAAGCACAGGCTTCTACCATTTGAGCTAAAAGGAGACTGTTCTAGCTGGGCTAGGGCTTATGCACAGAGTTCTGATGCCAGCCCATAGAAGAGCACAGGGACATGAAAGCAGTACACTAGAACACAGATGGAGGCTAAGTGGAGGTTCCTTCACCCAGAAGCAGTGATGATATCCAACCGGTTCGCACCGGTTCACGCGAACCGGTTCTAAAAATTAAAAAAATGTAGCGAACCGGTTGTTAGCGCCCTCCCCTGTCGCGCTCTGCGGGGCGCTGGTGGGGTTTCGAATTTGACAGCGGAGAGTGAGTTTCACAGAGGAGATTCTCCACTGCGATGCCGAGTCTCCCCCTCCGCCACCAAAATTGACAAGGCAGTCAATTTCACTGCGGAGAGTAGTCTGAAGTTCAGAATAGGTTCTTAAATATCACCTGCCTTTATAGAACTGGTTATTGGAAATTTGGGATATCATCACTGCCCAGAAGCATTGTAAACAGTTGTCTGACTACTAGCACTGTAGCCAGAGGGCTTCACTCTAGTCTCTGCCATGCCCCCAGCGGATGACTTTTGATGGACCAGTTTCAAACTCCCATTTCACCATTCTAACAATAATCATGTAGCCACAAGAAGTAACATATTAGGAGGCACATTAGGTCTAGGAATAGACTGGCTACACTGCAGTAGTAGTTGCCCAGTCACAGCACAATTTGAAATACAGATAGATAAATCAGCTATATCCATAACTTCCATTACACACGAACATAAACATAATCATCTTTCTTAGCACATTATAGCCTTTCTAACAGTGCCTGACATGGCATCTCTCACATTAATTACTATGATTTTGACATATTGATGTCAAACAACATAATAAATCCCCCCTAATCTAGCCAGTGTGACACTGAGCACTTTGGCTCAAGTGGAAGAAATCATGCCCATTGCCAGCCATGGCTGGTCACCTGACCCTGGGGGGGGTCAAGGAATCTTGTTAAAAGAAAGAGGCATCTTCATCTCAGGGCTCTCCATTGGAATCTGTCTTCTAAGCAACATCAAGGACTGACAACTGCCCACAGGGGAAGGGAGGGCCTGATTGCAAGAGACATCACAGCCAGCTATAGGTAAGCAAACATCATAGACTGAAAAGCTACTGAAATATTAATCTTAGCTTAATTAATCAATCATTCAAGTTACGCTTTAGTTAATTGTAACCAACTCAACTCATTAAAATCAATCAAGAGATTAATAATCTGATTTATACTCACTTAATCTTGCTGTAGTCAATCTTGTTTGTTTTATCTAAAACAGAGCGTGTGGATCGAGTGTGCGTAAAGACAGCTTGGAGTGAGAGCCGGTGCATATCAATTTCTTTGATAAATAGATGGACAAATGTAAATGACCTTGCAGGGTACAGCACTGAACCCTGTAAAACAGCAGGTCCTAGGGTTGCATCTGAGACGGGGGGTGTTTGCTGAGAGTCTAGCCCATGAGTGGCTGGCCAGACGTGCTCCTTCACTAGGTCAGGCACCGATTACTCACAGGAGGCTGGGCAAGGGTTGACCCCAGAGCAAGTAGTTCACACAGCAAAGTAGAGTAAATCGGAGCCCAGGAGGGAGGAACGGGGTGACACAGCTACACACCAGTCCAGATTGCAGGGAGGGAGGGGGAAATCATAGTACAGCACCTAAAAAGGGGAATTTTCCCTTTGGAAGAAAAACCTCCAGTTCTAAACCAAAAGCAGAAGCACTGGGATGCTAGCAGCACTTTAAAAAAAAAAAAAAAAAGGTATTTTGATTTATACTGCAGTGTCTCAGCAGTCCCATACATCTATGTTTTAGAAAGCACCCGAGAACATGCATGCACATGTACGTTCCCTGGGGGCTCCTGCAAAGAATCCATATCATCCCTCATTCACACCTTGTGGAACACAGCATCCCATTAATTAGATACAGCTCGTTACTTTATAAAGCTATGATATGGATAATAGTTTGGTTCAGAGTTTTTCCAAATAATCCAGCCTTTAATCAGCATCAGTCACATATACCTGTTAATTGCTGGCATGAGGGTTAGGCCAGCCAGCCAGCCTTATTGACATGCGTGGCCTAGAGAGACACCTTCAATGCTCCCAGCTGATGCACCCTCCAGATCACTGGGTTACTTGGTGTATACGCCATGCCCATGTTACACTGTGCCTGCCTACAGAGCGGCAGTTCTGCTAGCACTCAGGGGCCAGGCCAAGGTAGCATAATGTTGTCCTGAGATATGCATCTATTTACCATCATTCTCCCGGATGGCAACACCACAGGCATTTTCCCACCTGACCACCTCTGCTGCAATTAAGGAACCGAATTAGTATTCCAGAGCAGTGAAGTATGACATGACAGAGGAGATCCAGACACTTGAGGTTGCCAACAAGACAGACTGAAACAAGTCTCTGCGAAACCTATTAGGAACACATGGAGGAGGCAAACATATGTGACACAAAAGTCGCACCCACAGGCAACAACAAGAAAAAGCCCATGGCAAACAGTGGCAGCAGGGTACCAGCTTAAGCACAAAAGAGAAGGAGACAAAGCAGAAAATGCAAGCTGTGCATTTGTGCTGAGAAATGTGCCACCGGGCTTGTATTCCCAATGGGCTCCCTGGTTTTGTTCCTACTGTTAAATGAGTGTAGCAAGGTATCTGCAGTGAATGGAATTTGAACTGAGTTGGGTAAATTGGAGAAAAATTTATGCATGAACATTTTAAACAAACTTCTAGAATTTTATTTCAACTGGGCTCATGCTCCTTTCCATTCACTTTTAACATGACACAAGCCAAGTTCTGCCTCTACGAGTATGTGCAGAAAGCAATTTTCAGGCTAGCTACAGAGGTTCATTTAATAACGTTAGATTACTGTCAAAATAAAAATCAGTGGGAGGAAGCCAAAGTAGCTTCACCCCACGCTGTGCAGGTCACAAAACCCAAATCCTCTGGTTAGGACAGTATTTGCCACAGTTCTTGGAGGAGGTGGCTATATTTATTTCAAGCTCTTAAAAGATCAGAGTTTTTCACTCAAGGTCCCAGTCTTGTGGCTTTGCTTGCAGGCTTTAAAAGAAGATAATTACAAGAAAAGAGTCTCAAAACACATATTTCCTCCTACCAGCTCTCTGAGTAAAACAGGCCTGAACATGAACCCCAGCCTCTGAGTTCCTAAACTTCATGCAGCAGCGATCAGTAAGTTACATATGGTTCCTTACTGGCAAGGTAACCAGGCCCATGTGCCAAGCCCACCCCATCAGTTTGCTACAGCTGGTCGCAGGTAAACATTGTAGTGGAGGGGTTTCCTTCTAGGGACTAGCTTGGAACAGGGCTTCACATTATCCTCCTCCAAGACCACAAAGGACTAGTATACCCCTCACACCCTAAAGTAATTTAGAAAGGTTAGCTCATCCAGCCAGGGAACAGCCAATACCACATGACAGGGATACCAGTCACATGGCTCAGACATTGAAAGCTAAGAACGTTCAGTGAAGCGCTCAAACCACAAACCCCCAACAATCCCAAGCCAGAAATCTCTTCACTTTCACTGAGCAATTTTGAAGAGACAGTCATGAAGATCCTGGTTCATCAGGGCTGCACAAAGGCTTTTATGGGCCCAGGGCAACATTTGAAACTAAGCCCCTGCCAGCTGTCCCCAAAAGTTGCAACTGAGGGGAGGCTGGGAAGGGCAGGGGGTTGAAGAGTGAGCCAGCACCACATTCAGCCTGCAGCCGCAGCTCACCTCTTGTCCTGCAGGGCTGGGCCCAGCTCCCTGCTCCAGGCAGTGCAATTTGGCATGCAGGGTTGCAGTGCCACTCAGGTTAGTGGCCACCAGGCCAAACCCAGGTGGTACTGCCACCTCATATGCCAGGGTTGCAATGCCACTCATTTTGGGAGCCATCCAATCTCCACTGGGGAAAGGAGCTCTCCTTCAGGTGGCCCTGCTGTTCATGGATAACTAGAGAACAGGGAAAGTGCTAATGTGCAAACCTGTTCTCTTCTTCCCTCCCACTGACATCACTTCCATCTTGCATGGGTTCCGCTTCAGCCTCAGCCAGGTGCTGTTTCATCCAGGGAACAGGATAGCTGGGAGATGGTGCTACTTGCACCAGAAGTGAAGGAGACGTAGAGCTAGTAGAGAATAGGGAGGAAGGTGGAAATCATCTCTCTCGCTTGTGTTCCAAAGCAAGTAAAGGCAGCAGAAGCACCACCACTACACACCAATCCAGCATATTTTAAGGAAATGGGTGCAGATGCCTCCTGCCTCTCCAAGTGCAAAGCACACTCCTTTGCTCTCGTCTTCTCTAACGCACACAGTAGGGCATGCAGTTAAGCCCTACCAACACAAAGAAACCTAGAAGGAGATTTGTGAGTAGTAAGCACACATGGCAGGTGGTAGTCTTGTTGCTTAATGCATTATTGGAAGATGCACCTTCAAAGTGATAAAGGTGGAATAAGTATTTGTATAGAATAGAATCATCTGCAAGACTATGGTGTCTTACAATTCCTCTCAATAGCTTTTTAGGTCATAGAAGGATGGGTACGGGAGAGGTATTAATCATACACAACCAAGATTAGTCCAGGAATTGCTGAGTATGTGAGAACGGGGAAATTCAGGAGCAGGATTAAAATTCTCTAATGACCCCACTTTCAAGGCACAAGATACTTTTAAGTGTGTATTACTCAATTACATCCACAGATGTCAATGAAGAACCACCGTTTTAGAGTATTCGGGAAGAAATTATGAATTTTAAAATGACATAGTTCAAGGTATTTAAGGGCATTGCCCAGAAGACAAGGATGACAAACTAGCTGTCAAAAGATTAAAAATACCCTCCTAAAAACACAAGGCTCTAGATATTCTTAGGGTGCCCCATCCCATGTGTAACTTAAGTGCTCTTATTTTATCACCCTTCCAAACTGTCTGTCTTAACCCACAACACAAATAGAGAGGGATAAACACCAGGGAGGGAAATGAATTAAGTTAGGGGCCAACACTGGAACAAAAACAAATGGATATAAGCTGGCCTTCAACAAGTTTCAGCATGAAATTAAATTAAGGTTTCTATCCATCAGAAGAGTATCGTGCTAGAACAGCCTCCCAAGAGGAGTGATGGGAGGGGATAGAGAGGAACTTGTTGCAAGAAAGAGCTTGAAAAATTTATAAAGGGGATGGTATGAGGAGATTGCCTACAGCAGCCATCACTGCTATTAGCAAATATCTCCAATGGACAGATGGGATACTAGAGGGGAGAAGGGCTCTGAGTTACTGAAGAGAATTCTTCCCCAATTGTCTGGCTGGTTAGTCTTGTTCACATGTTCAGAGTCTATGTGAACCTCATATTTGAGGTCAGGAATTTTTCCCCTGGATCAGATTGGCAGAATCCCTAGGGCAGTGGTTGCCTTTGTCTGCAGTATGGTGCATAGGTCACTTGTTGGTTTGAACTAGAGTAAATGACCGATTCTCTGTAACTTGAAAAACATCAAGATTTGAGGACTTCAGTAACTCAGCCAGAAGTTATGGGCCTATCACAGGAGCAGATGGATGAGATTCTGTGGGCTGTAACACTGCAGGAGGTCAGACTAAATGACCATGATGATCCCTTTTGGCCTTCATGTCTGAGTCTCTTTTTTGCCCCCTGCCAGTGCTGGGGACTTGTGTCTCTGCATCTCCCCACATCTTTTCATGGCCCAAGTCCCTGGTGCTTGTCCCCATCTCAGTCTAAAGTCCCTGTAGGAGGAAACTGGCCTTCTCCAATTCCCCAAAGTCCTGATGTCTCTGCCTCTCTCTAAACCAATGGTCCCCAAACTTTTCCTCTCATGCCCCACAGTAATAGGCTGCAACCAGGGGTCAGAGTGGAGCTGAGGCAGAGCAGAGCAGGAAGCATTCCCTCTCCACCCCCGTGTAGAAGCTGGCCTGGGCCCCACCACACCCCCAGAAGTCCTTCTGCAACCCCCAGGACCACTGGTCTAAGAATATGTCTGCCGCCTTGTGTTATTGCTACTCTAGAAGCTACCACAGGAACTGGGGAGAGGTGAAAAACAAACAAATGGGTAAAAGCTTAGCTTCAAAGTGGAGCTAGTTGAAACTTGGAACTTCTGTTCCTGTTACCCCACCTGGCCTGCAACCAGGAGAGGTGGCCAGCCTAAAGGATAGTCCCTAGCTGCTGGGACTTGACCCTTCTCCCTCCCTCTACCCCCCCCAATGATCAAGTCCAAGACCCCCTGCCTGGCTTGGAACAGCAGAAGCAGCTGGTGCGCTGTGTATCATGGCTCCTATATAGCTTTCTCTGAATAAGCATTACTGTGGCGGTCATGCTGAAACAAGATTGTCTTAATTACCCCTCCCTCTCTAGTTCTGTTAAAGCACTCTCACAAACCAAGGGATTGAACAAAGAAAGAACCTATTAACGTTAGCAATCCTGCCACTTTAACCATTTAACATTGCAACAAGGAACCAGTGAAAAATGCCATTAACGGAGCCACTTCAACAGGGCAACAGTGAATGTCCCCATGAGTACAGCAGAATCTAGAATTTAACAGTGCAACAGAGAATACCAGCAAACCTGCTGCAAACCGTTTACACAGCAGCAGCCCCCTGCCTTACGCAGCGGTGGTGCACTCAAATACATCATCAGGTTTCATGAGCATCATGGTCAGGGCACCTCATTTCTCTGCCATCCCTGCCTGGGGGTGCAGTGAGGAGGGAAAACCTGAGCATATGCACTTTCTTCCAGGCACCGGCCTGCCCAACCCAGAGGCTACAGCTCGTGATATCTCAGAGGAGAGTTTGTGGCTGCAGAACAAGGCTGCTCCTGAACAAAGGCTAGTGCTGGGGCTCTGCTTGTCCAGCTCCTGCAGCCAATAGCTACCTCACACCATTCATACATGGCCACTTGCCAATGGCCCTCTTTGCACTACTGACGGCAGTCCCGCACTCGCATGAACCAGCCGAGATACACTCAGCCACTATGTGCTACTCCTGGAATGGAGTGTTACGCTATTAGCTGTGTAACATACCTTACCGGCACTGTCAGCAGCCATAGATGGCAATACCTTAAAGGGGCTTAAGGAGAACATAGTTTCATATCTCTGGGAGCTTTACATCACATGCACTCTGACTGCAAAGCTTGTGTCTTTGTAAGTTGTTTCTGTGATGACCTGGCCCATGGGTAAGGGGTCTGTTAGCCCCTTACTGAAACTTAGTGGGTCTTTTTGGTTGACCATCTCTGGAGGAGGCAGGACCCTGAAACAGACACAGCCCCAGGGCCAGTGGAGAGAGGCCAACTCAGGCATGCCTGGGCAGGGCGGTGCTGAGCTAAGGACAAAGCAGCAGCTGGGAAATCAGAGAGGAGGACAGAAAGCTGAGCCTAGCTGAGCTAAGCTGACCCACAGCAGCAGAGCCAGAGGGGCACCCCAGAGAGCCAAACAGAGCTGAGCAAAGCATAGCTGCACAGAGCAGAGCAAAGCAGGAGCTGGAGCCGGAGCCGTCTGAAGCTCGGTGTGGAGGCCAGAGAAGGAACCCAGGGAGCTGAGCTGAGCTGACCCACAGCAGCAGAGCCAGAGGGGCATCCCAGAGAGCCGAACTAAGCAGAGCCGAGCACAGCTGCACAGAGCAGAGCAGGAGCTGGGGCTGGAGCCCTCTGGAGCCGGCTGCGATGAGCAACTGAGGAGAGCGAGGGGGACCCTGAAAGTGTGTGGGGACAGGATATGAGCCTGTGCAGGGAAACCCCATTGGATTTCGAATCCAAAGCCTTAACCACTCGGCCACTGTGACATAAATTGTATTGTTTTGCACTGTATGCAAGGATTAGTGGGGCAGGGAAGCACCCAGTGCAGAGTTAGTACTCGGGAGTGGGGACACTCCAGCCCCTGCCTTAAGGGACCACGACAAGATTGGGTGTTGAGCCCCAGGAATCCTGGGCCCATCCTTCTCGGGGTTACAGGGACCCCACCACACAGGAGAGTGGGAGGGGAGCCCTCGAGGTCAGGTGGGCCTCTGGGTAAAGAGAGTGGCAGCAGGGACTCAGATCCTTTTGCTAGCCAACTCTACTGGGGTAGTACATAAGCAAGGAAAGTTCCCCACAATAGCGGGCCCATTCCCCCATTTACACATGCAATTCAGAATAGACTCCCAGCTAATCAGGGCTGTGTGGTTGTTAGTTGTAGCCTGGAATTGCCTTTCCTACTCTGGCATCATCCACAGAAGCTGAAAGAGCTTCAAGACCTTTTGCCAAAGCCCCTATACGTCTCCATCAGAAGGCTCTCCTGCAACCTCTTCCTCCTTGCTTATTTGATTCTGGACCCCGGAAAGGTTTGTAAGCTTCTGGGAGGGTTGCTGGGATGTAGTTGTCCAAATGTGCCTTGAAGCAAAGTACATCATTTTTCAGTCAAGAGTTAAAAAAAAGAAAGTGCCTCTCCTTTAACTTTAAAGGCAAGGTTTAAACTGAAACTTGTCTCTAGTCTTCACTCCCCTTTATAAGCAAAAGTCTGTTTTGCAGCCACAGAATTCCAGGCATCCTGAGCATACTAATAATGGTAAGTAAAAAATAAACATTTTGTGGAGCTCCAGTGCATAAGGGCAAGCAGGGCTGGGATACCAGAGTGTTACCAGGGATGCTCTTACTAGTATTTCCAGGATGTGGCATCACTGGAAAACATTAATCTGCTTGAGATTCCTCAGTGGATCAGCTACTTTCTTAACAAAACAGCAGATGGCAGACCTCTGCAAGAAAACCCTCAGTTTATACACTCACTCTCTTTTGTCATCTCCAGATTCAGGACCATAAATGCCTGGTGGGGAATAGTCAGCTTCAGAAAGAAGTGAGGGCTACCTAAAAATTTGAAGAATCATCTGGAAAAGTCTGCTTTACGTAACACGTTCTGTTACACAATACCACAAGAATGGGGTAAAATTCAGGCCAACAATTAGGCTGCTGAACTAGATGCAGAAGCATTCACACAACACAGTTGCTCCTTTCCATCCCCCTGCAGCAGTCAGAAACCAGTCCTGTGCTTCTGAAGTGCTGTTAACTGTACAGAAAAAGGCCTTGCAGTGGATTGACCTCCTGGGACAATGATATTGAAGTTTGGATTGCTTCTTTAAGAGCTAAAATGCTACAGCCAGTGAGAAAAAAAAGCACCCCACAGTTGATTATGCCCTTCTCCCTGATTCTGCATTCACAGGCATTTGTAAGCTGGTATTTAATGCCTGATTGGCACACATGCAGCAGTGTGCTGCCAAATAAATCAGTCAATTACAAGGTGAGTGAGGTAATGTCTATTAAACCAGCTTCTGCTGGTGAAAGAGAAGCTGGCAGTACATTCTTTGGCTCTGTGTTGCTTGAAAACATGTCTCACACACCAAGAGAAGTTGGTCCAATAAGAGATATTTCCTCACCCACCCTGTGTCTCTAATATCCTGGGACCAACACAGTCATAATGTCAATGTCTAAAAAAGATGTTCTCACTGCTTGGAATGTCTCTGGGTGCTCGGGGTGTTGACTAGAGATGGGGGAATAGGGGCTGCTGTGCCCTTTAGCAGGGGCACCCAACATTTTCGAGCTTGCTGACCCCTTTTCAACCTCTAAACATTTTGTGGACTGCCACATGCTACTAGTTTTATTTGAAAATATAGATTTCCTTGCTGAGGATGTTATTTTTGTTTTCCACAGACCCCTTGTAGTAGCCATGAGGTGTCTGCAGACCACAGGTTGGGAACCACTGCCCTAGAGGGAATTCTAAGGCCTCCTTAGTGCAAGCTATGGGAGAGGGGTGATGGTGGTTTTCAGATGTAACAGGGAATGTTCTTTGCAGCTGTATTGAAACCAGGCTTCCAAATGCTGGGCAATGAAGGGAGAATGGTGCTTCCATTATGTGTGGCAATACCTGAATCCTGCCCTTTGGACATCAGCGGCTGGCAGATTCCCATGCCTAGCAGGGAGGGAAGCTACAAGCAACACCTAGTTGCCCTCTATCACGCAATATCTGCTGGTTCAGATTGACCCTACAACTGCAAGGATTAAAATCCCTCTCCTTACCAAAAGGTGGCCTAAATTCTTAGGATAACCACAATGAGCAGGCAATCTCCAATCTACATATCAAATTTAGTACCCCTGTAGGCACAACAGCTTTTAATACCATGCTGGAGAGTCGATCCAATGATTATCCAAAGTATGACCAAGCACTCGTCTATGCTTGAAGTACCACAGTGGCAAACCTGCACAGCTTTCAGCTGAGACACTACCCGAGCTTGACAGAAGTTTTCCCACCAACAAAAGTGATCCACCTCCCCAAGAGGCAGTAGCTAGGTAGATGGAAGAATTCTTGTATTGACCCACAACGTAGCCAGTACTGGGTTACGCTGGCTTAACTACACCACTTGGGGGATGTATGGGTGGATTTTTCACACCCCTGAGCAACATAGTTAAGACAACTTAATTTTCTAGTTTAGACCAGGCCTTCACATATGCACAGATAGCATGGCTATAGGCATGAATACCACATTTAAGACACTTTCAAGCTCCCAAACCCTGCAAGCAAACGACACACATCACTTGTTGGAAGGACCCTTATAAGGGCCAATGTGCCTGACAAACACAAACTACTGCTTACTTTGATCATAAGGATTTATCTCTAGTCTTGCCACATGAAGTTACTTTAGAGCTTCTTTTGAAGAACTAACACCCCCACCCTCACCCCAAATGGGATAGATGGAATGCGCCAACCAACTCCCAAAGCAGAGCATAGAGTAGTCACACTGCCACTGCTTGGTCACGAATGTAGATTCTGGGTTGTTATACAACCTGCAGTCCCTCCCATAACCACCAATTTTGGCATGTTTCAGAACAGGTTAGCTGCCCAGCCTGCCACCCACCTCTACCTGTTTGGTACTGTAGCAGATGTGGGGTAAGGCAACAGGTCAGTGTCAAGTATAGTATTTATTCCCCCACCCTGTACCTCAGATTGCCATTCTGCTAGGTACAGACCAGAATTTAATCATTTCTGGTTTTTGATATATACAGATCTATATATACACTGTACAGAGTGAAGTCTGATAGTAGGAGAGGGACAAACCTCTGAAGGAAACCATTAACTATTTCTCTCTCTAGACATACCTAAATGTGTAACCATTTGCTTATAACCCTTAAAACAAGTGTGAATATTATTAAAGTATTTTCAAAAACAAGACTTTCAGGGGTTCACCCAAGCATTCATACTTGTTACACAGTCACAAGTTCAGTATAATTATGTGCATTTCTGTACACACTCCTTTCTGAGGGGATTTACCTTTCTCAGTCCCTGTGTAATAATGTCCAAACCCTCTGTAGGCCTCACAAACTCCTTAAAGTCAGGGAAACCAGTGATAGTCCCCCGTGCTCCTTCAAACATCCTTTGTGTCTCTACAACATCACCTATAATTTGCAGTCTGCAGGAATTCTACAATGTGGGGAAGGAGCCCACACTCTAATCCAAACTAGCAGTCTCTAGAACACACTCCTTACCACAGGCCCATCAGGTCCTTGCACTACTCCACTAATGAGTTCGTCAGTCTGACTCACTCTCCTATTTTTTAACTCCTCCCCACCCCCCTTGAGGGGCCACGGGATCCATTCTCTGAGAGCGACTCTTCATGTATTCTGCCAAGCAGCTTGCCCACAGTAGGCATTAACTAAGTGGCTTGTCACAGGATACTCACACCACTAGGCTGACACCCCTTTATCAGGGGCACCTTAGAGCCTCTCTCTGTGGGTGCTCTTTCTTCATCACTTGGTCTGCCAACAAGGTTACTGTGATACCTCAGAAGGGAGAAAAAACAAAGTCCCACAGGATGAACCTTTCCAGGTAACCTTCAGATTCACATCCCAGCCCACAGCACTTCCCCAGAAGCTGGTAGGGGAACCCAGGCCTTTGCCTGCTCTTTACTCCAGGTTCTGGCTTACAGACCCTTTAACCAACAGCCAAAGTCTGTGATATCCCATCTTGCTACTATTTCATGAGCCTGAACCTAGTCTACCTCTGTCTCTTCTCTATTACCACCCTTGTGAATAAACCCTTTTTTCAGGACCTAAACCCCCAGCGCTTCTACTTTTCCCTTGGATTTGCTCCTTTCCTATACTGCTGCCCAGACCCCAAGTACATCCCTTTTCTACTGCCAGCTGTATACTAGCCCTGCCTGTTCCTTCTCAGCTGGGCTCGATCATCAATCAGGAGTTAGTCAGACCACCTAATTCCCATCAGGTGTGTCCTCTCTGGTTAATTGATACCTCCCTCCCCCCCACCCCCCAGGCACAGCCTCTTTAACCCTTTCCAGGCAAGTATGGGGTGAAAACCCCATCCCAGAGCTCCAAAGGCCTAGGTTCACATCCACAAGTCCCAGATTCAGGCATTGCTGCAATCTACAAACCCCTACTCAATGCTGCCTAATCCTGTAGATGACTAAACTCACTTGGCACCTAAATTTTCAGGGTGGAAGTCTCATAGGTGCCTAAGGATATGTCTGTACTGCATAGTAAACCCAGACTCCGATTCAGGATTTGAGCCCATACCCCTACCAACCATGCACAAAGCCACAGGAGAGACTGAGGGAGATCCCCATCACAATGTCCCATAGCTCAGTAGTTAGAGCACTTTCCTGAGTGATGGGAGACACCTGTCAAATCCTTTCTCCTTATCAGGCAGAGGGGGGAATTGAACCCTAGGTGAGTGCTTTAACCACTGGGAGAAACCTTATAAAGGCAGAAGCTTCTCCTCCTGCCTATCTTGTAAGAGGCAGCTCAGGTGCCTAAGCCACCTGATTCTGGGACAGGGTTTCTCGCTGTGGGTCAAAAGCAGAGATAGGCACCATGTGGGCTGTAGCAGGGTGTCTAACTCTGCAAGAGGGGCAAGGTCATGGACATGCTTGTCAACATCTCTCATTGGTTAACTTAGGTGGCTCTCTGGTTAGCTGTGAGCTGGCTTTTGTGGATCCTATCCTTAGGGGCCTCCCTCCCCACAAGCACTGTATAGGGGACCAACGTGCCAAACCCAGGGTCTGTTCCAGCGAATTTCTAGGTGCCTAAAAGTTGAGTATTTAAATGCAAGTCCATTTGTGGATCTGAGCCAAGTGCCTGCCGCACCCAATTTCTGGATGATTCTGGTCCATCCAGGAGACCACAGGGCCCAACTCCAGCAAGTCTGCAGGCACAGCGTCCCCCAAAAACAAAAATAAAAACTCTGGGTATGTCTATACCGCACCTGAGAGCTCCGGTAGGCAGACTCAGGTTCTCTCCACTTGAGCCAGCACGCTAAAGATAGCGGTGTGACCACTACAGGACTGGAGGTGGCTCAAGCTAGCCATCCACATCCAAGTCTCCCACAGTCTGAGCTCAGGCTGCTAGCCCACACTGCAACATCCACGCTGCTATTTTTAATATGCTAGCTTGAGCAGAGCAAGTCTACCAGAGCCAGGAATGACGTCTCCTAGCTGCTGTGGGGACATACCTTGTGTATCTTCGCCACTCTTTCTGCCCTTATTTTCACCACGAAGTGCCACACTGCAAACGTGTGGGTTCCGCTACCATAGAGAGAAAGTCACTGCTGAGCCTTGTGGTATCTCCCTGCGTGGCTTTTGGACTCCATAAGTGGAGTGGAACCCTAGTATTTTTGTTGCTTTAAGATCTCTGCAAAGTTGCATTAGTGGAGGGGGTGAGGGGAGAGGACTTTCCCCTAAGTATGACTTTGTAATGACAATTGCTGTAAATACTTCAGTATGGTTATGAATTTTACTGCACAGTTGGTCACGATTTAAACTCTTCTACAAACAGATAGTTTGGCTTGCCTTGTAAAACAAGCATAATGGCAGGAGACTAGAGAACAGATGAGCCAAACATGGGAATATTCACTGGGAGGTCAAGTATCCCAAGCAGAGGAGGAGAATCCACATCTCCTCATTGCCAGGTGCTATCTGTGCTCTGGAAGGCAGTACTTCTGAATCATTTCACCCAGAGCCATCCAGTCAGTATTAGAGACACCATTCTGTCATCCTTGGAACTGGAAATTCTATTTTGGGGGTAGGACTTCCTGGGAAGGCACAATCTACAAGGTAACTCCCTCCACAGACAAATAATGGCTTGGACATCCCTACAGTCAGATCTGAACAGACCCAGCTTCTTAAGAACTTCTTCTTGACTGAACTGAATCTCTTGCTTCAGGGTACTCAGAAATCTGATTGAAAGAACAATTTTGTACATCACATGACAAAAAATAAAAAATATTTTTTACAATTAGATTTCTATCCTGGCAGAAATTACTGTACTCCATTTAAGTTGTGTATCTATAAACAAAGAGCAAAATGTATTTTGGTCCTTTCAGCCTAGGTGATATGTAGTTTTGCTCCAAGAGAAAGGACCAAAGAAAAATCTTCACGAGAGAGCTCAATGTTTGTGTGCCCTCTGTGACATACTGCAGCAATTTATTGAACAAAATGGCTGCTGTTTCAGCTGACAGAAAGAACTCCTAGCTTGCAAAGAGTTGGTAGACAGACAAGAAGACAACAGTTTCAAAGAGCCCACAGTATAGCCCAAATTTCACCATAAGGTCCATCGTATTGAATATTTTTACACTTTCTAAGAAATGAGCTCAGATTAATCAGTTTCTGTGGCATATTAATGACAATGTTGGTCCCTTGCTCTGTCAGCAAATCAAGTAAGGTAACAGGGAAGAAAAGAATTTTTTCTTTTGCCTCAAATCCAGAAATAGTGTGTGAACTTTTGCTACTGTGTTTTCTAAAAGTTCTTGTTAAATGGAGTGAAGTCTGAATAAGAGTGCTTTACTCAGCCACAAATTCACCAATGCACAGTTAAGGAAAGCAAACTTCAGCCCAACATATGTTTCAGGGCCACGCAACCTGAATAGCTGGCCTAGGTAGGGTACATAGAGTAAATAGCAAACATGGCTCACTGCTTTCTTCCAAGAAAGGGTGTGGGCTGTGTGTGTCCTTGATCTGCACCAGTTCTCTGGCCATGGCCAGTCCCCTTCTCCATTATACATTTGCAGTATACAATGGACTGTGTTCTCATGCATGTTACACCTCAAACAAAGGTGTAGAGAAGATCATCACTGATATCTGTATTCTCCATCAGCTCAGTGGGTTCTAGAGCACCTTACTGTAGCATTTCAGTTAACAAATAACTGTTCATGAGTGAAGCAAAGCATTATGTCCATTCTCAATCCAGGCAACAACAAATGGTGACTGACTGTTCTCAGGATGAACTGCGGCCTTTCTGAGGTAAATAACAGCATGAATCAATTGCTCCAGTTGTCACATCAGTCCCCAGCTACTTGTTATTATTTTATCTGACTCAAGAACACATTTCATTAGACTGCTAATTGGCTTTTAGAGTAAATTATTTGTATATATTCCTCTTTTTAAAAAGTCTGTTCTTCACACAATAATTTCTCAGTGTCTATAGGGGCTGAACAGATTTTTTTTGCATCCCCCTTTCCTTCTTTTATTTTTCCTATGAGAACCTTGTTGCTAGGAAGGGGACTCCTGAGTTTCAGTTCCAGTTTTGACTCAGATTGAGGGCCAGAATGGATCCTGCCTGGCAAGGCAACAGGGTGCAAGGGAGGGCACAAGGAGTAGCTTTCGTCTCTCTTTGAGCCCTATGCCACTTGACGCAAGGCCTGCTTCCCCTAAAGTCCCAGGTAGCCATCTCTTTCATGCCAGCACAGCAATCTGAGCACGGTGAGTGGAGCATGCCACATTACTCTAAGGGAGGAGCAATCATTCCTGGAATTTCCTACAGTGTTACAAGACTTATTTCTTACATGTCCCTTTGTGTTGATTCTTTACTAAGCATTAGGCACTTCTCTGTCCCTTGACTGAATGCTCCACACCTCTTCCTTACATAACCCTGGCATTTATTTTGATGTGTGCTGCTGACTCAGTGCTATAAGATCCATTTTCCTGGCTCTCCCACAACTACTCTGAATATTGATTTATATTTCTTGATCTCAGCTGAACAAAGTGGATGAGTCTATCAGTCAGCGAGGATTATTTATGTAGTTGCTGTCACTGATTAATATTTATTAAGAGCATTTTATAAAATGGGCTATTTTTAATGATGTTGAAACAGCGGTAAATAAAGTTAAATAAAACCTTAAAATGAAGAGTAGTGTGTCAGTTCTGGCAATATGCGAAGTCTGGTGCTGTGTAGGGCAAAAGTGAGAGCTCAGTATAAATAACATCCTAATAGTTTTACATCACAATTGCTTTAGGCTTACATAGCTGTTATACAGAAGAAAAATAATGGTTTTGATTTGTTTTTTAAATAGGGAAAACAATGTATCTAGTGGTCAGAGCACTGGGAGGGGAGTCAGGAGACCTCAGTATCAGGCTCTGAAATAGAGGTTGATTATAGGATTTGCTCAAGATTACACAGCAAATCAAAGTCAGTTTCCTATTCTGTATGATAGGGATAATGATCCTTACTCCCATTCACAAACTTCTGAATGAAATCATGGCCCCACCTAAAATCAATGGGAATTTTGCCATTGATTTCAGTTGAGCCAGGATTTCACCCTCTTTGATATCTGGATGATAAACCTTATATAAATACACCATCTTAATTATTATAACAAGATGGTCATTGAAAATAGAAGCAAGATTGTTTTTATTCTACAAAGAGCATGACAAATACATAACCAAACCCAAATAATTCTTTTTAACAAGATACAGAGAATAATCTGTGGTACAGATTTATACAGTGTATAAATATAAATCTCTCTGTAATTACAGAGCAGCTTTTTCCTATGATTTTTAAATCACTTTGCCAAGCTTCACAACCAGAGCTGTATAAAGCCTTCCCGGCTGTAACTCCTTCGTAATAATTGAAGCAATAGAAGTTGTTGGTGACCAGTTCCTCTGAAAATCAGGCCTCAGGTGCCTCAAGCTGAGACAAACCCAGGTACCCAAAATTTGCAAAGTCAAAGACCTGATCCTGCTCCCTTTTAAGTCAATGGAAATTTTGCCATCGACTTCAGTTGGAATAGGATTGGTTCCTCTATGCAAAACTGGGAAGAAAACTCAGAAGTTTTAACTTCTCTCTTATCAACTTCTAAAAAACACCCTCTTCTTACAATGTACAGAAGTAGCATACTATAAAGCTCTGAATTCAATTTGCAAATTGAATAACTAAAACCAGAAAACAGGAAATCCTTTCATAGACTGAGAAGGTCCTCATGAATAAAGCAAATTAATATTGGGGCGGGGGGGGAGTTAAGTGAGTCTGTTATTAAAGTCTCATACCAAAATTAAAGGTAAAGTATAATTATTACACTTCCTCTCTATAAGTTTCATTTAAATACTATATTGACTTGATCTTTCCAATGAGTGGTGAGTCACATAATGGAGTAGGAATGCTTTTGGTTTTCCATTTCTGTGTGGGTATTTGTATGGTGCTCAGCACTGCAGTATCTGTGTGTCTATGATGTGCAGCTCTTCATAGCAAATCAATCACAGGGAACTCAACTAAGAAAAGTCCTTTAAAATAATGCTTCCTGTTGTCTGATAATCTTGTCAGTGGCTGGAAAGGGAAAAGGAAGAAAAAAAATCTAAGGAGAGTGAGTCTTCACATATCATGTCTTGGTGACCTTCTTTTCATCACCAGATGAATATGACTAGTTTATAGAACAGACACAGCAAGTAGCTTCCTCAGTACTTTATGTTAATGGAAAAATATGTAAAAGGAATTAGAGTTCAGCTGTAAAAAGGTACAGGTAGGCCAACCAAGTTAGTTAGCTGCAAGATGTTTTCTTTAAAAGTCAGGGTTGGTAGGAGGGAATTCTGAAGCCATAGAAGCCTTCAGCTGTTTATAACTATTTAGCAACACTTAAGCATGGGTTTAGCTTTAGATTTAAGCATTTTGAAGGAAGTTTAACCATTCAGTATTTTTATTAGTCACTTGAATACTGGAGTGGAGAGTATGCTTATACAAATTTCCGGATGACACCAAATTTCCGGATGACCAGTAAATTGGCCCTGAAGCCTCTCTAGGCATGGCAGGATTCAACAAACAGTATTGCAGGGCAATGAAGCTATCTTGAGGCCCCTTGAGGTGTGGCAGGGCACAAAAAACAGAAGTATTGAGCACTAAGCAGTCTTAAGGCCCCTCTGGGCATGACAGGGCTCAACAAAATGCTGTGTGGAGCAGTAAGTAGTCCTAATGCCCTTCAGGGCATGGCAGGGGCTGCATCCCTTCTAGCAGGATCTGGGACTGAGTCTCTCTCCTTCATTGGCCCACCCCACTCTGGGGCTTCTGCTGGGCTTTTAACCACCGCCTTCTGCCAAGACTTGTGCAGCAAGCGTGATGGGGAAAGGTCTTTCTGGCCCCTGAGGAAGCTGAGGGCTCCCCCTCTGGTGGGAGGGGCAAGTACACCCCATTGCACTGACCTATGAGGAAAGATTTAAAAACTGCACATGTTTAGTCTTGATAAAAGATGAATAACTGGGGACCTGATAACAGTCTTCAAATATGTTAAGGGCTATTATAAAGAGGGCAGTGATCTATTGTCCTCCATGTCCACTGAACATAGGACAAGTAGTAGATATCAAACAGATCACAGCTCAGACTAACTAATCCCAAAACCAGTTTAAGGAGTGTTGAACTTTATATTATATATATATATATATATATATGTAAAAAAGCCCTTTGAGCTACAGCTACATTATCTAGAGATGTCAAGCTCTTGTTTATATACTGAATAAATACAGCATCTAACAAATCTGCACCGAAACCCCACATTACGTGGATATTATAATAATTTACCAAATACCTGTTTCTATATCAATGCTGCTCTAAGTACTTATGTATAGTTGTGTAGAACAATAATGCTACCAGTATCTGTGCACATGTCCTTATTGTATGTAACAATAACACACAAATTCAATTTAATACACACCACACACACAATACACCACAAAGGAAAATGGTTTCAACCAGCTCAAACACAAAGCAAGCAGCTCAGGCTCCTGTCTCCATCTGTCTCTTCCAGTTCCAATCCATGGGCTACAAACTCTAAACCTACAGTATATTGTGATCCAGGTTTTCCCCCTACTTGGCATAAATCCTAGTAGAGCAGGGGCTTAGTCTGTAAATAGAATGTCCTCCATGTTAAATTCCCTTGCCAACCTCATGGAACCAGTGCCTGGTGCAGTTAAGTAGCTAGAAGCAGATAAACTTAAGGGAAAAAAGAAACAGGGAAAGAAAGGACGGCTGGGAAAGGGGAAGAGCTGGCATGTGCTGAAGCAGAACATATACCCTCTGTCTAAAGGACGAAGAAGATTCAGACCACCTTTGTCTTGCTCCTAGAGTTCTCTTGGACAAGTATCATTTCAGATCCTCTGTCACAATGGTTATCAAACTGGTGGCTAACATTGTGGTACCTGACATAGCATATCTCATACAAATCATTGCAATTTTGTCATATTGGTATTAACTGATATTATAAATGGTCACTCCTTAATCCAGACAGCATCACATATAGTATTTCTTTCCTGTTATGTAGCCTCCATATGTCCTCCCTCTGGTGCACTCACACTACGACCAATGACAAGTGCTGTTGAGGACCCAACGAAAGAGTCTATATTTAAATGCATGCCCTTCTTTTCTGTAGGAGTAAATACATCTATCTGTACTTTAATATTAAATAATTTTGGACTTCAGCAAGGCATTCCTTTTGTTTATCTGACTCTATTCACATTTAAAATGTGCATTGCAAAGATGTGTACTTGAAAAAAAACAAAGAACGTATAGTATAAAACTCAGAAATAGGCAATTTATTAAAAAAAAAAAAAGACCATCCACTTTTGTCCAAAGCATGCTTCAGGGAAAGCCTTCATGAATGAAGTAGAGTAGTGTACATGGTGAAGTATGGAAAATCTTTCAGAATGCACTAAAGTAGTATGAAGAATGTAAAAGTGAAGAGGGAACAATAAAGAACAATGGTGACACAGACTAGAGAGATACCAATTAGACATTTCTCTAATACACATACCCTTTTCTAAACAACACTGATAGGTCAAAGATTAGATTAAACTTCCAGAGAGAGTAGGAGGAAAATGCTTTTCCAAAGCCCAGTGAGTGGGGTATTTGAAGGAAATGAGTTTTGTCCAGGTGGATTAGAAGAATAAAATTATTTATACATTGTTCCCAGCTGAACAAAGCCCTGAAGGGTGGTTGGAAGCAGTATAGTAAATAGGATACTACTGAATAATTGTAGCAATCAGTTATAAAGTGTGACTAAGAGAACCAAAATGAGGGCAAGATGATTTCTACAGCACTTTAGTCCAACTTCAAGTCAATATGTTGTCATAAAAGTAACTCACACAATATCTGATAAAGACTATTGAAACAACTTCAGCTGCTGTACACATCACCCTAGTATTTATTCTAACATTGTTTTTGTAACAGAGTCATAGCTTCACTGAAACGTATCAAAATGAATGCTTTCTTGAAATATATTTGTGTGGGGGGAGCCCACTGCATATGAAATCCTTTCTGAATTCCTGCACATAAAAATATTTCACTCCAACATGATTGCTTATCATTCTTGGAATGGCAACTATCGCAGCACCTTTCCTCTAGCTTGAAAAGGAGATCTCTCTTCAAGGCCGTCATGCGTACTGCAGTGAACTAGCCTAGTCAACCAAATGCTGTTTCCATGGTTCTCAGATAACATGCAGCTGATCATGGCATGTAGATTGATTGATAGATCTATAGGATATACATGTCTGCAGGTCTCCAGACACACCACAGACTGAATTTCCCAGCTGCAATCTTTAGGTCTTGCTGTGCCTTTAATCCGGGAAACGTCCTAATATTCAAACTGAATTGATCCAGTTTCATCAGTCACATTACCCATAGTCATACTCTCATGAAACTGAGCCAAACCTGATAGCTGGAGTTCAGTGTTCATGGATTTATCTGTAAATGGAGGTTATATACATACACTATTTTGCCTTCTGTGAATCATTACCCTCAAGCCTTTTAACCGATTTGTATATTTTTTCCTACAGCATGCTATTATCTTATTGATTACTCTGTGGAAGTTGTTATATTGATTGACAAAAAGCAGCTGCACATGCTAGATTTAATAATTAATGGTTTAAGTCATCCCATGATCTGACACCATGCTCTATGTAATTCTGTTCAGTGATAGTACAACCTTCTTACTGAAAGGGATATTGCTGGAAATGTAGAGATGTAAACTGGATACAGAACATGACTGTTTTTGCATAAACAGATACTTCGTTTATTATTTGCTTTTCATCTAGAGACCCTAATTCTAAATATTCCTTATGTTTTTCATGCTTTTCAAATTGGACTTCATCTATCTTCTCATTACTCATATGATTATCATGGTTTTTCAAATGAATTGCCAATTGGATAGAGCAATTGAAATGATATTGGTTATGAGGTCAAAAAATTAGCAGAAACCTGAAAGCAAAGATGAGAGAGGAACCACAATGGCACTGTTATTTTGCATTGCAATGTATCATGCTATATATTGTTCCTGTCACTTGCGTTTAGACCATTAACTAAAAAAGTGGATCTGAAGACACTATACCACCTTTGAAACCAGCCAAGGAAAAATGAAATATTTTCATCCATAGTCAAGAAACTTGTGGGCTGCTAACATGGTATGTTGCTGAATTGAGATAAACAGTATGTCGGACACTGACGGAGAGAAAACACAGTTTTTCTGCTAATGAAAATTGTTTCATTTTTTTTAAAGGGTCAAAGTTAAAATACACAATACCTGCTTCTTCTCATAGGAAAAGGGGGGAAAAAATTCCTGTTTCCACCCATCCTTCACATGTGATCTCTATATCACCTAGTAGCTATCTTCCAGTGATCTGTATATCACCTACTAGTTCTGTTTTTTCATTAGTATCAGGCCCAATGCAATCAAACTAACTGGTTAAGCAGTGCATGGAATGTGGCAAAAATGAAGCATTGGGCCAATTCTTTTCAAAACCAACTGGAGAACTTTAAAGCCGTATGGACTCCTTCCTAAGGCCTGGTCTACACCTAAAATTTAGGTCAGTATCATGCAAGGCTATGAAAAATGTCACACCTTGAGTCCTGTAGTTAGCTTGATCTAACCCCCCATGTAGAACTAGCTGCCTCTCAGAGAAGTGGATAACCTACATCAATGGGAAAACCCTTTCCATTGATGCAGGAAGCATCTAAATTATGGCACTACAGCATCACAGCTGCAAAGCTGCAGCTGTGCCATGGTAGAAGGTGCAGTGTAGACGCACCCTAAAATAAGACATCCTCAAGCTCTGTGAAAGAAAAGAAAGAGAAATGGATGAATCATTTAAACTGAAACCGGGCCAATATTAGGTCAATGTTTAGAAGAGAAAAAAACACGAGTGTCAACTATCAATAAAATAGAATGGTGACTTCCTCAGAAGTATGATTTTTTCCCTTATGTACAGTGCCAGTACTGGCTATAATAACAGGAGATAATTTTGTTATTTTATTATTTAATTTCTTAGAGCTTTGTTATATGCTCTTCTGAGCTTTTATTTAAGTTCTGTTTGGAGCTGGAGTGTTATGACAAGAAAAACAAGAACTACAATATTAATATATAAGCTGAATGTGTCTTAGCAATATGTATTATTAGTCTTCTTTTGTATGAATGACTTCAATAAAAAGCTATATTATAAAAGAGGATAGGTACATGGAATGAACATTGTTAAAATGAATATGGCATAAAGCACTGTCTAAAAGAACACCCACTGTCTTAGAGAAGCTAAATCAATCAGATATTCTCTATGCCCTCAGTCCTCTGCAAGCTCTACTCCCCCTACACACAAAATTAAGTAATCACTCCCCAACCTGCTGCCAGTTCAGTTCCTCAGATCCCCACCCACTCATGTTCTCCTCATTTCTTGGTTCCTTCCTCCTTCAATTCCCTCCTGAAACCCAGTTCCTGTCTTTCTCCATGGGTCCTGAGTCCGCACAGCCTCAGGTTGTCTGCCCAATCCTAATCTTCTCCCCCAGGACCCAGCACCTACCTCCGTCCTGCTCACTCCTTGGGTTCTTTCCCTGGCCCCACATTCCATAGCAGCCTCACTCCAGTCCTCAGAGGCTGGCTCCCACTCTTAGCTCTTATCCCTCACCCCCGCCCAAGTCTGCCCTCCAGGACCTGCCTTTCTGGCACCTCTTCAAATCCTCCACTTGGTCCCCAACTTCCTCATATTCATTCTTGCTCCTCTTCCTCTCACTCCATCCTTTCAGATCAAGGTCCTTCCTCCTGCCTCCTCCACTCCAATTTTGGGTCCCTATGCTGAACTTCTGTTTTCCCCTAAAGTACTTGGGGGTGGCCACTGGGGGGTGCCAACTGCGAGGGTGCTCAGGGGCCCAAGTACCACTGGGCTGACCACCAATCAGCTGCTCTCAGGAGCAGAAAGGTGAGGACCAGCCACTTCCGGCTGGGATGCTGCTCTGTGTAGCTCAGGACAGCTGCCTCCTACGAGAGAGCCTGGCTGGGGGAGGCAGCTTCTGCTCCCTGCCCAGGCTGGCTGCTGGGTATGGGGCCGAGCGAGCCAGAGAACCCCTCCCCCCAGGCACGTTTCCAGTTTACTTGGCCCCTGGCCCCGGCAGCCAGCCCAGGCAGGGAAGGAGTGAAAGCTGCTTCCCCCAGCCAGGCTGTCTCACAGGCAGCTGCTGTGCTGTAGAGCAGTGGCTGGGAGGGGCCAGCATTGGAAGTGCTCCCCACTCAGCTGCCAGGGACAGTGGCCAAACATGGGCGGGGAGGGGAGAGGGCACAGCGGGAGGACAATAGAATCCCCCCAGACATAGGTAAGTGGGGCAGGGCGGGGTGAGGGGGGCTTCCTCTGCGCAGAGGAGATGGCATGGCATGTGACTGTAACCAGTCATGTGTCCTCCCCCTCATGCCACCCCTCCCCTGACACCGCACTGCCAAAAAGAAAAGTCAACACCTACTTGCAGCAGTGGCCTCTGGCTAGTAATAAACCAAGCAGCATTCGTGGAAGTAGCAACAGGTCCTGTGGTAGTGGCAAATCCCACAACAGCAGCTTGTTCTGAAGTGGCAATGGTAGGCAGACCTGTTGGACTTCCTTTGTGTGTTATTTGGTTCCCTTTAGCAGTGGCCCTGTATCAAGGGTGGGGATGAGACAGCAAATTTTAAGAAGCATTGTTAGCTGCAGCTCTATGCCTTGATTTCAGGAGTCCTGGCTGGAGCTGCCCACAAGGAGGAAAAGGTAATTGCATCACATAGCTGCCCAGCTCTCTACTGACTACCATGTCGGGAACCTCTATGCTAGTAAGAAGTTAATAGAACATTATGGAAGATGCAGTGTAACACGTACTCAGACCACGATACTCATTAATTCACTGGATTTTGTGTTACTTAAACTAAAGTGCAGACCCAAGCCTTCTTACAGTGGGAGGGTAGCACCATGGCAGTTTTTTAAATTGAGTCCAGCTTACTCTTTAACCTCTAATTTGTCTTGAAAATTGCTGTGTCTTGAAACCAGGAAATACAGAGTTAAGATATACACCACAAAACAACTTTAACTTTGAAATGATGCTCCAACCTGTACCTGACACATATTGTAACACTTCCTTTTCAGACAATAGGAAGCATGGTGAGAAACCTACCTTACATCTGTATATTCTAGCTATCAGTGGTTTATGTATAGGCTCATTCCACATTCTGGAAGGGTACAAGACACTGCCGGTCAACCTTAACTCTGTGGTAAAGTTTTTGGGCAATGAATACCCTGCTACATTTCGTCCATCACTCAACTAAACAACAAATTACAGCAAGTAAAATGAAAATGGTTATTTTATAATTTCTCCAATATTTAAATTAATAAAGTTGAAAGAGGATGCTAACATTTAATCAAGAAGTAATAAATCAAATCACAGTCTTATTACAAAGTGATAAATAGAGTCTACGTTTTTCTCTTCTAAGGGATGTGCTTTTGGTACCTTTAATACAAAAACTGCATCAGTGTAACAGGCTTTGTACCACTCAAAAATATAGGCCAATCTGTAACTTTTCAACTATCAGTAATTCTCAAGTTTGAAAATTTAGAGACAGAGCATCAACAGGTATAAACTGACATAACTCCATCGAAGTTGTGCTGATATGCCCAACTGACAGTCTGGCCTTAAACAATTAGTACATTACTATCAATTACATTCAACATTGCCTTTTCTGACAATAATTTGTAATCAGCCCTTTTTTTTCTCTGTCTCTCATACACAAATATTGCACATTAATCCCAAATATACTTACTTCTCATTTTGCTTGAAATTCACAAATACATGTTACCAAGGGTAAAGTGTAACCCTATAATTTAATATAAACTTTTCTGTTACTCTAATGCTGAAATAATGGTAAGCTCCACTTTAGGTCTTATAATTTATTAATACAAGTTTTTCACTTTTGTTTTATAAACTGTTTGTGTCAAATGACATCACAGCATGTGTCATCTGAAAAACGTCAAGGCTCATGGCCTATTTGTTTTTAGCTATCTCTTCACTGAATATAAATGTGTGCTCTGCTGAAATAGAGTAACAAATTTTCTAGCCTGAAAACTCTCAAGCGCACAAACCATCTCTGTACTCTTGTTGCCTCAAGTTATTTAAAGTGATCACACATTTTATGGTACTTAGTTGATATTGTCTCCTAGCAACAGAATGTCTTCTTACGTCAACTTGTCTCCTCAAGAATGCGTTCTGAATATTTTGGGCCAAACTTTCAACTCTGTATAGTTTCTGAAACGTACTCAGTACCTTCTTTTATATCAGATTGATTTCCTATCAAAAGGATTTTACTGATTTCTGTAAATTGATTACAGTTATCAACTAAAACATGGATATTTTAGATAATCAAAATTTCAATAGTTTTTTTAATCCCATATCACAAAAAAAGAAACATTTATCGTTCATAAATTTACCAGGAGTTCACGGTTTGCCAAGCTATTTTATAAACATCAATATAAGACAAGTATCCTTAAGAAGCTAGTGAAAATGCTCTATCTGAATGAGCTTGGGGCTGCATATTTACCACTGGTATACATAAATATTATTAATAATAAAAATTAATATCATATGGATGTCACTACAGAATGTTGTTTGACTTGCATTTGAATCACTGAGCCGAGCAAGTAATGAATTTGCCACATTTTGAGAAGAGTTTGTTAAATAAGGTGTGACAATCCTCACCTAGGGGTTGGTTGATCAGGTAACATCATCTAGTGGTCAGGGTTAAGGCTACAGACCTTCAGGGGGTTGTTGATAGAAGAGTCCAGGCCCTCCCATTCCACCAGGCTCCAACCCAGGGCCCTTTGAGAGCTATCAGTGACCCAACACATTAGGTTACTTAAGGCTGCCCACCCTAGCCCACTTCCTATATCCGCCCTGCAATTGTCCCAAAGTCACTGTTCAGGTTAAAGTGGTATGAAGGGTGCCCATTCGCCACATGTTATCTTGGGATAGCAGCGTGGTAGCTCTTTCTCTCAGGCAGCAATTGCCTCCTCCCATGGTATGGCCTACCCCCAGGCCAGCTCAGTCCAAGCTCTCCTAAGCAAAGGTAGTCCAAACAAAAAAATAAAGTGGCTTACCACAGCCCAGAGTTCATATGAGGGGGAGGGGTGGAATGCTTCCTTCTCAGGCTAGCTCTATAGCAGATCCTCACTTCCCTCAGGGAGGGGCCTTTGGGCATTTGTCTTAGGGAGAGATTCTGCCTTCCCTCAGCTGCAGGTTTCAGGTCTACTCTTTTCCCCAGTCTGCCACCAAATGAGACTTTTAACTCCTCCTCCAGCTGGCACATTTTCTACAGGTGTGGCAGGGTGGGGGCTGGCTGGGCCCAGAGTAGTTCCCTAACCCCTTGCTGGCCTTTGTGGGGTTTGCACACCCCATCCCACATGGCACTGTACCTGCAATTTTTCATCCTGCTAAGTTTGGAATTCTCTGAGAGCAATAGATTTGTCTTTGTCGATTTTGATGATGCAGAATGATTTTTAGGACCAAATTCAAACCTGGAGCTGAATTCATAGATTTTAGGACCAGAAGGAACCATTATGATAATCTAGTCTGATGTTTTGCATAACACAAAGCCAAAGATATCACACAGTGATATCTACATCAAGCCCATAACTTTTGTTTGAGACAGACTATATCTTTTAGAAAGCAATCCAGTCTTGATTTAAACACATCAAGTGATGGAGAATCAACCACAGCCTTTACTAAAATGTTCCAATGATTAATTACCCTCACTGTTAAAAAGCTGTGCCTGATTTTATCTAGCTGTGGCTTCCAACCTTGGCCCTCTTAATGTCTTTTTCTGCTATTTAAGCAGCAGTGGGACACTGTGGCTTAGATTCTACTGTCAGATATCTCTTTCTCCTGCAGATGGTTGTAGACTGTGATGAAGTCATTTAACTTTTTCTTGGACAAACTAAATAGATTTAACTTCTTAAGCCTCTCACTATATTATATATTTTCCAGACCTTGAATTATCCTTACTGCTCTTTTCATGAACCCTTTCCAACTTTTAACATCCTGTTTGAAGTGTGGACACCAGCACTGAACACAGTGTTCAAGTAATGGTCTCACCAATGTCTCCTGACAGCTACTTGATCTGCACCCCAGGATTGTGTTTGCCCACCTAGCTATACACTAGGTAGTTCTCTGCTCTGGAGCTCATGTTTGATTTGTTATCTACCATGTCTCCAAGACCATTTTAGTGTCACCACATCCCAGGATACAGTCCCTCATCTTGTAAGCATGACTTACATTCTTTGTTTCTATATGCATGCCTTTGCATTTGGCTATATTCAAATGTATATTATTCTAATGAACCCACTTTACCATATGTCCAATGTCTTCCTGTTAATTGACCTGGCCCTATCATTACATAGCACCCCCACCTCCAATTTTTGTGTCAGTTTGCAAATGTTAAGAGCAAAGATTTTATATTTGTTTCCAGATCATTGATAAAGATATTGAATAAGATTGAGCTAAGGACAGATCACTGCAGGATCCCACAAGAAAGATTCCCCCATTAGATGACAATTCCTACTTTTTGTGAGCTAATAGTTAACCAGTTTTTAATCCATTTACTATGGGCCACGTTGATTTTGTATTCTGCTGGTTTTTACCTGACTGTCATGTGGGAGGAAGTTAACGGCCTTACAGAAGTCCTAGTATATTGTGTCAACGCAGTTAGTTTTATCAATTAAACGTGTAATCTCATCAACCTATATCAAGTTTGTCTGAGAAAAACCTATTTTCCATACAACCATGTGGACTGGCATTACTTTTGCTACCATTCCTTACTGCTTGCACCCCAGGAACTATGTTGGTAGAAACCAGAGTTGGTTCTGGTGGAGGCCACAAACAATGAAAAGGCTGCCATAACAATGGCATAACATGGTTACAACTTTCCCTGTTTTATAGGCTTAGAGGGGACCAGCACAGATGCAAAATAAAGCAAGCAGAGCTGCCCAAGGAGGTCGATTGGCCAGATGACAATGTTCCAGTTTAATGCATCCCCTGCATAGTGTCCTTGTAGCCCTGGCAAACACCAATGCTGTCCCCCACCAGATGGAAAACCTGAGGGCAAATCAGACAATAGTACCATTGGCATGCCAGCTCCCCCTCACGGTGACTTCTACCCCCCCTCCTTCAGGGTGCAGGTGGCCAGGTTGGTGCAGAAACGTTCAATGTACAACTTACAGCAGCACAAGGGAAACTGGCCTATATATTAGAGGTGGCGAGTGCCACGCTACTGAAGGTTGTGTCACGAGAGCTGTTTGAAGGTGGACTAAGTCATCTAACGTTTAGCCAGATTTCTCTGCCATGAAATTTGGTGTGCCCCAGGAGGGTGCAGAGTGGGGTTACTGACCCAAGTTTACAGTCATTTGAACCAGAGTTTCTAAACATATAAGCCCTGGGGAGGGGGAACATTTAAAAAAAGATTTCTACATTTTATTTTTCACCAGAGCTAAAGCTCAAACTAGTGATGTGATTCAGGTCAAAATGGTCTCAAGTGGTCAAGTTTTACCCACAATAATGCACGGCCCCTGCTAAATTTTTGGGTGAACCCAAACTGACAGCAGTTTTTTAAAGTCCATATTTATCATGCACATGCACCAATCCAGAGAAACAGCTAGATGGTTTCCAGTCCTGCCATTTTATACACTTTAAACTTGAGTCTTGTAAGAGGTGTTTTGAAATTTGGTGTGCCGGGAGCAGAGGTATTATTAGTGATCCAGATTTGGGGTCATTTGTTTAAGAGGTTCCCAAGTTACAGCCTCCCCCACCCCTTTTGCCTTTTACTTGAGCAGTGCTAATGACTGGCTGACTCACCAACCTCTTAATGACTCTGAACTCACCCTTCAATTAACAGAGCTAAGAATCACACAACCCCACCTGAGACAAAAGGAGTTTTGAACTGAGGCCATGTCTACACTATAAATGTACATTGGCATAACTACATCGTTCAGGGGCGTGAGACATCCACACCCTTGAGTGATGCAGTTACACTGACCTAATCCCTGTTTAGACAGCTCTATGTCACTAGGAGAGCTTCTCCCGTCGACCTAGTGATGCAGTGGACACAGTGGTGCAGCTGCATCGCTGCAGCATTTTAAAGTGTAGACCTGCCCTACGTGGCTGGAGGTTGCTATAGTTTGAGAGTCATGGGAGGCAATATTATTGTGCAGGGAATGTAGTCAAAGTCTTTGGGGAGAAAAACTAGCCCTGTGAAGGATCTCTAAGCAGGTAGGCACATTACGGGGCAGAGGATTGGGAGACTAGGAGGAAAAGGTTTGGGGGCTGTCACGAAGGGAAGTGTAGTTTTGGGGAGGCTGGATAGTAGGGAAGGTAAGAAAGGTTGGGGACTCAGGTAAGGGCAGCCTGGCACCCTCCACCTCTGCCAGCACAACCCAATGCTCCCGGCTTCCATTTCCAGACCAGGGAATGAAGATGAGGGAGATGTGTTCCCTGTTTATGGTGGGAAGGCCAGGCTACAGTAGTGGGGAAGGGCCAGGTTGGAGGGGGGAATGCATTGAATGGGTCAGGGGCACAGCCAGGGAGCGTATTCTGAAGCAGGGCAGGTGAGACCCAGATGATGTGTGTGTGGTGAGGGAGCAATGGCTGGCTTAGTATGGTAATTGCAGGACATGATACATACAACTACCCATATGACTACTGACTCCTAACAATAACGCCTTTTCCTCGTCAAAAAGCCCAAAACCATTCAATGTCAAACACTAAGTTAGTACAGAGTCACCCTGCCCTTTGCAGCATGCTGAATTGAGCAAAATTCAAACTTCTAAAAAACCAGGCAATGTGGCATTAAGTGTGCCTGTGCAACCTTCACTCTGCTTTCTTTCAGCAATGCTTCAATACGATCCGTTAACACACAGGCAGCTCAAACGTAGACATAGCCTCAGAGTAAGGAAGTTGTAAAAGTCTGTAAAGCAGTTCTTAAATTGTACATGTTATTCTTTCTGGGAAGTTGGCTAAATCTGTGGGTGTACATCAGGAGCTGGAACCTCCTGATTTTATGGTGTCAAGGACCAGTGTGAATATGTGCTAGGTGCATACGGCAGAATTGCTGATAGAGGTTAGAGGGAAGGTGAGGGGGCATTCTTTTTCTTTTTGTCATTGAATAGTGTTAGGTGGAATTCTGTGGGTGAGAGTAATAGGGTTGTAAACTTGTACATTTCAGCAACTATGAGATTAGCAGAGTAAAGGTATGTATGTTAAAAGGGTCTATTGGGGCATTGCTGAAAAGGGGCAGAGTTAAGGATGCATGGGCAGCTGTAAGTGTACATTTCTTGGTTTTCAGAAGTTTGAGTTTTGCTCAACTCAGTGTCCTGCAAGGAGACAACACATCACCAACCACCCTTACCTATGCATTAACTTATATTCAGTGGCAAAAAACTAAGTCATGCAACCACCTTGGCTTAATAACAAGTCATGAATCTGTCCCTTTGAGTCCTGACATATGTCTCCCAGAGTAAAGGAAGAGCAATAACTGAGCTATTTGATTATGACATTCTGGCAATATCATACACATTTGCAGGAATTTTAATTAACTGAATTATGAAGCTAAGCCTCAATTTGTACATAAAAATCAAGACATTGCAGCAGAAATGCCTTTTTTTAAGTAACCAACAGTCCATTTGCACATGCAGTCTATGCCATTTGTATGCACAACCATGGTAACTGACCTGCATTTTTGCAGATGGGAGCTCTGACAATCTGGTCCAAAATGTATTAATAATGCAGATATCACCAAAACAAAAGAAAGCTAAACTCTTTCACAGTTTACAAAAGAAATACCTTACAGTGCTTGTTGACAAAAATTAAAACTTTTTCCAAACATTGTTCTTGTAACAATGATTTTATTAACAGTAACTAAATAAAGGTTGAAAACACATTTTGACTTTTTTTAAACATATAGGACACCTATGAAACATGTAGGACATATATATTTAGACGCTTTACATCAGTTTGTTATAGAAATATGTGAATAATTTCTCATATGTGCCTTTAAATAATTGAAACATTCTGCATCATTTTGTAATGAATCTAGACAGTTTCTTTCTACAATAGCTCTGGGAAAGCAATTGATTAACCAGATAGGGAGATGCTACTATATCAGTGAGTGCCATCAGTTTTCATGCAAGATTTTCTCAAGTGTTTGATTAATATTGCAAGATTATCATCCTTAAATCTACAGGGTGGGTTAAATTCTACCCACAGAGGCATGAACACTCTCCTCCTGGTGCTTATGGAGTTGTGTGTATTTAACTGACTGGAGATATGGGGCCAGAGTATTTTTCTCATAGAAGCTCCTCTGCATCTCTGAAGAAAACTGGAGGATCTTCATTTTTCCCAGGTTTAGCCCTTCACATTCATATAGACCTTTGAGTTCCAAATCAAAAAGCAGTCATCCTTCAGACCAAGGAGGACTGGATAGACCACTCAAATCCACTGTTTATTTTTCCAGGAGAGTTGTTATTTAGCAATGAGGCACTTCCCACCCTCTTCTAAGGAATGAGCATGCTACATTCAAAGTGCCTCCATTCCTTCAGCTCAGGGAGTGAGACACCAAAGCTGGACTTGGTGGCTCTCACTGATATTTGCAGCAGCCAAATGGGCTGGTCAATAGAATGGTGTTTCAATATTGTTCTGTTAAGATATAATGGTGACGTAGTCAAACATACAATTTCCTTAGCATGAAGCAGACTTATAGACTGTAATGCAAAAAGGCAATAGACTAAAAACATTGCTATGTATAATTTGTACATGCTGTATTATTTTGACTTTATTTCCCCCTCAATTCATTTCTGGAGAGGCCTGTAATTTACAAGTGCTGTCTAGATCTAATTTTCATGGGGACATTCATTCCACATACAAAAATACAATTTCCAAATATAAGATAAACTCCTTTACACAGCGATACACATATTTTGACTGACAAAATTAAACAGAGAAAGAGAGTACAAATGCTGAACGTCAGATATGGCATTGCACTGGTACCGTTTGACTTTCTAACTGGCTTTCTCTGAATAACAAACCACAAGAAGTTCTCTCCACTATCTTCAGGTTAGCACAGGTCTGACTTTCAGGCAAGGTCATTGGGTCCTTTTGTTGTTGCTCCACGAGGAATTCTTTACAAGCATTTCAAGAGAAAAGAGTTACAAGACGTTCCTCTTGGACAGTCGCAGAGCTTCCCAATCCTAGCTCCTTTCCTCACTGCGCACTGCTCGCCAGCATCACACTGTAAATAGCAACAAACTCTTAGGCACTGTACAGAGCAAAGCACAGGGACATGGCCAAGGTCTCAATTCCTGGCTATTTTTAAAGCACCCGTAGGTGCTCCATGCATGCTTTACTTTCCGCTACGAGAACATTTATCTCCAAGGCCCTGCTTTTTGGCCACATTTGTTTAAAATTGCTTCCCTTGCCATCTCCCTGGTTTCGAGGTGGGGTGAGAAAAGGGACATTTACAGCAAGTGTTAAAGACGGACTTGGCCAGCAGTGGGAGCCAAACCCAAGGGTCTCACGCCGCAGAAATTAAACCCAAGCCTTACTAAAAAGTGAGCCGCTCATCGAACTACAAAGAGATTTTCCCAGGAGAGCGCCTCGTTCACAGCCTGAGAAGTGGCCAGCGCCTGAGCTCCGTAACACCGGCGCCAGTCTGCGGGAGGCACTGGATGGACCCCAGACTCACACCCCCTGCCCGTGTACTGGAGATCGGCCCCCGCTGTTACCGTCCGAGTCTTCGCGAAGCTCGGCTTAGCCCGCGTCCGCACACAGACGGGCTCGCTGGCGCGGGCCCGCGCCTGGGCCGGGGAGCGGCTGACACTCACCATGGGGACCTGGCCGAACTTCTTCTCGTACACCGGGATCCTCTTACTCTTCAGCTTCTCCAGGACCTCCTGCAGCGCCTCGATCTGCCAACACAAACGTGCCGCTCAGCCGCTGCCCGCGCCGCGCCCCCGGCGCCCGGCACCTCGCGGGGGGACATCCCCGCCGGGCTCCCGGGAGCCGCGCACGTGGCTGGGCTGAGCGCCCCTCCCCCCGCTCCCCTGCCCCGGGCCGGGCCCTACCAGCTCCTTCTCGTGGGAGGCGTCCTCCACGGCGGAGTAGAGGTCCAGGGCGCGGGGCTGCAGCGCCGGCTCCTCCTGGGCGCGGGCGCCGAGCAGCAGCAGGAAGGCGGCGCTGAGGAGCGCGAGGAGCCGCGCGCTCTCCATGGTGCTGAAGCGCCGCCGAGCCGGCCGAGCCCCTTCTTTATAGAGCGCGCGGGGGGCGGGGGAGGCCGGGCCACCTGTTGGCAGAGCCCTGGCACCGCGCCACGTCAGTGGCCCCCGCCGCAGGCGCTGGCGGCAGCAGCAGCGAGACATGCTGGCGGCGGCTCCGGGCTGCAGGCAACGACCGCAGCCGCCGGCAGGGCAGGGAAAGGGGCCGGCGGCTCTCGGGGCCAGCTCACGAGCAGCTGCCTTCGACAGCAACAAGCAGAACGTGTGGCCCCGGTGGCTTGTGCAACGGTGATGGGCCCCTGCCTCACTCACCTCCTGACCCCTGCAGCCCCGAGGACAAGCGGAGTGTGGGTGGCGGGGGAACTGGAGTTTTTCCGCTGAAGGCCCATTCAGCTTTTTCAAAAGATTTTTCAAAGGTCCCCAGGGGGCTAAAGCAGCGAGCAGCCCCCGGAGTTCAGTGCTGGGAGACACCCATGGAAGGAATCGGAAATGCTCGGAATGGTGTGTAAGAGTAGCTGCCATAGACACAAATGCTGCACTGCGCTTTTGCAGTTTTTAGCCAAACATCCTGGTCAAAAGCTATTCACCACCTGCACCCTAGGGCGAATTTCATCACTGGGCCTGGACTAGCTAATTCAGCTGCTACTTCAAGTATCCAGCAACTCTGGCCGTCAATGAAGCTGAAAGGATACATCAACAGAAAGTCATATTTTAATATGTTCCTTGGTCCTGTTGTTAACAACACCTTAAGCAAACTGCTCACCTCTAGTCTTAGTAATCTGATTTCTAAGGTCACATTCCACAGGTGGGCAGAGGAAACACTGACTAGCTGAGCAGCAAGGGGAAGGGAAAAAAGACAAGTAATCAGAGTGAAAAAAACAATACAGTACTGGAAGAGCTCTCTGTGGCTCCAAAGTTCCTCTCTCCCCCACAGAAGTTGCTCCAATAAAAGACATTACCTCACCCACCTTGTCTCTCTACTATCCTGGGACCAACACAGCTACACCACTACATACTGCAGCCCCATTGTATACACAGAAACTGAGGCACAATGCCAACACCACTAACTGTTGTTGTCCAAGTCGAAGCACTTAGGAGCTGATTTTTCAGAGTACTTCACATTTTATAACACTTACATTCAAAGCCAACCCACCTCTTGTCTTCCGTTGCAGTTGCGTGTTCATTCAGCACTTGTGCAAATCAGATCCCAAGGTCTTCAGCTGGACAGCCATAACATGAGGAACACGCAATTAGTACCCCCTGTGAAAAGTTTAGTTTAAGTGACTTGATTGTCCAGCAACACATAGGAACTCAGTGGCAGAGGCAGAGACAGAATCCAACTCTCAGCCTAGCATTCAACTGCCTTAACCATAAGACCATCCTGTCTCTTCCTGCAGCCCCTGCATTGTTCACTGTGCACCTTCCAACTTGTGCAATAAATGAGGCAGGAGTACTATAGCCAAATGCCTCCATCGCTACTCAACTCTGATTAATCTCCAGAGCATGGTCTATCAGTGCACTGAATGATACAGGGGTCCTGTAGAAAAAATAGCATGTGATCATATAAAGATTATATCATAATGCATACAAGGGAGCCAAAGTAGAGTTCCATGAGCTACCTTAATTCAGGCAATTCCTAACTTCTGATTGCTTGACTTTGCATAGGCCTCCCCACTGTGAACAGCAAGGAGGAAGAGTATGGGGCACAGTGAGCGCAGTGAGCAAGGACGTTTTTGACCCCACGACAGTCCAGACAGTTCCAAGTGTCGAGCACAGGCAAGTCTAATGCCAAGCAAGGATGCAATTTGCTTTGAAATTGCAGCGATGGAACCCCCAAAGTAGTAGATTCATCTGTTGATTTACTTTTTTACTTGTGCCAGAAGAGGTAGTGAAAGACCATGAGAGGTACAGTTGCTATCTGCTTTTAACCCATTTGTTTATGTGCACCAGGATGTCCCAGGAATCGTCCATAGAGATCTCGATGAAACTTCCATGGAGGCAGTCTGCAATCCTCTGCCAAAGGTTTCTAGGGAGGGCTGCTTTATTTCTTCTGCCCTGGTAGGACACTTTCCCACGCCACTAAGTGATTAATTCAGCCGTCACCACTGCAGTACAGAGGCTACACAGGTTAGCAGCATATGGTCCTTGGGAGGCACCTTGACACTCACAGTAGCTGTGCTCTATTTCTGTTACCCTCAGGAGTGAAATATCAGCTAAAATCACCACCACCTGTGGAAAATGGTTTCCTTTTTCCTTTATTCAGTTTCCTTCAGACCTAACACATACACTCATGGCTGTGAGATAGTCCCTCTCCACTTCCCCCGCATCTCCAGGGCCATAACGTTTGGTATTGTGACTGGTGCCATGCTGTGTCAATCCCAAGAAGTGAGAATGTAGGACTTGCAATTTGGGTGGATCAACAGGTGTACGTTCAGTATCCTAAGTTTCAATTTCTGTTGTGAATACATGGACAATGGTACCTCTATTTTGTTGTATCTTCAGCTGCTGGTATTGTGGCCTTGAGGGTCTCCTCCTCCACATCAGTGGAACACCTGAGCCAGATAAGGAGAAGAGGAGGATTCGGGATGACATGTTCCAGGAGATCCTGCAAGCCAGCACTGCATCAGAGAATGAGCACAAGGCTTGGAGGATCACCTGGCAGACAGCATGGACAAAGACATGGCAGAAAGGAGAAAGAGACAAGAAAAGGAGAGGGACGTGAAGCAGGAGATGCTTGCACTTTTTAGCCAGCAAATAGAGATGCTGCAGACTCTGGTGAACCTGATGGTTCAACAATCCTGTACTCCCCTCCCTCTGCAGCCCATAGAGAACTCCACATTAAGAGCTCTTAGCACCCCCTCCTCTAAATTCCCCATGGCATATGGGGCCACTGTACTATCCCCAACTACACTACCCCAGGGGACATTAAAGAATCACAGCTGCACATACACTTACCTGTGAAAGACACGGCTGGTGTACGTGCATCTGAAATGGAAATGAAAGTTCTTTCCCCTTCGTCAAGTTTTATTAAGTTATAAACGTTCTTTTATTTGCATGATTACAGAATAAAATTTTATTTTTGAAACATAATTCCTCTTTATTAGTTCACCACATGCACTGGCTAGTGCTGAGCAGGTCTAACGCCCACCAATTTCCTGTAACTTCATTTTGTCACAGGACCCAGAACATCATTCACAGACAGTATTACTAGGTGCACTGGCAGTGTTATATTCCTACACACACACAGCCACTACACCGTTCATACCGGTCTGAAACAAAGCAAGGCCAGGGAGAGCACACGACTCTGGATCACTATTAAAACAGTCTTTCAAAGCCTCTGTGAGCCATAGAGCTCCACGTTGTGCTCCTCTTATAGCCCCAGTATCTGGCTATTCAAAATCAGGAACCAACCACTCCACCTCTGCCCTCCAGCCTGGCAGAAACTTTGCTCCCCTTGCTTCACTGATATCATGCAGGACACAGCAAGCAGCTATAGTCATTGCCATTTTTTTTTCACTGAGTTCCAATCTCATAAGTAGACAGCAGCAGTGCCTTTCAAAGAACCAAAGGCATATTCAACTGTCAGTTGGCATCTGCTCAGCTCTCCTTGGTGCAGTCAAAATGGCTGATGTATGGATTCATGGGCCACAGGAGCAAGGGGTTTCCCAGGATCACTATTGGCATTTAAACATTCCCAATGGTAATCTGCTGTCCAGGAAAGAAAGTCCCTGGTAGCAGCTGATGCATGCATTATGTACCTTCCCTGACAAGCCCACAGTGATGTCAGTAAAGCATCCCCAGTGATCCACTGTCGACTGCATTACCATAGAACAGCAGCTGTTTCTGCTGTGTGCGCCATCTATCGCCCCACCAAGTTCGGGAAGTCCGATGCTGCAAAGCCATCCATCATGGCCTGCACACTGCTCAATCACAGCTCTGCGTAGCAAGAGGTGATTAATGGCCTGTACACTTGCATCACATTAGCCCCTGCAGTGGATTTCCCAACTCCAAATTGATTCTCAGCTGATCGGTAGCAATCTGGCATTGCAAGTTTCCACAGTGCAATCACCACTCACATCTCAACGGTCTATGCAGCTCTCATTTTGGTGTCCCTGCACTGAATGCATGGGGTGAGTTTGGCACACAGATCCAGGAACGTGGCCCCGCACATCCAAAAGCTCTGCGGCCACTGCTCATCATCCCAAACCTGCTTGACAATGTGATCTCACCAGTCAGTGCTTGTTTCTCAGGCCCAGAACTGGGGTTCCACCACCTACAGCTACTCCGTGAATGCCACCAACCTTAATTTTTTTGTTTGTTATGTCCCACAGAAATCTAACCTCTAAGGAACTGTCATGTTCCCTGCAGCTTCTCTTGCAATTCTGTAAATACTGCAGAATCAAGTGTCCTGTGCTCGCAAGGCTCATCACAATAGCGTTGAGTTGCACAGGATCCAGGCTTCTGTCAGAGATGGTGGACAGCAAGGAGGAACATGTGGGTTTGCAGGGATTTTGAAAACAGGTGTGAAATACTGTAGGACAGAGAACACTGCATTATGGGAAATTGAACCCATGCTCCCAGTCACCTATGAGTGATGTGTTTTAGTCCCATGAGGAATTGCATGAGGATAGATACCCACCGTGCACTGCACTCTGCATCAATACAAGCCGTCCTGGTGAGGATACACACCGCCAACACAAGGAATGTAGCGTGGACACGCACAAGCTGTATGCGGACACAACTGAGGTCGACATAATTCTGTAGCGCAGACATGGCCTAAGTCAATGAGTTGAGTAATGGGCAGCCTCAGTAACATCTCCATAGCCTCAGACAACAGTGCCGTGTGTGTGCTCTATAATTGATTAATAGACTTTCTGCCTCTAAAAAGACTCACCACCTCTACCCGCTGGCCAACAGCAGAGAATGGGGCCTTGGTCTACCCTTGTGAGGTAGCTGCCCCATGGGGAGGAGGACTAGCGTAGACAGGAGAATTAGGAGGTAAATTATGTTAAAATGGAACTAATAGTGGTGGCCAGGGGGGCAGTTAGGAACAGCCTACAAAAAGAGAGAAAATAAATACAATATAAAAATAAGAGCCACAAAACCTAGAGTTATATTTTCCAAATGGGGAGGCAAATGCTAAAGGGGGACACAGAGAGTTACAGTTTGATTGGGAATTTGTAACATTTTTAAATCAGTTAAATGATTCAGAACCATTAAGTCATAGACATTGCTTTCATGACCTCATTACTGTTACCTTCTTCTTCCCCATGCCCTTATTAGTTTGTCACATTTATTTGAGTCTTGTTTTTCTTTGATCTTTGGAGCAGGGACTATGTCTACCTATGTGTTTATACAGTCCTTATCAGCATTCCCAAGAGAAATCTGCAATACAATTGATATATGCAATGTTGTAGTAGTTGTGTTGGTCCTAGGGGATTAGAGAGACAAGGGGAAGTGAGGTAATGCCAACTTCTGGTAGTGAGAGAGACAAGTTTTTGAGCTTACCCAGAGCTCTTCCTCAGATCTGGGAAAGGTATTCAAAGTGTCACAGCTAAATACAAGGTGAAGCAGATTGTTTAGCATAAGAGGTTAACACATATTTCAAGGGACTGTTTAAGGTGAAGTGGCCAGTAACACCTCTTCAATCATTGGGGAGAAGGGGAGGAAGTGGGTTAGTGGATTATACATCGGCGTCACCAATGGAACCCTACAGACAACTAAATATAAGAAAGCCATGGCTCACCACACTTACTTTCACAGATCCGGTAACCACCCCAAACCACATCAAGTAATTTGATATCTACAGCCAGGCCCTCAGATACCACAAAGCATGCTCCAAGGAGAAAGTCTGGGATATACACCTTAACACACTTAAAAACCACGTTCACCAAACAAGGACACTCCAGCAGAGAAGTAGATCACATCATGGAACAGGCCACCAAAATACCCTGAAAGAACCTGCTTCAGTACTGAAATAAACATCTTATGACCACACGCTCATAGTTGTCACCTATCACCCTGCACTGGAATCCATATGGGGATCATCAAACAATTATAACCCATACTAGATGGGCATTACATTCTGAAAGAAATCTTTCCTGAACCCCCTCTTCTGGCCTTCCAACAACCCACATCCTCTCCCAGCTCATCATCAGAAGCTTCCCACACACCAGGATCAACACCAACTCAAAGCAGACCTAGACTCTGCCAGAACAGATGCAAAACTTGACATAGCTCCACAGCTACAATAATCAACACTCCCCACAACACACCTTTCAAGATCCCGGGGCCCTCCTACCTATCACAAGATGTGGTGTATCTCATGCAGTGCACTGAATGCTCCAACAACAACTATGGGGGTGAAACAAGACTTTCAAATGAACTCACAAAGGAAAATGATACAAGACAAAAACACTCTGTCACATTTGGGTGAACATTTTCCACAGAGCAATCACTCTATATCTGATCTCTTGGTCCTCATACTCAAAGGAAACGTGCACAACATTTTCAAAGACAAACCGGGGAGCTTAAATACATAACTTTTATAGATGCTGAAAATCATGGACTGAACAGAGACACTGGATTTATGGTTTATGACTGTGACTTGTCTGGGCATAGGATAGCCCACTGAAAATTCCAAGGTCAGGGCAGGCTGCAAAAGGACAGTAGATTCTCCCAGAACTCATGGCTAACACAGAAGTTAAATTCACCAACCATTCACAAACAGTGCTCCTGATTTCCCACATAGGTTATCAAGAAGCCCCCCAAAATACACAGCCCCCTTGATTATATTTCAGCCTCTGGCTCCCCATTAGCAACTAGGTGCACTAAAGTGAGAAGTTATTTCAAACTGTGTAAAATGTTCCCCTGATCCCCAAAGGGTCAGCCAGATCATTACCAAATCAATACTGGTTTAAATCTTACCCAAAATACCATGCTGCCAGCCAATCCTTTAGTAACTAAAACTAAAGATTTATTATAAAAGGAAAGAAACACACAAGATGAAAGATGTTAAATGATCAAAGCAAATGACTTCAAAGTCTATATATATCAGATTCTTAGCAGTATTGGAGTTTCCAGGCTTGCACAGTTCCTCTGGAGTACATCACAAGCTCACAGAACCCTCTCCATGACTTGTCTACATTTATGCCCTGCTGCAATGAAGACACTGCTGTACGCAGCTGGGAGGGGTTCACCTATCGGTGTAGGTGCTCTTCCTCCCTAAGAGTCAGCCGCTATTCTCCCGGCAACCTAATGCTGGGTACACCAGAGGTTAGGTCAGTATAACTGCATTGCTCAGCTCGTCTCTCTCCTCAACAGAAGTGGGTTCAGTAAAAGATATTACCTCACCCACTCTGTCTCTTTAATACAATTGATATCTGCTTCTTGGGTGGGTGAGCCACTCATAGCAAATTCAGGATTGTACTGTGAGCACACAGGAGGGAGGTTGAAAGGTGTCTCTTCTCATCTCTCCCCAATTTTTACCATCCTAATTGTCCCCCTCATTACAGGTGTAGAACTAATGCGCTCTCACTCCTGGTTCTCTGATCCCCCACTGCTTACACTGATATATTTGCTTTTGTGGGGAGTATTATTTTAGGGGAAATGATGGTGCAGATAAACTTTAGAGTTCCTCTAAAAAAACTAAAACTAAAGATGAGAGGCAAACTAGCCACAGTACAGAGGGACAGAAAAATCAGTCTACTCAGATGCAAAAGGGGAGCAAAGGACCTTGAGCTGCCCTTTGCCTACCGATCCAAGACTAAAGCTTGACCTGTATTTTGAAAGGAGAGCATATATTTGATGTGATTCAGACAAAGAGGGAGGAGGTCAAAAACCCAAAAGCCCAGCTGTTTTTTTCCTTTTAAAATCCCTTGCAGTTCCAGTTTAGGGACTTGCACTTTAATTTAAAAATTGAAGTTGTGATTCCTATTGCTCCACATTCAAGATTATGATATTTCCCAAATCTATAATTACAAATGTTACCGATTGCTGTGTCTAGATTCATACTTATCCATTTTCGTACATTGTGTACATCTACCGCAATAAACATTAAAGAGTGGTAATGCACATTTCAAGAGGATGTATATCTGGAAAATACCAAATAAAATAATCAACAAGCATCAAAGATGCATGAGCAGCAGAAGCCCTATGGCAAAAATAATATAAATGTCACTCTTCATAATCCACAAATATGGTAAGTAGTTTCTGGCTCTGTATCAAGACCTAATGAGTCCTATCACTAAAAATGTAGTTGAGTGCTGTAGCATCACAGATCTTCTTATCTCCAGGTACTTTGCATTAAATCAATAAGGACAGGCATGGGCTATAAACAATCCTTTCATTACCAAATAATAATCTCCAGAAACATCAAAGTCACGCAACCATCCCCATGTTTATGCTAAACTCATTGCAGATCATAGTTGAATAGGAAATACATTTAATGACTATCAGCATTTAGATACCAAGTGGTTTCATAAACCTCTACAGTTAAAAATTAATGCAAATTTCTGCTCTGTAATCCTAATTTATGAAATCAGAAATCATAGTAACTGAGTATTTATTTAGTAGTTAGGTTGCAAGCATTCATGTATATCCTACTTTTTACTTGAAATATTTACACAGTTGGACTTGTTTTTAAGATTATGAGGTCTTAAAAATTAAAGTTAAGCATATGCTCAAGTGTTTTGCTGAATCAGAGTCTTGAAAGCAGACACTTACCCTTAAGCACATACTTCAATGCTTTACTGAACAGGAATGGACTTGGTTAAGTGTTTTGCAAATTCATCTAGAAACTTCTATTTTTTTTTTTTAAAAATCTTTTAAATAAAATATTCTGCTATTGGCTTTCTGAATCAACACAGCTAAATGGATTAAGTCTTTCACTGAAATCTACAAAAGCAAAGGAAATTTAAGTTAAATTGAGGGTTGTTATGTTTGAAGTAGTAACTGAGACCAGAAGCAAATTAGAACGATATCGTCTTTAATAAGAGATCCCAATTCAACTGCATGAGCAACAGATCTGAAATATTCTCTTAGTAGAAGAGATCAGTTGTCCTGGGACTCCAGCCATATAAAAACTAGCAAGAATATTAACATTACAAACTTCATATCAGAAAAATCCTGAGGGGAAAACCACAAACCCAGCAACTTCTCAGAGCTGACTTGTACAAATTTGCTATTCAGCTCTGTGCACAAAGTTGACACAGAGTCTATGCACCAATTAATTCTTACTTAAAACTTCCAAATAGCCACTTAGGCTCTTTGAACAGGAATAAATGTCACCCCTTGTGACATAAACTAAGTAGTTTATGTAACTGACCACATTTCAGTTTCCTATAAGAACGTGGTACAAGAGATGGGCAGGACATGGATTTCACAGGAAATTCCACAATTTCAGGGGAGAGACAATCCAAAATGGAACAAAACCCCAAAATTTCTTGTGAAACAACACCCCAAGTTTTATTTTGGGTCAGACAAAACATTCTGTTTTGATAAAATTGAAACAGTATATTCCAGCTGTGACCTTTCTCCAATACTTTGCTCCCGATTTTATATTTAAAATAGCATTTCATCTTGAAAAGCTATTTTGAAACAAAAAATTGAAATTTCATTAATTTTTTCCCCTAACGAAAATTTCATCAAAATCAACATTTTTCTAAATGTTTTGCCAATAGCATTTTTTGTCAAAAAATGTTTATCTGAAAAGTTTCCAACCAGCTCTAACTTTTGGGTGCAATAAAGTATTAACAACAGGGAGTGTCATATACATCACATCACTGATCAATCCATTCATTGTGTTGTGTCAAAGACTCTAAGAATTAAAGTCACATATATGCAACAATCCCGAGGGACAGGACAACTAGTACAGTTTGTCTCAGCCATCATTCTGTATTGCTTTGCATTACGGGGTTTAAAACTGACCAGCAAAAGGACACCATCAATCTTTCTAAACTTAGACATTTTCCTCTTTTAAATGTGTTGTATATATTAGGCGTGTGCACTGAAGCTTTTAAAGACTTAGAACTAGATTAGCCAGAGATTATGCCAGTGAAAAGGGAAACTCCACAGGGGCTAGGGTTGCACAAGATCTAGTACAGGATACAGAGTGACTTAGACAAATTAGAGGACTGGGACAAAAGAAATCTGATGAGGTTCAACAAGGACAAGTGCAGAGTCCTGCACTTAGGACAGAATCCCATGCACAGCTACAGACTGGGGACCGACTGGCTAGGCAGCAGTTTGGCGGAAAAGTACCTGAGGATTACAGTGGACAAGAAGCTGGATATGAATCAACAGTGTGTCCTTATTGCCAAGAAGGCTAATGACATATTGGGCTGCATTAGTAGGAACATTGCCAGCAGATCGAGGGAAATTATTATTCCCTTCTATTCAGTACTGGTGAGGCCTCATTTGGAGTATTGTGTCCAGTTTTGGGCCCCCCCACTACAGAAAGGATGCAGATAAATTGGAAAGAGTCTAGCGGAGGGCAACAAAAACTATTAGGGGGCTGGAGCACATGAGTTATGAGGAGAGGCTGAGGGATCTAGGCTTATTTAGTCTGCAGAAGAGAAGAGGGGGTTCCAGGGAGGATGGAGCTAGGCTGTTCTCAGTGGTAGTAGGTGATAGAACTAGGAGCAATGGTCTGAAGTTGCAATGGGGGAGGTCTAGGTTGGCAATTAGGAAAACTTTTCCCTAGGAGGGTGGTGAAGCACTGGAATGGGTTACTGAGGGAGGTGGTGGAATCTCCATCCTTAGAGGTTTTTAAGGTGCAGCTTGACAAAGCCCTGGCTAGGATGGTTTAGTTGGGGTTCCTGAGGTTTCTTCTAACCCTAATCTTCTATAATTCTATGATTCCCATAGTGTGAGAACACAGCCCCCAAAAGTGGGCAGCACTGGCAGGAAGAAGAGGAGAAGGCTAGGGCAGACAGGAGATAAGCTATTTCAGTGCACCCATCAAGCTTCCACTGCTGGGGGGACTCCTGTGTCTTTACACTTGCATTTTAAAGCTGTCATCCACTAATACAATTCTCCCACGGGATGACCATGGGGCAAATCATGCCTGTCATCTTCATCAGTCACCTCCTCTACAAAACTACTTATTTCTTTATCATTTAAATTCACAATCTCATGTTCTTTGCACACCCAAACAGCTACATGGATTTCAATGCAAATGATGAGTATGCAAATAATATGGGACTAGGCCCCCAGTGTAAATATACTCCACATCATCAGATACTACAGCATGAAAGATGCATCTCAGGCTTCAAAGCCAGTAGGCTCAAGTAGAACAAGCTGTTACTTCAGCAGCTCTCCGTTTGACTGCACTCATAGTGTCTCTTCTGTCAGTTTTTTCATATTCTATGCAGTGTGTAATAAATGTCCATGTACAAACTACAGGATGCTAACATGAAAAGATTATCTAAAAAGCAGTTTTACATGCAGTGGGGAAATGATAATTATTGAATTAGTGTTCAGGGAAGGTTTTACTTCATGTCTTCCTCTCCATAGACAGACATCGGCAGGGCTTGCCAAAGCCTGCGTTGATTAAAGCTATAGTGAGCTTTTTTCAGATGTTTTGTTAGAACAGAACAGTCCCATTTATCCAGAGACATGTTTAGACTTGAGGCTACACATATATTAGACTGAAGTTACAGTAGTGAAAGTAAATAACTATTCTTTCACATTATAACAGACAAGAAAAAGGGAACATTCTCTGAGGCATGAATCCATATAAATGTATCCACTTTCATTAGCTACATTGCAAGATTATTGATTACTATTCCATACTGAGAATTATTGCATTATTATTCTCTCTGTGGGAATACTTCCGTGCACACTATATTATGCCAAAGTGATCCCCTGCTGTTCGAATAACTGGTCTAGCAGATCATTTGGCTGAAAGAGAGATTAGCTGACAGAAATAGTAAAAAGGAGGCAGGAGCCTGAAAGCCTGAAGTAAAGTATCTATTTGAGCAGACACTGGTGATATATATTCACCTACATTTTTGTTTTCAAGCATGCTGCTAAGCTTCATTTTATACACAGTCTTGCTTCTATATTCATAGGGGTTTCAGACCCTAGCAATATGGACAGCCTCACCGTATTTCCAGAAGCAAGTTGCCTGGGGCAAAGAGCATGTCCAACACTGGGTATTAATCCATGTTATGCAACAAGTACAAGAATAAATAATTAACAAAATACAACCGTTTGTCCTGCTGCAGTTTTAACTACAAGAATTTAAAACATTCCGCTTATAACTATACAAGTTAGGGTCAAAATACAGTATTAAGAATGTCTAAATGAGTACAGCATTAAGTGAATATATTCAGAGCTATGGAAATAACCTTTTAATGATGAGAATGAACAACTTCTTATAGATTGGAAGGAATTGATATCTGATCATTTGCAGTCAAGGTATAATTTGAGAATTTAGTGCAAAATGGGTGTATGCATGGGACCTAACATTTGACACAGTGTTGGGCTACATTTATTCAATATTCAGGTCCCTCCCAATATCAAAGGTTAGATAAAGGTTTCTAACCATCAGAGGCGTGAAAATCTGGAACAGCCTTCCAAGGAGAGTAGTGGGGGCAAAAAACCTAGCTGGCTTCAAGACTGAGCTTGGTAAGTTTATGGAGGGGATGGTATGATGGGACAGACTAATTTGGCAACTACTTGATCTTTGACTACTAGCAGTAAATATGCCCAATAGCCTGTGATGGGATGTTAGATGGGGTGGGCTCTCAGTTACTACAGAGAATTCTTTCCAAGGTGTCTGGCTGGTGAGTCTTGCCCATATGCTCAGTGTTTAGCTGATCACCATATTTGGGGTCAGGAAGGAATTTTTCCCCAAGGGCAGATGGGCAGACGCCCTGGGGGTTTTCGCCTTTCTCTTTACCTTGAAGTCTTTAAACCATGTTTTGAGGACTTCAATAACTCAATCATAGGTTAGGAGTCTATTACAGGAGTGGGTGGGTGAGATTCTGTGGCCTGTGTTGTGCAGGAGGTCAGACTAGATGATCAAAATGGTCCCTTCTGACCTTAAAGTCTATGAACCTAATAACCACCACTTCTCCAGTCAACCACCTATTTCAGTTTGCTCTTCTATTCCCCTTGGAGTCTAGATGAGAGGTAGCTAGGTGTATTTCCCTCCTTCACCATACTGGGACCAAGGGTACTTCTCTCCTCTACTCCACAAGCTAGGGAAAGACAGCGTTGGCAATTTGGCATGCTTTCCTGGTGGTTTCTTCAAGCTGACAATTTTTCTTCTTCTTCTCACAGGCCGGGATAGGGACTAGAGAGGATCAGTATCTGCATAGCTGAATTATGTAGGTACTTGGTCCCCAGTCATGATTAGCAGCACTATTCTTCCTATTTGCCATTCATCTACCTGATGTTTGAGCATTCCTAGTACCAAGCTAAGGAAAATTACCTTTCCAGTCACACATGGCACAATCTTCAACCCCCAACTCTGGAAAGAGCAACTGCCATGCTTGAGATTTAGGCTCTGCAAGTTACTTTATATTAAAGATACACACAAAAAATGTTAGCCGTGGAACTCATAGACTCATAGGTCAGAAGGGACCAATATGATCATCTAGTCTGACCTCCTGCACAAGGCAGGCCACAAAACCCTACCCATACACATTTATAACAACCCCGAACCCATGACTGAGTTATTGAAATCCTCAAAAGTGAGATTTGAAGACCTCAAACTGCAGGGAATCGATCAGCAAGCTAACAAAGCAACCCATAACACTGAAATGTTAAGCCCTGATTCAGCAAAACAGTTAAGCGCATGCTTAAAACCCATTAAGTCAATGAGATTTAAGCTTGTGCTTAAAATTTGGCATCATTAGCCATGTGGACAGACTGCTGAGCCCATATGGAGCTACAATTTTCCATGAGGATCACACTGCAAGTGAGGTTCCTGAGAAGGTAGCCAAGTTTTCAAAAGTACCAAGCACCCAACTCCTCCCACTGACACCAATGTGCCATTGCTAACTTTCCCAACAAGTTTATTTCAGCTTGGCTAGCATCCATCAGACTCACTGTTAATTGTTTTGACCCCAAGTGACAATACAGAATAGTAATTGTTGGGCGGGGGGGAAGAACAGAGAAAGGCCAGCATGCTGATGAATAATAGGTACATAATATAACAATTTCATGCTGTCTTGTGCCCATTGGGTGCATTACTGTAATTCTCTTTGCAGAAAAGTTACAAATGTGGGGATGGCGGGGTGGTTTGTCTGACTCCAAGAGTAACTTCTACATTTTGGAGATAAAATGTAGACTTAAAAGGAACAAACAAAGATAACCACCAGAAACAGAATTCATTTTATGGATATAATTTTAATGGCAAAGAGATTACAGTAGTGTTTCTCTGACAAACAGATCTAACAATGCTGATAGCATTATTCACGCATATGCAAGATTCAGTGTTACAGAAATGATATTATGCACTGATCCCAGACTATATTTTAAATAAAACCTTAAGCAGTGTGAAAACTGTTAAATCAAAAAATCTAAATATATGAACTTCTCAGAATTACCTGTGTCCATTTAATCTTTAACCTTGATTAAAAATGTACAAGGGTGTAAAGGTCATTTACATCACATCCTGAAAATTCCAAATTCTGTCCTCTTGGTGGGTGCATTTAGTGCTGCACTAAGACTCAGACCCAAAACAAGTCTTGTATTAGCTGGGTCAATAATTCCATCGTCCCATAACCTGAAAATAGACCAAACAATAAAAGAAGAATTATATAAACAGTTTACAGCAGATAGCCTTTCAGCCACACAGAAGCGAATAAATATTTCTATTGGAAGGAGAGGATTAAAAAAGGGCCAAATTCTGATTTAAGACAACTGAGCTACTTCACACTTACACTGGTACAACAAGGCAGAATTTCAGGCTTACTCTTTTATTTGTATTATTTGTCTTCTAGATTTAATTATGAAGTTCTAACTAAATGACTAGGATAATCTCTACCTGCTTCAACAGGGCTTCTTCATACTATTTTTTTCAGTATGAAAAAGGCTTCCTAAATTTAAGAGAGAATTTTTTTTAAGAGAAATAAAAGGAAGAGACCCCAATGTCATGAAAACAGCTCCCCATCTTGGTGATAAAAGTAAACTAACCCCATTAATTAATGTTCCTGGGCTTTTCTTAGCTGTAAATTCAAGATGTTTAGTTATGAAAGCATAAGGATTTAAAGTGCTGAAGTTTTTTTTTCTTTTTATGGACTGCCAACAATTATTTCACTAATCTTCTTTACTGAAGTCCATTTCTACACAGTAGTAAATTAATCCATGCCATAGTGAAGTCCCTGAAAGCAATGAATTCATAAAGCTATACCACAGTAACAAAAAATCTTTTGAATTCCAAACAACTAACCTCCCAAATTTACAGGCACTTCTGCACTTGCTTAAAGTTAAGCATGTAAGCATCCCAACTGAAGTTAAGTATGCATGGGACTATTTGCCCATCCTGCTCCAAATGAACTCCTGAGCAAAAATTCCAAAAGTCCCAAAAATTGTATCTGTTGAACTTCCCTAGGCACTTTATTTATAACCAGATTCTGCATTCCTATTGCAGCTCAAGTCCCATTTAAATCAATGTAAATTTTAACCAGCTGAGGGACTGCAACACAACATGTAAAATCTTTAAATAATAAAAAAATAAGGATTCTCTTCCTCACTCCCAGTAGAGCAACTTATTTTGTATTCTTTTCTGAGATCATTTATAGTGTTGCCATGACTGACAATTTTATTCTGTATTTAAATTGCTGCTCTGCTTTGGATAAATTTGTTTTTGAAAGTGTTTTAAAATAACCTGAAAGGATCATCAATGGGTAGCTAACATGGAATTTTTATCAAGAACAAAAATATACTTCCCTTCTGGCTAGAGTTTTAAGTTGTTAATTTTATATTGTTTAAGGATTTAAAAAAAAATCTAATTACACAGGAAAGAAAACATTTAGCATGCTTATCACAATATTAAAGAAAGGAATAAATAGAACTGCATACTCTATGTGAATAAGTACTTACAAGCCTTAGTCACCAATAGAAGTCTGCAACCAATTTTGTAAATTTGTTTTATTCTAGCATTTGTTAGTGTCACTTTCACCAAGTCATAGCAAATAATTTTTAAAATATCTATTTACGTTCATGAATTTGGGTTCATACAAAACAGGATATCCAGATTTCATTTCTTCAAGGATGCTCCTAAGAAATGAACTATATAAACACTAACAAATATAAAAACTCAGCAGACCTATTACCTAAGCTTTTCCCTTCTCTGGATTTTCCTGTCTGTATCCTGTCTTCTCTCTGTTTGTCGCTATGGGTACATCTACATGGCAAAGAAAAAAAACAACCATAGCAGCGAGTCTCAAAGCCCAAGTCAATGGACACAAAACTCACGTTACGGGGCTAAAAACAGCAGTGTAGGCATTCTCCATTGGGCTGGAGCCTGGGCTCTGAAGGCTGGAGAGGGGGCAGTCAAAGCTCAGACCCCAGCCTGAGCAGTAACATTTACATTCCTCTTTTTAGCCCCATGAGCACAAACCCCATGAGCCTGAGTCAGTTGATCCAGGCTCTGAAGCTAGCTGCCCAGGGGGTTGTTTGTTTACCATGTAGACGTACCATCTGGCTCCTATCCCACAATGAGAGTTGTTAGCAGGCACCCTTATGCCCCCACAGAGTCACACCAGCAAATTCCCTTGAAGGATAGGGACAAAGACCATCTGTGCCTGTATCCTGGATAGCACAGCACATGCTGTCAAGCACTTAGGCCGTGATTCAGGAAAGCACATAAGCACACATTTAACATTAAATGCACACTTGTGTCCTACGAAATTTGATAGAGGGTAAGTACATGCTTTGAGTTACGCATGTGATTAAGTGCTATCCTAAACTGAAGCTTTTACTAACAATCATTCATTAATGACAACTTTTGGTGTATTTTAACAATATTACATTGAACAAGAGTCTCAAATTAGGTGCTTTTTTCCCCTCAAGCCACAGCAGTGAAACAGTAAACAAAGCATAATTAGAAAACTCTTGAACCCAGAAGAGCAAAAGGGTCAATCTAACTCCCACTGAAGTCAGCAAGAGTGTTTCCATTGACTTTAATGGGAGTTAGGTCAGGCTTTAAACTCTCCAGGAATAATAAGCGTGTCTCATATCTATGTATTAAACCCTAGTATAAGAAAATGTCAGTGGGATCATACTCGAAGATATACGTGGCCAATATTTTGTCTCATCATAGAATACATTTCAGCAGTTTTCAGTATCACACAGAAAATGCTTTCTTTTTATTGCATTGCCCATTAGAAGTTGATTTAGTTCTGATCGTTTTAATTTCTTGGCACAGTGGGATAATCATTGGGATATCTCAGTGAAGTAGTTCCATGAGATCAAATCCTGAGTCCCTGTGCTCCTCATAATCTTAAAACCATAATAAAATATAACTATGTAATGATTTCTTTTTTTTCTAAGTGTGCTTTCATTTCAGTTTTCTGATAGTTACAAATTTGTTTGATCCCTCTGGGAGGGACCTGCAATATTGAGATGTACTTTGCTATTTGTTGTTATGATTTGTCAATATCTTTTTAGTAAAACCATCAACTTCAATGAAATATTTCAAATCCATTAAAGAGGTTTAACATAACTGTATATTTGTAGGATAAGTTGTAATAAGAAAGTGTTGCTGGACCAATGCAATTAACCTCAGAAGTGCAGCCTTATAAAGGCTACTAATGTAATAAAGGCCTTTCAAAACTTTACACACTTTTTTTTAATAGAATACTTGTTTTTTGTAATGACAAACTAGCTTTTTATTGACAGCCTCAAAGATTTTACACTGTATAAGGTAAAGATTGTTTTCAAGGTTACCACTACCGTCTGCTTCTCTTTGTTTAAAGAAAACTGCCTTCTGTACTGGGACATAACATTAAACATCCTATTAAAAACCCATTGCTAGAACATGAATCACATCTATGTTCATAAAATATTCATAAACAGAGACTGAGTAAAAGAAATAGACCAGGAAAGAAAATTGCCCATGTAATTTGTTACAACGTAAACTGATTAAACTCCATTTGGAAACCTGTAAGTAGATTAATATAGCTCGTTAAAAAGGGAGCTGACTAATGATTCTTGTTAATTAAGACTTTTCAGACTGAAAGGTTCTAATCAGACAATTGATTAAAATTTTATTAGAAAACACAACTAAGGGGAAGAATATTGACATCCTGAAGATAACAAATTATAATTTATAAGGAAAATTACATATGCAAAGCAAATAGGGAAATATGCTTCCATTTTAAGACTATAAAAGCATTTTTTTCTTTCCTTTCAAATTTATTACTCAAGGGCCTCAAAATCCACTGAAGTCAACTGAATGCATCCCACTGACTTTAGTGGGTTCTGGATCAGGCCCCAAGAGCATGGACAGAGATTGTACAGCTTCACGCACATTTGTCAACAGGATGACGAAAGGGGGATTCAAACACTGCCTGTCTCATGGAGTGATCAAAATGAATTCAAACATTATCTCTGCCTACAATTCCCTGCTCCCCTTACTGAAGGCATCGTTTTGGTCTGATTAGCACAAGACAAAGCCAGGTGTGGCAGAATCCAGTTCTGATTTCATGAGCTGATGCCCAGCGCTTGGCTGGGTTGATTCTTGCTTGGCTACACATGGCAACACTGTCAATAGTCCTCTATTCCAAACTCTGAGCTCTTACTGAGGAAAATGAAGCGTATGGAGGGATTAGACATACAATGACATGATTAGTGGGAACAGGTATGAATAGTGGGCAGTGCTATAAAACAATCCTATTAAGATGCCCAATTCTCTACACATGAAAAAAAGAACAGGAGGGAACTGAGGCTCCCAAGACCATTTATATTCAGAGTCTTGGACCATGTCTACACTACTGACATATCAGTATAACGCCTCCTGGTGTAGACAGCACTATGTCGGTGGGAGAGCTTCTCCCATTGACATAGCTACCACCTTTCGCAGAGGAGGATAAACTACTCCAATGGGAGAAGCTCTCCCATCATTGCAGGAGTGTCTTCATTAAGCACCAGCTACAGAAGGGCAGCTGCATCGGTGCATCTGTGCTGATGCAATATTTTAAATGTAGACCTGCCGATAGACTGTAAGGGCTTCAGGCCAGAGATTTGTCTTATTTTATGACTGTAAAGCATCTAGCTCATTTTGGAATGATATTTAATTAACAATCAATCAATCTGCCTTCCTTTGACTGAAGAATTAGGCTAAGATTTTTTTTAAGGTTGCCTCAAGTCAGGTTCCTTTCTGAATACTCAGCAGTTCAAACTGAAATTAGGTCACCTATTTATGTATCCAAATATGGTTTTGGGGCCCACATTTTCAAAATGACTAGTTATTTTGGGTACCCAAGTTGCAGGAGCCTGATCTTCAGAAAGTACTTAGCACCATTTAAATTCTCTCAAGCTATGCACCTAAAAATCACTTGACACATTTGAGAATATAAACCAAATAGGCTGTGACCATTTTGGGGGAAAATTGAGTTGTTTTTTATATCACAACTGTACACATATTGCATGCCTAACAAATCCAATAATTTTTCAGTCCTCAGTACAAAGAGATTATGAATAAGATTCCAGTGGATATGTCAAAAAAAGAACAAATTAAGAAAATCAAACAGTTCATTTTCTCCCCCAGATTAAAGATTTGGTCTAAATACAGACACCTTGACTGTAATATTTTTTGTTGTAATTAGTTCAATGGAAATTTCTTCTGCTCACAATCCAATCCAATTATAAAAAATGAAAATACTTACTGTAATTTTTCTCTCTGCCTGAGGGATAAATACAAGGCTTTGTAAGAGTGATATAGGGCCAGATCATCAAATCAAGTTAGCTCTACTGACTGTAATGGAGCCACACTGATTTACACCAACTGAGGATCTGATTCATAGTCTATTTATATTCAGGGTAAATCCTATAAAACTTCAATTGGCTAAAAAAGAGATTAAACATGCAAGCCACCATGTCACGATCAATACAAGTCAGTAACAGTTTATGACTTCATAATAATACGCTAACCTGAAAGTAAAAATACAAACAAACAAAAAAACCCAGATTGATTTGTGTCTACGTAATTACTAGGAGTTGACATATGGACAGGGACTGTGAGAAATGAGCGCCTATATTTAAGCAAACACTTGTTAACACACTTTAATAAAAGTGGTTAAACTGATCACATTTGCAATTGTAGCAATGCAAATTTACCCCTACTGACAGTGTGTGCCTGGAGTTAAAGACTTCTAAACATACTGTGGTGATTTTTCAAAAGAGAAACTTCTTGCTAACTTTTAGCATAGTCTATATTTTCATGCAAATGTATTCATGCAAATGCATTTCATGCAAATGTATTTACTGCCATAAGCAAAAACTGAAAGTAAACACAATGTTCGAGTTTGCTGATATTAAAAATATAGCATCATAAGCACAGTACTTTACAAACAGACTAAAGACAGGTTCTATGTCCTAAAACTGAAGGTCTGGCCTACACTGCAAGTTGGGTCAACATAAACTGCCTTACATCAACCTAGTTGTACATATTTCTACACTTCAATGCGATTCCCACTGAAATAAGTGCCCCAATATGCCAACATAGTAACACCACCTCCCCGAGTGGCGTTGAGCCACAATTGATGTACTGTGCTTGATACCATGTGAGTGAAGACATGGCATTACTTATGTTGACCCTAACAGTCCTCTAGCAACTGTCCCACAATGCCTGACACTGACCAGGTCTCAACTGTGAAGTCCACTGCCCAGTCATCACATAGACCAGAAGGCCCTCTCCCCTTTACAGCCCAGTGAATTTTTTTTGTCTTTTCCTGATTGTCTGGCTTGGTGAGCACACTACATACTCCAGACACGCTCCAGCTTGGAGCAGATAGAAGACATTGGATCTCCTGTGACTGTGTGGAGAAAAGGCTGTGCAAGCACAGGTATGGACCAGCCATAGAAACATTGACATCTATGAGCAGATTACACAGTGGATGCAACAGAAGGAGTACGACAGGGACCAGCAGCCGGGCCATGTGAAAGCAAAGAAAGTACAGCAGGCAACTCGGAAGCCCATGGAGGCCAACTGTTGACCCAATGCTGAGCCACAGACCTGCTGTTTTTACAAAGAGCTGCATGCCATGCTTGGGGGAGACCCTGCCAACACCCCACACAACACTGGGTCTACCTCTGAAGAGCCCAAGCCACAGGCCCTTGGCCTGCACAGTTAGGACAAGGAGAAGATGGAGGAGAAAGAGGAGAAGGAGAATGGGAGGACGTCCAGATAGTTCTGCTATGTCACAAGCCAGGACCTGTTTGAGACTTCCCCACAGTGAAGTCAACCTCGACAGTCAAGGACAGGCAAGCCTGATGCCGGGGAAGGATCTTTGAGTAAGTGTGTAAATTTATTTCCCATTACAGTGATAGCAACCTACACCTATCACTCCACCCTAGGGGACGTTAAGGACAACCACAGCTTCACATACACAGACCCATGAAAGCCATGGTAGCTGTATGTGTAGCTAAAATGGACATCTATGTTCTTTCCCCTGATAAATGCTGTGCTATTGATTTATTAAGTTTTAATGTATTTGCTTTTACATTGCATGGATTTTTCTTTTCACTGATCCCGTTACTGAATAAAATTGTTATTTGGAACACAATTCATCTTTATTAGATGAATCTTCAAAAGAAATGTTGTACAATGTCTGGTAGTTCTGAAAGCATCCACTTACTTGTTACTGTACAGTGTGACAACTCATAGGATCAATGACAAACACTGTAATAATCATAAATGTACAGCAAACACCAAAAAATTAATAGTTGCACTGACAGTGTTACAACTCATACAGGTACATCAAGCACCATACAATTCCTAACAAGCCCCAAAACAGCAGGGTCAGATAGAGCACAGTACATCACAACACATTACTGTCGCTCACCATTAAAGTGCTCCTTCAAAGTCTCACTGAGTCATATAACTATGAGTTGAGCTCTTTTAATAGCCTTTGTGTCTGGCTGTTCAAATTCAGTAGAGAGCCACTCCACCCCACTGGCAACCTTTTCCTCTTTGGTTCACAGATGTTATGCAGGACACAGCAGACAGTTATAACCACTGGAACATTTTTCACACTGAGATCCAATCTGGTGAGTAAACAATGCCATCACCTTTTCAATCTACCAAAAGCTCATTCAGCTGTCATCCTGCACCAGCTGAGCCTGTAGCTGAATCTCTCCTTGATGCTGTCGAGGTTGCCAATGTATGGCTTCATGAGCCCAGGGAGTAAAAGATAGGCTGGGTCCCCCAGATTCATGCCTGGCATTTCAACATCTCCAATGGCATTCTGCCAGTCAGGAAAGAAGGTCCCTGCTAGTAATTTCCTAAACAGTCCTGTGTTGAGCACATCATGCACCTTTTCTCACCAGCCAACATTGATGTCAGCGGAGCTACCACAGTGATCCATCAGCGGTTGCTTACCTATGTAAAAGTCACCCTTTCTGTTGATGTACTTAATGGCAAGATGCTCTGCAGTCAAAATAGGGATGTGTGTGCCATCAATCACTCCACTGCAGTTCGGGAACTCTATAGCTGCAAAAACACCCACTATGTCCTCCACATTGCTGAGTCACAATCTTGCATAGCAGGAAACAATTAATGGCCCTGCACACTTGCATGACTACGGACCCCCAATAGATTTTTCAACTCCAAAATGACTTATACTGTCCAGTAGTTGCAAGTGTTGCAAGTTTCCACAGTGCAATTGCCACTTGCTTCTCAACTCTCAATGCATCTCTCTATTTGGTGTCCATGTGTTGGATTGCTGGGGCAATAGATCCAGAAATGTAGCCTTGTGCATCTGAAAGTTCTGCAGCCACTGCTAGTCATCCCAAACTCGCATTATGATACGATCCTATCAGTCAGTACTCGTTTCTTGGGACCAGAAACAGCACTTCACTGTCTGCAGCTGTTCTGTGAACCCCATCAACAACCATGAATTGGTTCACGCTATGTCCCACAGCAGTCAGTTCTTCAAGAAATCATGTTTTCCCGCAGTTCTTCTTCCGACTCTGCAAATACTAGAGAATCGTGCATCCTGTGATTGCAAAACTCATGACAATTGTTCAGAGTCGTGCAGACTTCATACTTCTATGAGAAATGGCAGAGTCCAATGTAGGATCATGGGAAACTGAAAATAGGCATGAAAATGATGGGCTAGAGAAGATATTTTAGGATGGAGAACACTGCACTATGGAGATTGACCCCTTGCTCCCGGTCATCGCTATGTGTCTTGTTTTTGCCATAGCATGCATTGCCAAACCTACCCAAAAGACAATGTGCAGGACTGTGACATGTTGCTCACTGGGGTATCTACCATAGTAGACCGCTCTGTGGATTGACAAGTGCTGCTGGTGAGTATGCGCAGGGCCAACACAGGAAGTAAAGTATGCATGCATACAAATGATCTACCAACTTGCTGTGGCTGTATGGCGATGTAACTTGCGTCGGCAAAACTTTGTAATGGAGACAGGGCCTGGGTAGGCTTGACTGAGCTAACCAAGCTTCCTCCTCTGCCATCTTTCAAAGTCAGTTAATTTTTTTCTGCTTGCACGCCAGCCAGCAACTGCTTCATACTAGTTTTGTACCCAAATCGGTATGGTTTATAAACCAAGTTTTAATGGACATTTTAGAGGGAGCAATAGAAACACCTGGACAAATGCTATCTACTGCTTGTCTCTGTTGTTACCAAACTGGCCAGCTACAGAATACTGCAATATGACCTGGATTTAAAGCTTGATAGAGGCTTGTATCTACCTCTTTCACAGCCCAAATCAGTGTTTCTTTTCTTGTCAGTGTTAGCAGAGTTGCTGTCTCTGGGATAATGTTTAGTCCCTGCTGCTCAGTTTTATAGGCCTTCCCCTTTTTATTATCGAGATAGCTGCTTGACATTGGAATATTATTATTTTAGGGTTTGATTCACAAAGATACGTTAGGCATTCTGATGCTGAGTGTCCCAACGCCTAACTTTCAGGTGTCTAGAAATCACAGCAGCACAGTGCAATTCCCAAAACCTGAATTCAGTGCCTAGGCTCCCTATAAATTAATGGGAGGAAGTAGGCACCTTAGACTGCAATTCACAAAAGCCACCAAAGAGGTGGGGAGATGCTCACACTAGCCAATGGGGGAAGCTGATGGTGGGTGTGTGTTCAAAGAGGGTTCGCAGCTGAGATAGTCCACAGCTGGCAGAAATAGGCACCTAAATCCAGGCTGCAAAGAGGCACTTGTTTAGAAATAGGTGCCTATTTCTGCCAGCTGTGGACTATCTCAGCTGCGAACCCTCTTTGGAGGAGCTGCCTGAGGTGTATTTTGCAAGAAAATAGGGGCAAGGGAAGATGGAGGAAGACCTTTTTATGCCTTGTGAAGTATCATTTAAAAGTCATAATCTGCTGGACATTATTACCCTGGTGAAATATGTGTATCAGTATTATATGTAAAGTCACAGGATTCTACCGTATAACATTATTATAACATACTCTGCAGGCCCAAACCAGGTTTTCAGAAACAAAGACTCAGTGGCACCCCAGCCAGATGTTAAAGAGCGATCATTGGCTTACACAACCATTCTCCAGCAAAAGGAAGGCGTAAACAAGGAATTTACATTGCATCTCAGCGACAGTTCAACCCTCACATCCACAAGAGACTATTTGTCGCCTGCACCCCAACTGTGGATAACCCTTACAGTGGAGAGAATGATATAAGAATGAGAGAGAGTGGCCTCCACCTCACCTTGCTCCTCTTTCATCTCTGCTCATGACATCAATGACTCTCAAAGAACTGAACTAAAGGGGAAGGAAGGGTCCCAGGCAGAAAGGAGATGGGGATGAATGTGAAAGTTGTAAGGTGGATAAGGAACTGGTT
>ML675629.1:44057397-44082911 GCA_007922155.1 Mesoclemmys tuberculata
AGTTAGAGCACTCCTTTAGGATGTGGAGATCCAGAATCTAATCCCCCTGTTCCAATGACATGCTTATTATATATCAACAGTGAAACAGCTGCCACAGGAGAGGTTGAGGGAGTCCCACATGAGACTATCCTAAGGCCAATGATTAGCCCATTCAGCTATCAGGTGGCAGATCCCTATTCAAATCCCTTCTTTTTATCAAGTGAACAGGGACGCGGGGTGTCTTCTTCATCTCAGATGAGTATCCTAACCACTGGGATAAAAGCTATGAGGGAAGCTTTTCCCTCTGCTGCTTTGTGCAAACTCACCTCAGGGATCCAATTTGGTACGTGGCCTTGGCGCATGCCTATGTGCTCAGGCCTTGTATGCACATTAGGTGGCTGGACACCTGTAAAAGTTCCTGGTTTGTGAATCGCTCTGGGACTTAGGAGAGAGAGGGGCATCCCAATGCCTAGAGCAGTGGCTCTCAACCTTTCCAGACTTACAGTGCCCCTTTCAGGAGTCCGGTTTAACATGCGTACCCCAAGTTTCACCTCCCTTAAGTACTACTTGCTTACTAAATCAGACAAAAATACAAAAGTGTCTCAGCACACTAGTAATGAAAAATTGCTTTGAACCCGGGTTTGGATTGCATTTGATGGATTGTGCAGTACCTGTGGATACTGAACAAAATCCTTGTTCCAGATTGTTTTATATTGTGTATAGCTAGTCTGTTGTTCAGCACCAAGATCTAAAAGTGATTAATACATTCTGGTTACATCATCACATTCTGGGAATAGCCATTTATGTGTTACCTTGCACTGGAATAATAAGGGTTTCCCTCCTCTTCAAACCTCCTAATGATAGGCTCCTTCAAAGCTGCTTCATCTGCCTCAGATAACTGTAAGGAATAAAGAGAATTACTGAACACTGTCTGGCTATAAGAAATTCTTCAAAATACCTACTTCCACAATGACATTAGATCCCCATCTCAAATACCAGCCAAGAAATAACTTGAAAAACGATCTCCAGAGAAGGTGTCTGAAGTAATGTCTTTTATTGGACCAACTTCTGTTGGTGAGAGAGACAAACTTTTGAGCCACGCAGAGCTCTTCTTCAGGTCTGGGAAAGATACTCAGAGTGTCACAGCTAAACACAAGGTGAAACAGATTGTTTAGCATAAGTAGTTACCACATATTTCAAGGGACCATTCCAGGTGAAGCAGCTCTTTAACACCTCTCCAGCCATAGGACAAAAAGAGGGGGTTAGTAGGTTACAGGTTGTCGTAATAAACCATAAATCCAGTGTCTCTGTTGAGTCCATGATTTTCAGCATCTAGCAGAGCTATGAATTTAAGCTCCCAGGCTCGTCTCTTGAAAGTGTTGTGCAGATTTCTTTTGAGGATGAGGACTGATGGTTGGATATGGAATGATTGCTTTGTGAGAAGTTCCACAGGGGTAGCTGTGTTAGTCTGTATACAGTAAAAACAACAAGAGTCCTGTAGCACCTTAAAGACTAGTTCTGAGTTCTTTATAGTAGGTGATGTCAGACAGCTGTCAGTTGGCCTTGTTAACTTACTAACCATAACTGAAGACTATACTGGTGCCCCCTTTGTCTGCTAGTTTGACCACTATCTGGTGGTTAGATTTCAGGGATTGCATGGCTATCCTCTTGGCAGTGGAGAGATTATGGTGGATATGATGTTTGTTAAGGATTTTGCAGTTAATTTTTTTCCTGAAGCAATCAATGCAATGATCAGGAGTGTGGTTTTGTCCAGCCTGTGGTGTCCAATCAGATGATTCTTTTTTCTTGATTATCAAAGGGGACATGGTAATTGAAAGTGGTATCATCACTATTGTGAAAGAATTCCTTGAGGTGGAGGCAACAGAAGATTTCTTCTAGTTCTTCACGTTAGTATGATATCAGGTTCTATGGTGGTGCAGAAGTTCAGTCCCACAAAGAGTACATATTATTCAACTCCAGTGGGGGGTAATCTTGACAGTGATGAAGTTCAGGTGTAGTGCAGTGTCCGTATGTTGGGTACTGGTGCCATGGTTTCTCCCAGAGGTCGTGTTCTATGGGTTATAAAGTAGTTGTAGCTGGTGCCACTTTTTATTTTTGTCATCAGGGCTTTTGGTTTTATGGGTTTTTTTTTTATTTCTTGCATGATTTCCAGGTAACATTCCTGGATTTTTTCCTCCAGTGTGTCCTATGACTGCAGAGGTATTAACAGGCCATTCTGAAATCTGTTCCACTTTGCATGTAACTGTGACACTTAGAGTACCTTTTGGAGACATGAAGAACTCTGTGTGGCTCAAAAGCATGTCTCTCTCATCAACAGATGTTGCTCCAGAAAAAGATATTACCTCACCCTCATTGTCTCTCTAATATCCTGGGACCGACACAGCTAGAACTACATTGTTTAAACTATCTCTGGGCATTTTTCACCCTACTCCACCCACAATTCTCCATTTAGCATATCTAGTAAAATGCATTAAAATTAAAATAGGCATCTTTATAATTTTGGGGTACAAAAGAAAAAAAAACTGTTTTTCCTAATGCATGTTAAAAATTTCTAATAAAAACTCCATTTTCAGATGGTTATTAGTATTGTATTTAGGAGTTTTTAAGTGCTTTAACTTGAGATTAGCTATTTTTAAATTATTGAGGCTATTTTTTAAATGACAGAAATAGGAAAATAAACCAGGTTTTGGACTTCTCTTTCACTGAGATTCTGCTTTAAGCCACTTTTACACCCCCCCTAACCCAAGACTGCTCCAGACACAACATAGTTTAAACAGCCCTGGGAGATAAATTATGGCTGCCTCCCATACTGCAGCCCCAACACACCCCTAACTATCCCTGTATGCTGCCTTAGCCAAAGCTTGTGAGGGGATGCTTGGCCAGCAGCCCTATAGCTGTCATCTGTAGTGCCTGTCGTGGGGAAATCCTCTCTTGGCCAATCCAGGTCTCTTAGAGCCCCGGTCTGTCACTGCAGACCTTTCACCAGGTATAAAGGGACTGGAACAGAGGGAAGATCTCACACATACCCCACATACCCCCAGTTTTGTTTTGCTTTAAGTTTTCATTAAATGCAAATAGGCTAAATTCTCCGCTGTCACTAACTGGTGTTGTTCCCTCAACTTCAGTTAATGGGACTATTTCTCCATTTAAAGTTAAGCATGCGTTTAGGATCTTTGTAGGATCAGCTGAGAATCTGAAATAAAATTATTTTTTAAAAAAATTTAATGATTAATGGTTTGCAAAATATATTTTCAAAAGTAAAAAAACACATTGCGGTTATGTTAATATTTTGACCATTTATATTTATATATATTTGCTACTGTCGATACACAATATTTTATTTCACTTGGGCCTAACATCTGGAGTTATCTGTGAAATTAAAGGTAAGGATGAATCTAACCAGTTCCAAAAAGACCTATAAGATGCACTTCTTTGCCTACGTCTTCCCAAATGACTGAGACTCTGATCCAACAAAGCACTTCAGCATTTGGTTAACTTTAAGCATGTGAACAATCCCAGTAAAGTCAATGGTTCAGATTCTTCGCTGGCCTGAGCCTTGTCTCATCATTTATACCAAAGGAACTCAAACACATGCTCAAGTGTCCTGTCCTGGTTTCCTAGCTGACTGATAAACTGCAGGGGTTTTTGCTCTCTTACTGTCATCTTGACACTCTTAATTTAAGCTTTACAAGGAAACTAGATACAACAGTATTTGGCATCAAATAAGTACTAATAAATTTAAAGTTCTGACTTATCGTAACTATAACTACAAAAACACAAAATGACACTAATATCATGTCTCATTTAAAGTTATAAACATTTTACAAACAACTTTAATTCAATATCACAACTTCGCTTCACAGCATTATCTGTATTCTACAGATAATTAGGGAAACTGAGACACAGAGTAAGGGTGAATTTCACTCTACTTATATACAGCCCAACTATTCAGGCTATATGCAGGTGGAATTCTAAACAGATAGGGAGATAAAATCCACAAGCCTCATTATCCTGATCATTATTCACAATAAAAAACTCTGAATATGATAAAATCACTTTAATGCAAAATATCAGTTTAATAGATAATAAGGAAAACATTCCTAGACAATTACAATGTCCATTTTCTGTTTCATTATTAATATCCAGTTTCTATATTTGACTTCAAGCTATTCTGTAATACACTGAAACAGATCATTTCGCATCTAAGGATGTGTTCAGTTTCCATGGCAACTACAGTATCTCCCATTTTGTTAGTGATTAAGCTGCCCTGACATAACGATAAGAATTATCGCATAAAAACAGTCACAAGTGATGTTTTCCAATTTCATTGCACATTTATTATATCACAATAATTGCAGGCTTATTTAAATACCACAAATTTCAAACAAAAATGATGAAATCAGAAAGTATCCCGCTCTGAACCTCTGAACACTTCATTTTTCCTATTAGAGGTTTCAGAATGCTGGACAACTTGCTGGAGTTCAGCTTCCCATGAAACTTCCCACTGCAAATATAATTGGAAAAGACATTTTGTGCTCTCAGATATTCCTCTTTAATCTCCCTCACCGGGGGAATCTCCAAATGCTCAGCTGAGCCAGGACTAAGGATCTGGCCATAGGGCCCAAGGAGATAGGAAACCTGAAAAATAAAGTATTCCTGTCTCCTAAGCTAGTGGAAACAGGGCAAGGCACGGACAATCTTGGCATATGGAAGATGCAAGCACTAGTATTTCATGAACACTCCCTGCTAGTCAAACCACTGAGCAGCATTACCAGAAGCCTGAAACTGGTATCAGTTTCATAGATTCCAAGGCCAGAAGGGACCACTGTGATAATCTTGTCTGACTTCCTGTACCACTCTGGTGGCCATAGAACTTTCCCCAAATAATCCCTAGAATAGAAAAATATCCCAATTTGATTTAAAAATTGTCATTGATGGGGAATTCATCACAATCTGTGGTAAATTGTTCCAATGGTTAATTACCTTCACTGTTAAAAATGTACGCCTTATTTCCAGTCTGAATATATCTAGATTCAATTTCCAGATCTTAGATCGTATTCTACATTTGTTCTCTATGTAGGCATTTATAAACAGATAAAGTTAACCCTGAACATTCTCTTTGTAAAGCTGGATAAACAGAGCTCTTTGAGTCTATCACCATAAGCATGTTTTCTAATCCTTTAATCATTCTTGTGATTTGTCTCTGAACCCCTCCAGTTTAACATTCTTCTTGAACTGTGGACAGCAGAACTGAACATGTAGTACTACATACCAACATAAAATAACCTCTCCACCCCACTCAAGAATCCAATTTATGCATTACAGGATGGCATTTGGACTTTTGGCCATTGCATTACACTGGGCGCTCACATTTAGCTCATTATCCACCATTATCCTCAGATTTTTTCAGTCAGCATTTCCCAGGATACAGTTCCTCATCTGTAACAAAGGCCTACATTCTTTGTTCCTAGATTTATACATTCAGCCATAAATTTTGTTTGTTTGCTTGCATCCAGTTTACCAAGCAATCTAGATCACTCTGAATCAGTGACCTGTCCTCTTCATTATTTACAACTCCCCCAATTTTCATGTCATCTTCAAACTTTATCAGTGATGATTTTATGTTTTCCTCCAGGTCATCTATAAAAACGTTAAACAACATTGGACGAGAACTGATCCCTCACTAGAAATACAACCCCTCATTAACCATTTCCCATTTACAATTACATGTTGAGACCTACCAGTTAGGCAGCTTATAATCCATTTAGTGGGTCTCATGTGAATTTTATATTGCTCTAGTTCTTTAATCAAAATGTTGTTTGACAGCACTCTGCGAGCTCAAAGGAAAGGTACTACAATGTGAGCCAGCTACACTAGAAGATTAGATGAGAATGTTGGTACCCATAATACAAGAGGTAGACCAAGAGCCTCTACTTTCATTTGGCATTTGCCTGGATCCTATTGCGGGTGAGCAGAAGGATGTGATATTACCTGTTTCCCCTCCCTTGCTTTTTGGTCCTTAGTTATTGTCGCCAGAACAGTTGCAGCTTGTTCTCCTCCCATCACTGAGATGCGAGCATTTGGCCACATATAAAGAAATCTTGGACTGAAAAATACAACATTAAACAAAGTTAAAACAAAACACAAGGACCAGCTTTTTATCAAGAGAATTTAAAAATACACTTTTAAGGTGCACAATCCTGGAATTTGTACTGATGGGGTTTATTTTAAAAATGTAAATTAAGCTAGAACAATACTCCATTGTTTGTAACATTATGTTATAGGGCTTGAAAAATCTGCTCCATTGTTTCTATTTTCAGGGCTCTAGTATCTCCATTTCTTAAACATTTGTCTTCTATTCCCCGATCTCACTCCAAACTGCACAAAAAAGCCCAAGCAAAAAACCAAACAAAAACACACACAAGACTAAACAAAAAAAACCAACTGTCATATGACTTTTCACTTTAGTTAACAACTGCAGCTTCAATAGAACTAGAGGCATTAATACCATCGAAAACACTATTTCAATACTGTGAACAGAGACTAAAGAACTAACAAACCATTTGGGTGAAGCCTACAAACGTTACTCATGCGAACAGACCCACTGCAGCCAATGGGACTTTTACACAAATAAGCACTACTCATATGAGTAAGGGTTAGAGGAGCTAGCCCACTATGTTTGCTGGGGGATGTACAAAAATAGAAGCCATTTTTCATTTTTATCAAGGGAGCAATAGGCTTTTTTTGTTTTATTTTATTTTTAAAAAGCTAGATATTCATCTTCCTAAGAATTTCCTCTACCACTTAATTTTAAGGTTCATTAAGTTAGGAAACTAACCATTTCCACAAGGTCCTATAGCTATTATTTACTTCTGGTGGCACACACTGTGTGCAAGACGATTTCTGAACAACGGCAGCACAATTTCTGTCAAAGTAAAAATTAATTTTTGGGTAATGAGATTTTAAAGTCATATTTTACCTATATGCCCTTCCACACATTCCATAGTTTCCAGCACCATAGGATCCTCCAATAATTACTGTTATTTTAGGTACACTGGCACAGGCTACAGCAGTTACCATCTTGGCTCCATCCTTTGCTATTCCTCCAGCTTCATAATCTCTACCAACCATGAAACCTAATATATTATAAGATGAACAAGATCTTTCAGTTACAAAATACTGACTATACAGCACTCATTAAAACAAAACCAAATTATTATACATCATTGATGGGAATGGGTCTAAATGTTCAGATAGGCTGGTTCCTGAGCAATTCAGAGATACAGATACTATCCACATAGACCATGTCTACACTCACAAGCTTACAGCAGCACAACTATACCAATAGAGAGAAAGAGCTCTCCTATCAACATAATAAAACCCGCTCAACGAGACACAGTACCTATGTTGGCGGAGCACAGTATGTTCTCCCGCCAACATAGCGTTGTGCAGACAAGCGCTTATGCCAGCAAAACTTATATCACTCAGAGGAGGTGTTTTTTCACACCCTTGAGCGGCAAAAGCTTTGCCGACATAAGTGCTAATGTAGATGTGGTCACAGATGTTGCCTCAATGTCTGAACCTGAATGACCAGCAACCAAGCCTACAAATCACTGAAACTTCATAAAACAGGCTTACTCACCTGTGATGTTTTGCAAAAACACAATGGGAATATTTCTTTGGCAACATAATTGAATAAAATGTGTTCCCTGCAGAGAGAGTAAAGGTAAACTGTTAAAAAGATGAATGAGTAAAGTGGTACAATCACGCTGTTTGATGTTATTGTCCCTTTATTTCAAATGGGAATTTGCCATTGGCTTCAAGTGGACATGCTGAGAGCAGAACCTATTCTTCCTGACAGTTTCATAGGAATATGGCATTTGATGGGGAATTCTGGAAGATTTTGTAGTGGAAAATAAACACATAAAAGGCACAGTCACAAGTGAAACCTCATTTATACATTCCTTCAAGTGAAATCTACCCAAATCCTCAGTGCCTTATCTTTCTCATTCTTCCAAACTACTGCGATATTCTAATTCTCTATCATTTCCATGGAACAGAGAGGGAAATGCTATCTTTTTATTCTCTCTCCTTCCCACCCCCCATTTCCTACCTAAGGGCTATTTTACCTAATGAAGAAATGGCAGCTGATTCCTCTGCAGTCAGTTACACCCTGATAATTGCTGCCATTAGACTGTGGGGTTAATTTAAAGCACAGGTGTAGCAATCAACAGGTAATACAACTAAGGCAACAAGAACAATGCTGCTATATAGAAAGCCATTAACAGTCTGAGGTCACTGCTGCTAGGAGTGCCACTGAGGCAGGCCTGACAGAGTAAAGACTACAGGATAACCTCAGAAGCAAAGGCAGTTCGGGGTTGCACTTAAGAATTTGAGAAACTATAAAACTTCCTCTTTTTTGTATTGGTGTTGTCCATTAACGTTTTGTTTTCCACATTAAATCAACCATGGCTAAATCATCTTTGGCAAACCTACCCACGATCACTCAGCCTTTGGGAAGTTGTCCCCATCTGCCCCACTCTAGCACTTCCAAAGGCCTGATTGCTGCTGGGTGGATGATACAGAATTCGTATTATGTTTGGATGAATCCCATACAACTGATTGAATGTGAAACGATGACCGACTGGGAGAGCTGGTCAGGTGGACAAAGAACCCATTAGCTCACTGAGCATGGCCAAGATCACTGAGGGAAGGCAAAAATCCAGAGTATTTACAAAAGCATCAGAGTAGTGAAATAGTCTACCAGAGTCTTTATTGAGTCATTGCCAAGGATATTTTAGCCTTCAAAGTTTCAGCCTATTACATACAGTTAGTTTTATCATATCTGAAGATTAAAAGGGCATGTTTCATATTCTTAGGTAAACCATGAAAAAATAACCAACAAGCTGAAATGACAACCATATTTGGAGGGGCAGGGAAAGGGGGGAGGAGACCTTAATTCTGCAACACAAACTCTCTTTCATAATAACAGTAAAAATTAACCTGAAGGGGCACAAAACTGGTGTTCATACTAATACTGAAAAATATAAACCTGACACAAGTGAAAGACTTGGCTTTTCAGTCAATATTACACATTATTCATTTATTTTCAAAAGCTTATTTATCCTCTACTGATACAGTTTAAATTAATGACCATTCTCTTCAGACTATAAACTCCTGAGACGTGCACCATAGCAACTGAAAAAACCTGACCTTTTCACAATACCAGAAAAACCCTTAGTTGCTAGGAAAGAGGGAAAAACAGTGATAATACATGATCTCTGGCAAACCTCTACACAGAGACACTCAAAAGACTAATGATCACTATGGGGAAAAGCCACAATAGACAATTTCTACTATTTTAAATACGTCTGTATAGTTTTGGAACTGTTAAAAATAATGTAAATAAAAAAGCCCACATGGTCAGATTCTGGCCCTTACAGAAGATAAATCATATGTTGTACAGATTAAGAGAAAAATTAGATAAGGAAATTAGAGCAGAGCAACAGCTCTGCTACAGTTAAGATCAGTTTTCTGTTTAGAGCTTGATTTTTCTAAATGCTCTAATCCACAGAGTTAATCAGATTGCCTTGAAATTTGGGAAGCAGGGTACAGTCAATGATCCAAATTTGGGGCCATTTGAACACAGGGTTCCGGAGATACAGCCCTGCGGGGGAAAAAACAGTTTTTCTTAAAGTTGACACATTCTGGCCACTTTTTTTGCTCACATACAGAGATTAAACCAGGGCTCAGATCACCGCACCAGGATCTCCAATGCTTGAGGTTACTCCAACAGAGTGCATGGCACTCACCATCCTTTCAGGGGAAATCAGATTAAAACTTTGTTTGACACAGAGTTTGCTTCTCCAGGTAGGCATACTAAGAGATTGTCTTCACCTATAGCACTATCGCACAGCTGTGCAGTTGCCCCGCTGTGGCGCTTTAGTGAAGGCGCCACTAAACCAACAAAAGAGTTGTTAATCCACCTCCCCAAGAGGCAATAGCTATGTTAATGGAAGAAGCTCTCCTGTCGACATAGCAATGTCTACACAGGGGGGTTAGTGGGTATAACTACGTCACTCAGGAGGGTGAATTTTTCACACCGCTGAGTGACATAGTTATATCGATATAAATCTGTAGTGTAGACCTGGCCTAAGGTTTACGCACCCAATGGATTATGCTGAGACTGTACCGAGTGAAGTGCTAACTCTCTGGAAAACTACCTCAATGTCACCAAACCTAGGTGGCTTCAAGGCTACATTACAGATACATACTAATTCTGAACACCACTCTAGTCACTGTGAGCTCAAATCCAACTCAGGGCAGAAATCCGAACTAAAAAAAAATAAGCAGACATATTGCTCCAGTCTGCCCCTATCTAAGGGGAATTTGTATTCTGGAGGAAATGTAATCTGAGTACATCAAAATGTTCAGACGATGCTGAAACTATTTTCTGACAAGAAAAGAAAATGTCCGCGGGGACGGGAGGGTGATTAAGACCAGAAGAGAAGAAGAAGGAATAGGGGACATGGAGGTCAGTGGCAGGCAGAACAGGGGTGAACAGAGGCAGGGGGACCTGTCAGTCCCATGTTTTCCCATTCTGTATGACTGCCAGGATCTGGAGGGTCTGAGTACCTTTCCCTACCCTGCTATGTGAGCTGGGATCTGGGGGACCCCTCCCCCTGTGGTATCTGAGCCCTGCTCTCTGTCCCCATGTATGCACCAGGATCTGGGAACCACAGTCCATCTAAAGTGTGTACTTCCCTTTCCTTCTCCCCTCCCCATGTCAATCTGGTTCTAGAGGGCACTTGCCATTCTGAGGGTGTAAGCCCCTCTCTCCACACCTCCTCTATGAGAGACAGGATCTGGGGAAGCCCTGTCACTCTGGCTGGGGTGCTTAGAATAGGCATGCTTGGATCATGCACCAATAACAAACTGCTGAGAGTGGGCAAGGAGCTAAGAATGGGTATCAGAAACTCTTCAGCACTTGGTGAAGGGGAGCAATCATTGACCCGAAAAGATCAGTTCATGCATCTCAGAGCTACTGTTTCAGGCTATATTCATCTCTATTACATATTCTCTTTCATCTGAGAACATCTCGTTGAGAGAAATGAGCCACTGAACACCTCTGAGGCTGCTATGCTGGTGATGGATGCATAGAGGCTCTCCCTTCCATTCTCCTCCTAATTTCATACAATATTATAATGGAGCACCAGCTCTGCCCTCACTACGATTGGAAAGTCCTTCTTGTTAAAAGGATGTGTGCTCTCAAATGTGTGCTTACACAGACTGTCTCGAAATTTGCCATGCCTCATGGTAGTGTAGGGTTAGTGATCAACATATCGGGTCATCTGAGCAAGGTGATCCTGAAATCATCAGTCATCAGGAAAAAAAACAGCATTTAATTGAGTTCACCGATCCTAGCAACTCTGAAGTTTGAAATGTACCATGGGCAGAAATCTGAAAATGAATTGTAAACAACTGGGAAAAATCTGTTCCTGTCCAGGTGTGGTGGCGTGGTTGTTGGTGTTTTGGCTTGAGAGGGTGGTGGGGGAGGTAGAAATGTAATCTGAGTACAGCAGAATATTCAGAAGATGCTGAAATTATTTTTAAAAGAAAATAAATTACACATGCAAATGCTCATTAGAAAGGGAGAGGTGATACAGGCTGCAAAAGTGGTTTGGATCTGCAGCAAGGGACTGGGATTTAATGGGAAGGGGATAAGTGGAAATGGGTGGTAGGGCAAGGAAGAGGGTTTCAGAGATTCAGGTAAAGGGGGAGGAGTAGCAGAGGAAGTTGGGAGGGTAGGGATGGGGGACTGTCAGCTGTAAATTCTTTTCTTCTGTGCGTGCACTGGGATCTGGGAAAGCCTGACCCCTCTGCAGAGGTCTGAGCCCCTCTCCCTGACCACTGTGTATTCTGAGATCTTGGGGACCCTGTTCCTCTTGGGGTGGAGTGTCTCAGTGGCCATATATAGCCCATGAAACTTGAACATTTACCTATAATGCTGCCGTGGATTTTATTTTAAACTGTTATTTTCCTAAGAGCCTTGCTCATATCACTATGACAGCTCATCCAAACTGCTCCGACTTTCTCCTTCACCATTCAGTACAACTATACCTCACACAGTGAATGCAGTTGGCATGCATGCAGACAATTCTCAGTAGCTACTGCCAACTCATGGGGAGCAGGGGCAGAGTAGAGACTGCACGGGCATTTACCTTAACTCTGTATTTCCTGGTTTTCAGAAGTCTGAGTTATGCTGAATTTGATGTTCTGGAAGGGTACGGGCTATCACTGGTTACCGGGCAATCATACTAACTCTATTAACTAAGTTTTCTGCAATTTAATATATTTAATAGGAAAATATGAGTTGGACAGCTCTGACGACAGTAGTGGCTGTGAGCTGCCAAAAAGTTTCATGTGAGGACTCTGAACACTATCATTCCATTTTTCTGAACACATACCCTATTTGGTGAGTGGTGCTTCATACACTATCCTTCTAGTGCCAGATGCAATGGCACAAATAAGAGGGGAAAAGAGAGAAAAAGTACTCCCTTGCTTTCTTGCTGACAGGAAAGCTTTTGCAATACTAATCACCAGAGAACACTGAAGGTATAAAAGGGTAATGAGGTCTTTACAAGCTGCAGAGAGCTATAGAAAACAAATGTCACCAGAAAATGGCCTTATTTATTGCAATACTTAAAATTCAAAGTATTTCCATTACGTGAAGCTCAACTTTGTGCCTTCTTTCATGCCACCTATAAGCCATGCAAAATCTTTTCCCTTCTTTAAATCTCGCCCAAAAGCTCTCTTTCCCCCAGTCTTCCTGCACTAACTTCCTCACCAGTTCTGGGAGGATTTTGCCAAAAAGAGACCAGGATATGTGATTATTATTGCTGCCTTCCCTCCCAAAAATAGAAATTCAATTGGGCCTCGATACTGGTTTCTTTAAAGAATTCAGAATCCCAAATTTAAGTAAGACAGAATTTAGCCAATAACCACCTTCTCACCTAAAGTACCTCTCTGTTCCCTGAGCCTTGTGTAAAAACGCAGACATATTCAGAACATTCTATTAGAACACTTTTGTTTTAACAAATGGAACAAAAATACATTGTACCAAGGTTGTAAAGATGATATAAAGATGTATATTATGGATTCCTATTATACACCAACAAACTGGGTACCCGAATGAGGAATAAGGGTACACTAGAAATTTTGACTAGTAATGAATTCTTTACCAATCACTAGAAAAATTATGATTTACTGTACCACTTCAAAGGTTTAGAATTTCATCTAACGTTACTTTTTAAAGCATTCTGTATTGACTTTCCTGTAACATCTGGAGGTTTTAGAACGTATTATTTCAACTGTGTCATATCCATTCAGATCTGATTGCTCTTCTTGTAACTATACTTTCCTTTTTTCATGATTACCTCTTCCAGAAATAGCTATGGAAACACCACCTTTTCTAAAATAAACTCAATTATTTTCCAAGTCTATCAAGGAATTTTGGTCATTTCAGATTCACATCAGATACCCAGGCAGACAAGTCCATCAGTTTTTTTTTTTTGAGTAATAAAAGTGAGAGACCATTTGTCCTCTTAAAAATTCTGGTTCAATAGTTGAGTTCAATGTTCAATTAAAATCTGAAAAGAGGCTCAGTAACACATTATACTTGCTTTCTTTGCTGACTCTGAGAAGAGAACTCCATTGTTTCCAATAATTCCTACTGGGTAACCAAATATTCTAGCAAATCCTGAAAAGGGAAAAAAGAAAAACAACAAAAAGTTACAAATTTTCAGGAACATTTATTTCACTATAAAAAAGCAGAGCTAATGCTATTTTCTTGATACAATGATTTGTGTCTAGAAGAAAGAAAAAGCTTTAACTTATTAAATAAGTTTAAAGCTCAACAAAAAGGGTGAACCAAATACAATTATCTCAATTGTAAAACTGAGGGAAATATTTACAGGATAATTTTTTAAAATATATTTTCTAAATACCTGTGATTAACGTATCCCCATATAAGGCTTTGAATTCATCAAATTTACTTCCATCTACAATTCTAGCAATGACCTTAAGGGGGGAAAAAAGAAGAAAATTAGGCCCCCCCCTTCTGATTTTAGTTCACATTGCAATTTGTTTAGAAAAAACAGGGTGCACTTTGACATTTAACTTGTCACCAAATATTCAAGGGATTTAAAAAAAAAGCTTAATTTCATTTAGAGGGCGTTAAGCATCTTGATTTATGTATTTATTTTCATAGCAGTCAAAAGTTAGTCTGGGGGGAAAAGAACCCTTTTACCTTATAAATTATGCTCTACCTCCATTTTCATGAAAAGAGGATATATTTTAAAGGAGATTTAAAGATTGAGAAGATTAGGTCCCAGATTTTACACACCTTCAAAACTGAATCTTGTTAAGCAAGTTCTTCAGTTTATTCCCATGTCAGATAGAAAAATTGCTTTTTCCAGGCATATCAAGCAGAAATGGAATCATTCACTATAAACTTCAAAGAGAGAAAAAGCTACACACATGCATTTGCCATTCTCTTTAGATGTATATGCAAATGAAGCTAAGCTTATTTTTGGGACCTACAGCAATGGACAATAAGTTTTAAAATGATTAATATTCGGTTTCATGACTAAGAATACAAGCATAACCAGCAAAACATATACCAAAAGAAATGTCAACTTTAAAGAATAGGAAATTGAAGTAGTAAAGTACTTCAGTGCCTTGGTGTTCTGGGCAAAGTATTAAAAGGAGGCTTCAAGCTAAGACTCTTAACCACAAATCAAATACTGGTTGTGCAGGCAAAGTTTGAGTAAATGGGCTTTGCACAAGATACCTTGTGCGGAAGTGTGGGGGTGGGGCTTAGAGAGAATGCAGTCCTCCTCCCCAACCCATAAACAGGGTGTGGAAAGATTGTGCAGCCGTTACTGAGGGCTTAGGGCCCTGAAAGTGGATATTGCAATCAGTAGTTGTGCACAGTAGTGCTACAAAATGTGGAGCAGTGCTCTGCAGGGTGAGTTCCCTTTGTGTGGCTGCAAGAGCTGAACTATTTCTGTTATGTTTGAGGACTCCATAATCCTTAAATCAGGAGAGAATCCTTGATAATTAGCTCTACAGAATTAACAGAAAAAGAACACTAAAATACTGCATTGTATCTGAGCAGTGGCCACATGACGTATCTGCAAACTTATCAATTGACTGAAATCTTGGCAACCTTTTAAAAATACTACTGAACTCTAACCTTTCTCAACAGAATCATATAAAGGTGCTATATTTTTAACAATGCCTTGACATTGTACTGGGTTTACCAAAACAAGAACATTTTAAACATTAGAAGACCCTACAATAATGGAAGATTCATCAAGCCCAATAGCTGTTTTCTGAAAACAAACGTTGAGGAGTACATGAAGCATGCCTTCCTACAAGGAAGCTGAGTGCAAAAAGTATTTTGTGTGTATATTTTGCAGTTACATTTTTATCCATACCTCTTTGACATCAAAGTTTCTTTTAAGCTGATCCCCAACTATTCCATATAATTCATCAGCAGGATATAAAGGCTCTTCTGGTGGTTCTACTGTCACCTGTAGCAATTTAATAATGCTTTTAAAATGACAACAATTATTTCACACCATGATAAGCCAAAACACCCTAATGAATTTTCCAACCCTTTGATCATAGCTACCCTTTCACCACTTACACTCAAATCCCCCTACTGGCTTGCTATCTTGTTTTGCATCAAGTTCAATCTCTTTACACTGAAGAGTACGCACAGAATCATTCTTCACTTTCTCTCTGTGCCTAATTCCTACTTCTGCACACCTCAACTCTACCCATGCTCCATACTGACAATTCCTCCCACGTTACCAAAACTTTTGCATCTTTCTCCCTTATGCATATCTGCACCCTGTCCCCACTTAGATACCGGGTGATTGGCATACTATAGATATAAACAGAGAAAAATTTTCTCCAAAACATTACTTATGTTCACATGCTCTCTCCTCCTTTAGCCAGTGCATGCAATCTCCTCAATCTGATTCTCCAAAAATGGATTTAAGCCAATTCCTTCACTACAAGCCAGCCACCCTTTACATCAAACCTAGCCAATTATTCTAAAATCAAGAAGACACATGATGAACCTGAATTACTAATGATTTTGGTGCACCTCCTCCCTCTCCACTTCCTTTGTTAATTATCTAAAACCCAGCGTCAACTAGGTACTTCAGTCTGTGCCTGACTTAAGCATAAGGAGTCCCACTGAAGTCAACAGGACGACTGCTCATACACTTAAAATTAGGTACCTTGCAGAATCAGGCCTATCATGTAGTTCTGAAACAGTTACCCCCAAACATCTGCTTATTCTTGCATATACTCCCATCAGATTCACTGGGAAAGCATGGAGGACCACATACACATGCAAGGTTACACCGTTACAAAGACAGCTCTTTGGGACAGGAACCATGTCTTTTTTCACATCAAAAATGTATTTAATGTCAGAAACACCAATGCACTATATACATAATAAGGAAAAACTAGATAAACAACGTGGGTGAGGTAATATCTTTTATTTTGAGCTACACAGAGCTCTCCTTTTCAGTTCTATTTTATTCAAAAGCTTCTCTCTTTCACCAACAGAAGTTGGTCCAATAAAAGATTACCTCACGCACCATGTCTCTCTAATATCCTGGGACAGACATGGCTACAACAATACAGAAAAAAGAGGGAAAAACTATACATTTTAATTTAGAAAATGCATTATGTTCAGGAAAATCTCATACATACTTACATCTACTTTCTTTTGGTAATTTAAACTCCGCACAACTTTCCTAGCTAGATGAAGTGCATGATTGTCATCCAAAGCATAATGATCAGTTACACCAGACTTTCTGCACAGATGTAAAAAAAATTATATATATATATAATAAATAGTATATATATATTATATATATGTGTATATATACACATACACACACACACACCACGCATACATACACAAACTGATAAAAATTAGGGTTGTTAAAAGACTTTAGCCAAGATTTTAAAAATTGAATGCATAAAATGAGGATCCCAAATCCATACTTAGGAATTTAAAAAAACCTGAATCTATGTTTGTGAAGTTAGCATTTACTTTTGTAAAGAGACCACAAGGTTGGCAGACTTCATCATATTTGCACTCTTGTATATTTTTTGTACTGTACATGTAGTTCCTTACATGGGTTTTAAATACAAAGTCCTTCAATATTTAAAATAAAATCTAGTTTGAGCAGCCCAAACACTTATGAGTAAGTGAACAATAAAAACCAACGTGTGCTGAAGAAAGAAAAAATATTTGGGGAAGAAAACAAATTTCAACCCTAAACTTCTAAAGTACGAGTTTAAATAGTGAATGAAAATAACTAAAATTTCAGGGGGGGAATTTGAGTGTTTTTAAGCACCATTAACCACCTTAACAATTACACTTCTATCACCAGTAAACTGAAGTACAAAAGGAGCCTATTAATTCATTGTTTTATTAATAATGCGTACACTTTGCTTTTTTTTCTTCCATTCGGAGAACATGAAAGTATACAATATTTTCAATTTTGATAGTAGTAGAGCCTTTATTAAAAATTTTTCCTTTTATCATTTGCCATTTTGATTTAGTTTATAATAAACTATAGTTGACCATAAAAGAAATAATCCTAAAAAGTGTAAGATGTATGACTTTCTCCATCATTTAATAACCTAACATCATAATCCACAGCATACACAAAAGAAATATACCTATAAAATGCATGTTATTGTCTTTGATTATAATATATATATTTAATAAAAACAACAACATTTTTATTCCAACATAGTATACCCATACTGTCATAGTTATAACAATAGAATGAGTCTGTCATAGAAGTTCTTATAATACTATCAATTCAATAATCACAAAAATACCAAAATAAAAACACCAACTCTTAAATAAAAAACAAATCTTGTATAGCCAATGGTAAAGTATTCCCAATAAAATATAACATTACACAGTCTGGAGATCTGAGGCCAAACATGGTACCCAGAGAATTCCTAGGGTTTCCTTAGTTTTTGCAAAGGGAATTCTCAGTATAATTTCCACTGCTACCAGTGGACAGGAGCTATGGGCATTGGATGTGTACGTTTAAATGACTGAATTGGTACATTACGGAGGTGGAGGGATCTTCCACTAAATCATTAATTACTAGTCACTTCTGGATTAGGCTACTGAACTAGGTGGACCAATCTGCTACAGAAAATCTTTTGACCAGTTCATTTTTAGCCCCATTAAAATTTAAGAGGCAGGAAATGACAAACTCTAGAGGTTTTGTTTGGTTGGTTGGTTGGTTTGTTTGTTTTACCGGCAGTGAAGATCAGCACCTCCAAGATCCTCTGCTGATACCGCCTCACCAGTTGCTGCTTTAACCTACGGTATAAAATTAGATCACTCATGTTTCTGCAGTATTTTCCCCTTGTAGTATTTAAAATGTGCTAAGGTGATCTTTTTCAAATTACCCAAATTTCATGGAATTCAAACCTTCATTATTCAGCATTTATACTTAAGTTCTCTACCCACAGAACTCTTTCCTATACTAATGTGTATGTGTATACGTTACCTGACCATTATTTTTTAGATTCAAACCATCACCTCATGCATACCTTGTAAAAGGTATTACTCATCATTAGATTATTAGTGCAAACCATTTTAGAATCTAGCTACAGGTATTCTGCTCTCTTTCACAAAGCTAATAAGCTAATGTTAAATGGAATGCTCTGCTTTATCAATAAATGTTCGACTGAGAATCATAAATATGAGGTCTGCACACAGCTCCTGGAAGATACCAATACCAACATTAAATAATTTCCTTATAAAAACCATTTCCCTACATGTATATTCAAAATCTACAATCAGTTATTTTCTGGATAAACTGTTTTACCAATTTCAAATGTTTAATTTAGTTATTCTAGTATTAACCTTAAAACAATCTGAATCCACCTATTCATTATTAAGTCTTTTCTCACACCCACAAAATCATTTAACAAGAAATATTTCCTAAAAAGAGCACCTTTATAAAAGAAAACTCTTGGAATTAAGTGTGACTTTCCTAAAAACAACTAACTCTCGGGTTTGTCAAAAGGACTTGACAGGATAGGAGTGAAGAATTTCTCCCTATAATAAAGCGATGTCATCTCATGCGTTTTGCAGAAATTACTCTTGAAGTATTTCTATTAACATACTTTTTAATAATAATAAAAATTAGCATAAATGCTTTATAAATAAAGATTTCTCCAAAGCTGAAGAAACCACTGGGCAGCTCTGAGGAGCAGAGAGATAGATGGCTGAGCAAATTAAGGGAGAGAAAAGTATAACCATTCCTGTATGACTTTTTGGATTTCAAATTCTGAATTTCATCCAAGAATCTAATTAACTAAATTAAAAACAATTTACTTCCAATATGAAAATACTTGTAAAATGATTAAAAACTGATTAATTTCTTCATGAACACAGATAATGCTCTCCTATCTGAATCCCTGCATATATAAAATACACACATTCATCATATGTAGCTAGCCTGTGTAGTATTTCACATTCAGTGACAAAGTGTTAATAAGTGGAGCCTGATTAGAATTCCAGTGATTGTGTCAATGAGCTTTGAAAATGCGGTGAAAAACAACTACAACCACTACTGAGGTCACTGGAATTATATCATGTATCACGAAGTACATTGTTAAGATACTGTGAACAATGAGAGCTCTGAAAATGTATGGAAAGAATCAGATATCCTATATAATTACAGATATAACAAGGATGCTTATACTGAAGCCAGCCACCTGCATCAATTTCGGCAGTTGTCCCTGTAGCTGAAATGGTTACAAGTTTCTCTGCTACTGAGGTGATGACCAATGAAACCTTGTGAAAGGGCCATTCTGCCACAGTTGATGGCAAGTCTAATTCCAGGCAAGAAGCAGCCCATATTGGTCTGGTTATTAATCCAGATAAAACTAAGCCCATGGTCATTACATCAAACAGCCTCCAGCTGGAGATCACAACCAGCTCAGTATTAACCTGTCTAACCCTGGAAAATCGAGCAGGTAGCAACTATCAAATACTTGGAAAGCATCATAGATAGCGCTAGAGGATACTCAAAAGATGTGGACACTTCGTATAGCAGCAGCTGCTGCCATGTTTTGGTCCCTCTTAGTGACCTCTTTGGGGATGTCGCGACATCAAGCCTGCCACGAAACCACAGATCTACAGAATCACAGTTATGACAACTCTATTGCACAGCAGTGAAATGTGGGTGCTGTGGAAGGCTGAAGAGCAATAGACCCATGTTTTGGATTCTTGTCATCCTCGTCAACTGCTCCTTATTAAGTGGCAGGACAAAATTAGTAATTAGGATATTCATACTTGAATCTAGCAGTCACCTTTATCAGCACTGGTTCTGGTTTTTACAGGTTTTCTTGGTAAGGTCATATTAAGATGGAAGACCAAGAATTATAAACCATGTTTACCCAGGAGTGCTGCTATGTGGCCGGCAATCACATAACCACCAAAAGATCTGTTGGCACAATAAGATTGCCAGTGATGGACATAAAGTGAGTATCCACCCAGATCACTTTCAGAACCTAGGTAGAGATCAACCTGGGTGGCACTCAAAATGTACAGATTGGGATTTGTACATTTTCCATCAGAGACAAATTACATATATAGAGAGATTTCTTCATCTTTGGAAACCTCATTATAAAACAGGTAACATGAATCTTGTCAAAAGATACTTTGGTAGAAAGTCTTCAAAAGTAATTGCTAGAAAATGATGAGATTGAGATATATGCACATTCCACATGCATGTAGTAATGATATACATGTGATAAATTACAGACCCAAGTGACAGATTTTACTTTGCATCTCTTTCCACAATTTATCACATGGGTCTGTAATTACCATGTGCCTATAAGTGTATCTTTGGACCTCTGCCCAGTGATCCATCTCTACCTGGATCATGGCCAAAATTCCAAACATCTGAGCATTTATTTTAAAAATCAACCCACCAAAAAAAAAATATTTCTTTCTCCAAAACTGGCATTTTTCTCCACAATTACACTGGCCTAGGATGGGTAAAAAGGTGCCTTGGGCATGTGATTAGTTTATGGTCCAATATTTCTAGACCTTCTATGGCTAAAAATAGGAACTTTATACCATATTGCATCCACTACAATGTGAAATAAATTAAGTATTTATTTAATTAATTTATATTTAATAAATAAGTGTTAATAAACAACACTTTAATAAGTTGTTAATAGGGAGTTTCTGATCATACAAAAGAAAACCCACATCTTCCACCTTTGTTCCAGATATGTAAGTGACCACCACTGTAATGTCACATCACTTCTTCCTGTATTTTACATAAATTGAGTTTAAAATACTTGTAAAACAGCCCACCTGACCATTCTAAAGAGTTAAATCCTCTATTGAACTACTAAGCAGGTCAGGTATAGTACAAGCAGCACTGAAAATGTTCTCACTGTCCAATAATGTTGGGGGGGAAAAACCTGTTCCAGATAAGCTACATCCTCAGGAGAAAGAATCATTTAATTTCTGTGACCATTCAATACTTGTCTTCTCTGCTGAGTTTATACCAGTGGTCACAGTATTCTTCTGATTGTGTGACTATCTGGATGTTGTGACACCCTCTACCCCAGATTCACCATTATAGGATTGTGACTGGAGCCATACCAAATTCAATCCATTTCAGTCAATGTCATGGTCCTAGGATTTTAAAAATAGTCAATTTCACAGTATTTCAGATGTATACATCTGAAATATCAGTGTTTTAACCATGGGAGGTCCTGATGCAAAATGAGCTCTTGGTGGGAATCGCAAAGCTATTTTAGGGATTGCCACTCTTACTTTTGCGCTGCTGCTGGTGGCGATGCTACCTTCAGAGCTGAGCACTGCCCGGTTCTAAAGCCAGTAGTGTGCCAGCAGTAGCAGCGCAAAAGTAAGGATCACAGAGTGTGCGTGTGGGGGGGTCATCAGTTTTTGGCGAGGCAGGGCCAGCCTTACAAGTGGGTAACCACTCAGGGCCCCATGGTTAGGGCCCCCCCCTTGAGCCAGCGCAAGGCCTCTTTAACCCCAGAGTGCTAGGTCTGGAACTGGGGAGGGGCAGGGCCGAAGGTGCCTCAGCCCAAGGCTCCTACCATGCGCCAGGCTCCAGCTGCCACTGGGGAGGGATGGGACTTCCTCTTCCAGTGTATGTTAGAAAAGCAGGCTCAGACTAGTTTTTCAGAGACAAAGACACACTTGCACTCCCGCAGGGTGCTAAAGAGTCATTCCCTCTTTAATAATCAATTCGCCAGCAGGGAAGCTGTAAACAAGAAATTTACAATTCAGCTGAAGGATGGTTAGCAGCTCACTTATGCCATGGAACTACATGACCCCATCACCCAGCAAGGACTTTTCCATTTAAAAGGGTCAGAATATTAAAAGTAGGAAAAAAGGCTGCTGGCCACCTCTCCTCCCCCATCTCTTCTCACAGCAGCAAGATCGTTTGAAACAACATAGGAAGCTTTTGGAACTGGGGGTGGTCCTGGCCTGGAGGTTTTTCCACCCACTGCAGACTATTAAAGTCTGAAGGTGAGACAACCTATTTCGCTTTTACAACTGTTAGCCTTGGAAACAGGCTAGGATTAGGAAATAGCTTGCGTGTTAATCTTTTATTTCTTTTGTGACCATATAACATTAATTTAATTAAATTAATTGAAATAAACAACACCATATAACCATACAACAGGGTGGCACCCACCTCTCGCAAGCAGCCCCACTTGTCTGCACTCTCTCAATCTGTAGCAACCCCTGTTGGTGGTTTCTCAGGCGATTTGGGTGACTCAGTCCTCCAGCTGAGTAACACATAGTCTGTGGTATACAGTTCACCAGAAGCCCACAGTGGTTATGGGAAAGCTGCCAATCAGGGCCCAGGGGGCCATATAAAAGAAGTGAGCTGGAGATAATCAGTTGCTGCCTGGAGCCAGAGGAGTGCAGTGGTGCTCCTAGCTGGCCACAGGGAACTGCAGAACCATGGACAGAGCAGTTGCATGAAGATCCCAAGGGAGCAGAAGGGAGCTCCTGGCTGGCTGCTGGGTCTTGCTATGGAAGGGTGAAGCGAAGGAGAAGGGGCTGCAGGGAAGTGGTCCAGGGAAATGTAGCAGCATCATGAGAAGTCAAAGGGACGCAGCGCTGGGCTGCTATTCATTGGGTCCCTAGGCTGAGGTCTGCAGTAGTGGGTGAGCCTGGCTCTGCTTCCCCCCGCCCCATTAGCCACTAGGGAAGCAGCCTGAAAATTGGACTTGGACACGCCCCTGGAAGGGGGACCTGAACTGTTAGTTGCACAGCTGGAGAGCTGGGGCCAGAAAGACCCAGAAAGGGTGAAACCTTTGCCTCCAGGGAAGAAGCAGAGGGGGTGTGCCTTGATACCAGAGCTGGGACGATATAAAGATTTTGAGACTGCTCAAAGATTGAGAAGTCTTGCAATAGGTCTCTGCTGAACTATTTATCCTGGAAGAGATTTTATTTTGGTGAAAGCCCACAGACTGTGTGAGAGACTTGACCGGAGAACTGAGTCACTGAAATGGCCTAGGAAACCACCAACAGGGGTCACCACAGACATAGGGAGTTGGACACACACACCCAGCCAGCCAGCCCTCATGAGAGGTGAGTGCCACCCCATTACAAACCAATTCTGACCTCTATGCCTTATCACTTAAAATTGATCTCTCTAGTTACTACACTAGTTTTATTTAAACCAGTGTGTTTTCGTTGAAGTGTTTGGGGAATCTCTACTCAGGTTAACAAAGACTGGTGCATGATCTTTTCCTTTGATGAAGTAACAGGCTATTAATGAACTTGCATTGTTCAGTAGTGTGCTGGACAGTACAAAACACGTTTCTCGGGGTGCTAGGTTATGGCTATGAATTTGCGGGTGTCATCCTGTATGTAGTTCATGAGTGACTGGGAAAGCATTCATCTAACTTTGCTGGGAGTGACTTTTTCATGCTAATGGCAGTGTGTGAGCAGAGCCTGAGGAGACTGCTTTTCACTAGCACCCTAGGCTGCAGAGTTAAAGGGACGTAGCAGTTCAACCATCAAGATTGTACCCCGGGGATGTCATAGATGTCCATTAGGAACTCTGCCAGATTACATTGAACCACATAAAAGGTAAAGCATCATGTCACACTGCCAGTGTTCATTACTCTAATTATGTTAAGATATGCTTTGTAAATACATTTAGACTCAATGTTAGCCCACGACAAGTCACAGCTTCAAGAAAAATGCCAGTTAGATCTTTGGCTTGTGGTTGCTCATTGAACCAAAATGTCCAGAAATAGAGGCTTATTCTCATTGCCTAAACTCAGATCTTTAGAAGTATTTTCAGTCCTGGATCTGACACTTTTCAGGTTTTGTTTGTTTGTTTTTGCAATATACAGAAAGTTTTATATGTCTCACGTTCAAGGTTTTAGATAAAATCCTCTTGAAAGATCAGATCTGAGTTCTTCGGAGTTTAGCTATTAAATATTGGCCAACCATAAATGTCAAGACCTCTCATCTAGCCTCAATCCTAGTTATCACTCACATACACAAAACTCAGGGGAAAGAAGCCAAATAACCTCTGATTTTGTTCAAACATTTATATATACACTACACAAAACAAGAGCTGCCTGAGAAGCTTGCAGTGTGCTGAATCATATGAAATAAAGTATCAACACATTGCAAATCCCACAGTTCCCTGATCCACCTTACTGCATTTTTACAATTGCCTCTGGAAACTGACAGCCTATTGTCATGATTACAATTGTGTATTTCATCAACTTTCAAAGTCATCTGCTACTCCTGAGGGAATTTTCCATCAAAACATTTAAAATTCTGCACACTCCTTCAAAACTCTGCACATTTTATTTGTCAAAAGAACACAATATAATCAGGAAACTTTCAATTATTTAGGTAATTTATTTCAAAAGGCCTGAGAGCAAGTATGTTTGTAACAACACAGACAACAAAAAGGATTCAGGAAATGTTTATTGACAAACAGAGTCCTTACTAGGCATATTAACACATCCATATGGCTCCAGAGAGCAGATGGCAATGCTAATATTTCCATGTCTGTCAAGCACAGAAGACTTTAAGGGTATGTCTACACAGCAAAGAAAAACCCACAGCTGGCCCATGCTAGCTGATTTGGGCTCATAGGGCTCAGGTTGCGGGGCTGTTTCATTGCCATGCAGACTTTGGGCCAGAGCTCTGGGACCCTCCCACCCTGCAGGGTCCTAAAGCCCAGACTCCAGTCCCAGTCCAGAAGTCTATACAGTGAAACAGCCTTTTAGTCCCAGCCCCACAAACTCGAGTTAGCTGGCCCGGGTTTTTCTTTGTTGGTTAGACACACCCTAAAGGGCAGCACATCCTTAGACTCATAGACTCATAGGTCAGAAGGGACCAATATGATCAT
>ML675629.1:44087911-44135201 GCA_007922155.1 Mesoclemmys tuberculata
CTAGATGATCATATTGGTCCCTTCTGACCTATGAGTCTATGAGGGGAAGAGGAAGTGTCCCCCCGCCACCGCCCCAGCACAGTTGGGACTAGCAGATGGAGCCCAGTGCACAGTAGGATGCACCAGCCCTGCCACTCCCTAGCCCTGCCACTCCACAGGTCCGGGCAAACTGCAATAGTGAGTGAGGAGGACAGAGTTTCACATGAGCCCGGCTCCTCCTGAGGTGGTGATTTATATCTTCCCCTGCTGCTCCCAATGCTCAAACCAGACATAGCCACTCAGGACACTGCCCTGGAGGGTGTGTGAATCAATTATTCTACAGAGAAAGTGTAAAATCTGCAGGAAACATTAATTCTGTGCTTGCACAGTGGCGCAGAATTCCCCCAGGAGTAATCTACAAAGGAACAAAATGGGTTTGTGCCTTTTTTCCTTCATTATGTTGACTGTAGCCTGAAAAGTTTAGAGAAGGGAAACTAGTTCCTTTCTACCCTGCTTTTCCTGGAAGACTATGTGGATGAATGGAGAAGCAGAAGATTAATAAAATCAGAGAAAATAGGCAAGTTGAAAAGGGAAGTTGTTTTGTTATGTTTATGAGGAACTGAGAAAACAGTAACAAAAAAAACCCAAGCACTAGGGGAAAAGCTATCTTGTTTAAATATTTAACAGTTCCATCCTTTCCATTAGAGGATAACCAAGTTTCTCATTCACATCTCTCAATCATCCAAGAAATCTTCCAGCAATCACAGGGAAGGTAAGATTTTACTTCCTGATATATCCAAGAGAAAATAAGAAAAAAGCCTTAAAAAAAAATGCAAAACCTTTCAGTTTGTAAGACACCAGAGAGCATCAAACAATGGTTGTAACCTCTTTTACATTTAATTTAAAGGTCAGTATCTACAGATACACACCTCATTTTTATGCTATGTTTTTCTTTCAACTTCACCTTCTAGTCTGGCATATTTATTTTGATTTATAAACAGCCAGAAGAGCTCATCAAAATCTCTATGCACTTTCACAGTAATTATAATAAAATTAAGGCCAATAAAAATCATTTAAAAGAACCCAAAAACAGAGGCTGCCAAATAATATGAGAACACTAACTTAAAAAATGAAACCAAACACTATCACTGTATATCTACAATCACCCCCTCCCTCCCTAAATGCCACAGAAAGAAAGATGGGACTCGTTAGGTACTAATTTATGTCTTAATGTCTGTTCCAGGCTCAAAGACTAGCAGACTCAGTTTAACTTCAATGGAACCGGCTGGATGTTCATACATTTTGGAAGGCCACTTATTTAGGTGGGTATGTTTAACAGGCCCCTATTTTTCAAATTCTTGAGCTCAATATCTTGTCATGTATCAGATGAAACAAAAATTATACGGGAAAGTTCATTTAATATTATAATGTCACCTTTCATAAAACACACCCTTCTATTACATCTCATTGGAATTTCATATGATTGGGCTCAAATGAACTTTATAACAAAAAGAGAAAATTCTGTCTTACCTGTGAATTTTCATTCTAGGACACACCATGTCAGTCAGTCTTTATAATGTGGCATTCCCCATCACCCAGGGAATTGGGGGCTCATCAGATCTTTGCTCTGAGCCTGGGCCTGACCACCCTTCCCTCAGGAAGAGCCCTCTAGAACGATACCTTCCAAAGCTAAAAAAACTGCTTAAAAGCGCTATTCAGTTCAAACCATTGGCAGCAAAGTCTTACATGAAATTTAGGGATTTCCTGGATGAACACCCTGTTCCCTTTCAGCAGGGTTAAAGATGTTGACTCTACACTGCTAGAGCAAGTGTGGATGGAAGGCCCTCTCCCAGCCTGACAGCTCTCCCCATAAGATGTGTGTGATCTCTCCCACAAAATCACTGCTCTTTTCACAAGTGCATAATAAAGAGCACAGTTGGACCTGAGGCTTTGCATGGTGCTGCTGCATACACCTTTTTAACCCTGAAGGCTCTTTCAGATCAAAATTAAATATTCTACTTCCTTAGGATGTTTGGAGTCATCGACAAGGACACTGGCCACTTCTTATTACAGGAGGAAGATTACGGTGACTTTGAGGATAGACACCTGGCTAGTTCATAAAATATGAGATAGAATATTTAACTGAAGTTTCACTGACAGCACGCCAAGCTCTGACACCCAATTAGAGAAGATACTTTCAGTGAGCATAGGAAAATACCTACCAGCTATGATGCTGAAAAGTGGTTTTATTGGTACACAGATGGAGATTGTGACAAGAATCTGCATATTACCTGAGGACTCATGAATTTGATGGTCCCCAGAAATCTATTACATGACGGTGATGGGTTTCTTACAGCGCAATACGCCTGCAATGGCTGACTTATCATTCCAAGAAGAGTCGGCCTTGGGCCCTATGGTCAGACTATCTTGTAAAAACACTAGGATGTCCTTTGCTTCAGCTGACTTTGCCTTGATGTGTGTTCCTTGTAACACCCATCTCAACCTCAACACTGGATTACTGAGCAATTTCCTTCACCAGTCCCTGGGCCAAACCCCAAGGAAAGGGGCCCTATGAGGGGAACAGCATGATACTAGGGAGTCTGAAAGGACAGTCTGAAGACAAATATCTTGCATGTCTCCTTATGGAGAATAGTAGTGGCCCAGATCTTCAAAGGCATTTAGACTCCTAACTTCCACTGATATCAAGACAGTCTTCCATAGAACCTGGGGAGGCTGGATGGGGAGAGAAAGTAGGTCCATCTCCTATGGAAGGAGATCAGAATCACTTTGCCACAAGCACCCTACTGCTTGGTCTGGGCTTAGTGGGGACCGACCACACAGAATGAGGAGTGAGCCAGAGTCACTGGAGACAAATGACTCACTAGTACCAGAAAAGCACCATCATGGCAGCTGAGGCCTTGCAGGTAAAATGGTTTGTGCGAACGGGAGATGCTTCTAATCTTCTCAATCACCTGAGCACAAGGCTTGCCCGTGCTTGCTGGGAGCAGGACTCTTTTATTCCTGATTATTGTGGGGGGGACCTTGTCTTCTCCCAAAATTCATGAGGCTCCAAAGAAACTTTGCCACTTGCTTTGCAAGCTGTGGGAATAGGGGTCCCCTGCCTAGGAGATAGGCAGAAGGACTCTGCCTATCAGACACCTAGCTCCATATCACTGATTCTGGCCTGATCTCAGCGAAAGGAGTTTCTTGTAGCCTGCTTGACTCTTGGCATGAGCCTCACTCATTCTCTGGCTGGGAGACAGGTTTTCTGCAGGCTATCTGATTGTCTTGTCATAGACCTACATGCCAGCTGGAGGTTGATTTATCACCTCAGCACGGACCTCACACTGGGAGCTGGATTCTCTGTAACCTGTTTTCTCTGTTTGAGTGGGAGAGGCAGAGAGGTGATATCCTTCAAACCCTCCTCAGAAGAAACAAGTTTTTAGTTTAGCAGTTTTGAAGAGAAAAACCTCAAAGCCAATGAAGAAACAGAGATAATTAGTTAGAAGTATTTTACAAGACTTGTGAAAGGACTACTCCAAAGAGAGAGCTAGAGTCTGCCAGATGTGCTGCTTGGAGGCAGAGAATTCTGGGCAGTTCTTTCTGGGAGGGATAGCCCTTAGCCCAGGCCCAGAGCAAGATTTGGTCTGTACCCAGCTGCTATGGAGATACAGCACAGCCCACTATGAAGACTGTCTCACGTGGAAGGTGCTGAGAATAACCTAATACTTAATATTTTTAAGGAAGTGTTTAGTTCATTTAGTTCTTTATAATTATATTGATCATTATGGAAAGTTAGCGTGTGGAAAAAGAAAAAAAAGATTTTGGCGTTGACTCTTACATGTAATAATATAAACATTAATCCAATACAAACATGGAAAGCGACATGCTAGATCAGAAAGTGAGCTATGTAGTCCAAAATGCTGTCTCTGACAATGACCAGTACCAGATGTCAATAAAAAATATTCAAGAAACCTCACAGTAGATAGTTATGGAATAATCTGCCTCCGGGATAAGCTTCTTGACCACATCCATTAGACAGTGGTTGGTTCATGCCCTGAGGTAATCTGGGTTTACCTTCCTTCTATTTATCCTTCCTAATGTAATTATGGATGGTCTATCTATCCACATAAATGTTTCTTTTTAATCCTACAAAGTTTTTTGCCTCAATAAAAGGTTGCATGGAGTATCTGAAAAGAGTCATCTGTTTTCTGACATTTCTGTTTTCAGATAACATTTGTTCACATGTATGCCATTGTCCACAAAAATATCCCAATCATCATTCTATTTAAGAGGGATAAAATAAGTCTACATAAAAATCCTTAATTTTGAGGAAAATTCTTTACATATAATCAATAAGCGATCATTCCGGTGAACAGGATTAATACAAGTTACAAAAAGACTGGGTTAATGCATTTAAAATGACATAATTAGTGTCTGAGAAAGTCTAAAAGGAAATGAACAACAAATCAATTAGCACTAAATGGCACAGTTTCATCATTCAGGGCTTGCTATTGATTATTACATGTGTTTATACTGATTACTTTGTTCTTTTCTTCAAACTGGAAAATCTCCATTGAAATAAAACATACAAAATACTTTCTCAAACTGCACAACAACATGATTTTGTGCTTCATTCATTCCCACTCCCTGCACACACACTTTAACTATATTTTTGCTCTACAATATAGGTTTGGAAAGAATAGTGTTCAGCAACTATCACATTCACACAAAAATACATTTCAATAACTGTATATGCTTATTTTTAAATCACACAGGAGTTATAAACTTACCCATAAACGGAGTTAAGTAAATTTACAAAATGATGACGTATCTAATAGGACAGTATAAAATGAGCGCAAAGGGAAGGGTTTCAAATGCCAGGGAGAACAGTGGAAATAAGAACAATGCCATACAAATAAACACAGAATGGCACAATGTGAAAAAATGCTCAGTTGCTCTAATTTTGGGTTGGGAGGAGGAAAGTTATGGAATCATGCCCAATGGATTGGTGAAAACTTTTCATTAAAAAAATCTTGTTTCCATCTAACTATACTTAGCAACTACATTGCTATATGTTCCCTGTGACCTAACTGGCTGATGTAAACTCCCTCACCAGAGTCCTCCATCTCTGTCACCCTAGGAACATGATGCAATCAGCAATAGTTGATTTTCCCATTTATATATATATTCAAGTGCAAGCACTTTTGAGTGATATTTGATTTCTAGTAATTTTAAGCAATTGTAGCCCCTCAGATTGTTCCAAACATACTCCACCATCTAGTAGTACAGCGTTGCTGTGTTTAACTATGTATTTTATCGTGGAATAAACTACTTCAGGATCATTAGTATGCTTTGTGAGCCCACAAATTGTTCCAGAATGAAGTGACTGTTATTCTGGAGTACAGCATCCTCATGAGGAACTATTCCAGAATAGCTATTCTGCTCAACTTCCCCAGGTACACAAGCCCTTAGTTCTGCCCCTTAGTTCAGGAGCAAAACTCCCACTGATTTCAATGGGGCCAGGATTTTATCTATTGTTTTTAGCATGTCAGCTACTTCCAATGCCTCTTATAATATGGGAAGTCCACCTAATTCCTTATGTAATTAATCGTATCCTATTGATTTTTTAATAGTTAACATTCCGCCAATACCACATCTTAACTTCTTTTCTAAATTGCACCCTGTACTTAATTTAAAATAGATCTGCCTGTCTGCGGTCTGGTCTACACTTAAAATTTATACTAGGAAAACTATGTCATTAGGAGTGTGACTTCTTTATTATTTATTTTATTTAACCAACATAGCTATGCCAATTTAAGCTCTGGAGTAAATACAGTTATATTGGCAAAAAACTGCTTTTGCCAGTATAGTTTATTTCTCTCTTATGAAAAGCTTAACATGATCTCATGTATACACTTGTTGTGTTATACTGTTACTGCAGACAAGTATGAGAAAGAAAAGGTTTGATTTAAGATTTTAAAAAATCAGAACTAATCTTAATTAAAAGTGGCTAATTTCTTTGGAACAAAAACAGGTCATAGAAAAAGGCTGAGTAACTTGTACAGTTGTGCAATTTTCAGACATGCAAATGCAGAAATTGTTTTAAAATATGTTGCTAAAAAGATGTGTCTACTTACCAATGGAGGCCCTCCCAAGAAAATTGTTCCCTGCTTGCCAACTATTATACTTTCATCAGCCATCGCAGGTACATATGCTCCTCCTGCTGTACAGGACCCCATTACCAGTGCTATCTGAAGGAAAAATAGCAACATACATTAACAAATCAATCCAAACTCTTTGAAATTCAAAGGCACATGTTCATGACTCTCTACTGTATAGATTTTGGCAAAGGTTCACAAGAAGTGACATGGAATCATTAATGTCCATGCAGAGCAGACAGGACCTTTTTCTGATTTTTCAGCATTTCTTTGGAAACTGCATAGAATCCCTCTAGGTACATTTTATGGCCCACATAGTCCTAACTTCCGAGGGCTTCTCCATCATTTAAACATAGAGAGCCAGAGACTTAGCTGCTATAAATCAGCATAGCTCCACTGAAGTCAGCAGCTGAGATCAGCTGATATACACAAGCAAATAGTCCCTAGGTTTCAGTGCCTGACGACTGACGGCAGGACATTGTCATGGTAAGTTAGCAGAGGGAATAAAGAGGAGATCTCAGACAGGAAACTGCTGTGAAGTAGGTTGTTTTGAATTCATAGAGAGTTTTAGATGAATGACAACCATCATCTGGAACCTGCAACAAAACAGGAGCCCAGAACGATGTGTGAGGAACAGGGCCACGGTCAGACTTCTTGGTATTTACGAGAAGACGGGCAGCAGCATTTTGCACATTCTGGCAACCTGAGATATGGGGAGATCATAAAATTGGGAGTTGCAGTAGTCAAGCCAAGATGATGTCACAGATGCAGATTTCAGAGGGTAACATATGTTACAACCCTGGCTGAGCTCCTCTTGGTGGACACTCATCAGGTTACTCTGTTTGGATTTAACCACTGGATCCCATGTGCTCTTAAGATAGTTAGGTCTCGCCAGAGTCCAGTCCAGAGCCCAGCGTCCAGTCATTGTCTCAAGCGCTAGACTTCAAAGTATACCCAGTAACAGCTGTGTGCTCTCCAGAGTTCCACAGACACTCTGGACCCTCTGGTTTACCATTCACCCTTCAGAGACTATGCGACAGTTGATACAAGGGACACACAGACTTTGCAGTGGAATTTCTAACCCAATCACACTTTACTTGCAGACAGAGATACATACTGTGACGGGGTCAGGCCAGACGGCTATGAAAAAGTACTAGAAGGCAGGTATATTAGCCCCAGGCTCAGCAAAGCCTTATTCCCTGGGTGATTCAGCTGGGGCTGATTAGGCAATTAGGCCACCTGGGGCTGCTTAACTAATTAGGCCACCTGGGGCTGATCAGGCAATTAGGACACCTGGGGCCAATCAAGAAGCCCCGCCCCAAACACTTAAAAGCCTGCAGGGGCAGGTAGGCAGTGTGGGTTGTGGAGTTGAGAGTTAGGAGTTTACAGGTTACAGTTTTGGAGTTGAGAGTTTGGAGCTTGCAGTTTAAAAGCCTGCAGCTTGGTGCTGGCAGCCTGGAGCTAGGAGACTGCAGCCTGGCAGCCTGCAGAAGCTTGGGAGCTGCCACAGTTCCTGCCACAGCACTGGAGGCAGGCCACCAGCTGGGGTAGCAGGAAGTGGTCCACAGACTACCCCAAGGGAAGGTAGCAGTACTCAGGGGCAGAGCGGGTCCCATCCCCTCCCTAAACCTTCCCCCAGCCGCCCCACGGGCCGGGCCGGAAGAGCGCAAGACCCACGAGGGCGGAGTACATCTGTTCCTTCCCCCCCCCACACACACTGTTACAATAGATATGTAAAAATAAACTCTCTCTCTAGTGTCCTCACCACTCCAGGAGCCATTTGAGTCTTGGTTAGCCCCTTCAGGCTCCAAGGACCCTGCTCTTCCTCCCCAGTCTTGCCTTCTTGCTCTCATTGGTGAGATAGAGCCCCTGCTAAAAGCAGAACTTATCCTTTAATAAAAGTTCCAGTCCCCTTTGTCAGATGACTGGCACACACACACACACCCACAAGCATCTTTAAGTCCCTTGTCAGGTAATTCATTGTTTGATTACACCCCATCTGTAGTCCAGACTAGGGAAATTGGTTCCCCTGCTCTGCAGTCAGCTCACTGTTCTAATCTATCATTGTTGTTTTCATTTGAATGGAAAACCATAGAGGTTAATGAGTCTTGAGTGCTCTTCCTTGTTAGTCCCCTGCCAGCAGCACACACAATCTCTGCTAACATTCCTAGATACCCAGTACAAAATGGAGGTTAAAAGGCAAACTAGTGAAGTTTTAAATATCAGTACAGTTTACAATCATAATGGTGTTCACAAAACAAACTGGAGTTTGCGGACAGATACAGTCATAGACAGGCGTACACTAATCCATCACAACATACCTGGACAGGTGGCAACAGCCAAACTAGCAGTATACAAAGAAGGTGGCGGCTTTGTGAGAGGCTACAAAAATGCTCAAATTATTTAGCTTAACAAAAGAGAAGGTTAAGAGTGAACTGATCGTGGTCTACAAGTATCTACATACAGAGAATGTTTCTAATAGTATAGGGCTCTCCTAACCTAGCAATCAAAGACATAACAAGGTCCAATGGCTGAAAGCTGAAGTTAAACAAAGACTAGAAATAAGATGCTTTTTTTTTTTTTTTTAACTGTGGGGATAATTAGCCATTGGAACAACTTACCTAGATACGTGGTGGATTTTTCATCACTGCAGAGCTATAAATCAAGACAGGATGTCTGTATTTCTAAAAAAATATGCTCTTGCGCATAAAAAGTTATGGGCTAGATGCAGAAACCATTCAGTGAAATGATACGGTTTGTGTTATGCAAGAGGCCAAATCAGATGATCATACTAGTCCCTTCTAGCCTTAAAAATCTCTGAATCTAGAAAGAGAAGAGTTTGCAGTCAAATATGACAACAACGTCAAGGATAGCACCAGAGCTAAAGAAAGTGAAGGAAATATGTGAGATACAAAGTTACTTTTGAGGAAGCTCTTTATTGTCCAAGATAAACAGTTTTAACTGCAGTTAGATGAGCAAGAGAGCTACAAGTTTAGCTGGCTATGGTTCTTTGTTAACAAATTTTAAAGTATGTTTTTTCACAGCTGTTTTTTGTCTACATGAAAAAAACATGGCCGCTGAAAGTAGAATTCACAATGAAAAATATGTTCAAAAATAACTTCTAGCTTTATTAGTAACTGAGTGAAATCAAGGCTGGCACCCACTCTGGAGTCATTCCAGTCAAAGAGAGATACCTAGTCAAGCAGAATAAGATTCTTTTCTGGGGTCACCAAATTAGATTTAACTCCAGTTGCAGTAACAATCTGATTTTCTGCAGAACACAACTTCTTGGCGTTGACATTGCCAACAATGGACATCAAGCCAAGAACAGTGCGCTCCCACGACAAAACGATTAACGGGAATAGAAAAACTAATCTAGCAACATATTTTCTCAATACAAGTCTAGTAAAATGTCTTGTCAGACCAGGAAGATAATCCAAGTCACTTATGTGTTACCAGATTTTCAAAATGCAAATAGCAGTCCCTGGAAATCAGCTAAAGGATAAAACGTAAAAACTTCCAAGGAAAGAGATCTTCATAGGGAATCTAAAATAAGCCTTAAAAAGTAGTAAGAGTTGCAGAGAAAAACGTTTTCCACTTTCCCATTATAAACACTTTGAGAAAACTATCACCATTGCCATATTAAACAGAGGAATAGATATATTTTGACCAAAAGTAACTTCTTTCCCACAAGAAGCCTTAATTTATTTCCTGCACTCCTCTAATATGCCCAAGATTCCAATTGCCATTTCCACATGTACAGTTTTTCTAATCAGGTGAGCTATTCCACCAAATTTGTTAATCCTCCTTCCCTCTTAGATATCAGTATCTACATGCAGCAATGAATACAGAGAATTAAGGGCTCATGTTACCAGTATCGAAAACATGAAGAAAACCCACAAGCACATTTTTAAATCGAGACATGATGACTAATGGTAATTCTATGCATTAGCAAATGACCTCTGTCAACAGCAGTGCAAAAATGGTACACACGCACACAGACGCCTACCCCATTTAGCTAAGTAGGTGTCTCTACTCACCGTCATGCACAGGGGTCCTCACCTCTCAGGCAATGATTCAGAATAATCAACTGTTGCAATGATATCCTAAAGCTCTCTTTCACCCCTTCATCCCTAGCTGACATTTTCTCTTTTCTCTCACTCCAGCAGCAGATAAGTCACATCACTAACCTTGGGGCTTAGAAGAAAGACTGCCTGTTTGTAAACTGTAATGCCATTCTGTGAACAGTCATGGTGTTTACTATGTCTCCAAATCCCAAGACTGAGCATCAGGTTAGCAAAACTCTAAACTGCCAAAAACTTGAGGTTCTCAGATGAGCCTTAAACCCAGGTAAAAGAAGCAGGCCTGCAGCGTAGCTAGTGATTTTTGCTTTACGCAAGTTACCTGTGGAATTCTTTGTGAGGACATGAGTGCTTGATTATAAAAAATGCGACCAAAGTGATCTCGATCCGGAAATACTTCTGCTTGGCGGGGTAAGTTTGCTCCTCCTGAGTCAACTAAGTCAAATGGAATGAAAAATAAATTGCATGTAAATCTACTTCTCCACAATTTTAAACAGAGATATTATTTCATATTATTTAAAAATTACTTGAAATGTTTCATGATTGCAAAAATTTATACTCAACTTAGTAAACATGAACAATAGGCCAGGCTACTCCACTTGCAAAAGAAAAATTGATGACCACACAGAAGCAGCTGTGATGCATCCCAAACATTTTAAAGTAAATTAATAGTAGCTACATTTAAAGATGCAATTACACCTGACTGTACAAACCTTTTGAAAATCATCTGACAAACACCTGTTTGTTTTAAAAGACATTCCCTTATAAGCGTTAAAACAAGAAATTGAAAAATTAAATTTTCTGTGTCCTGGGACAAACTTATTTCCTTCCTAAATATATACAGTACAATCTAATATCACTCACTGTAGCTGTAGAAATTAAAACTACACTTAATAAAATCAAAGTACAAAGATATTCTAAGGAAGGCACCCCTTAATCCTTCACTTCAGGAATGGTAACAAGAGCCTAATGCTTTGCTAACAACTCAATAATATCAAAGAAAAGCATACCTTTGGTTTCAAAACATACGATCACATAGAATTGCTCACTGGCAACCCATTCACTCTGATAGTACAAGTTCACAAGTCAAATATTGTTTGTTAAGAAGTTAAACTGAAGAATTTATATTAAAAATATACTGCTTATACCACAGCAAGAACATTTAGTACACACATTTGCTTATTTAATAAAATAACGTATAAGCATACTAACTTTAAGATTAAAAAATGAATTTAGTCAACAACTGACTTTTTTGAGTGATTAAACAAACATGGAGTAAAACATATCAACATTTTTCTTTTAGTATATTCCATCTCAAATTGTAGAAAGCTATTAAACTTTAGTTGAAGAGAAAAGTGTGGGGGGGGATATTACATAAGTCTTCAAGTACATAAAAGGTTGTTATAAAGAGGAGGGTGACAAATTGCTCTCCTTAATCACTGAGGAAGGGACAAGAAGTAACGGGCTTAAATTACTGCAAGGGAGATTTAGGTTGGACATTAGCAAAAACTCCTAACTGTAAGGGTAGTTAAGCACTGAAACAAACTACCTAGCAATGTTGTGGAAATCTCTGTTTTTAAGAACAGGTTATACAAACACCTGTCAGGGACGCTCTAGATAATACTTAGTCCTGCCTCAATGTAGAGGACTGGAACAGATGACCTATCAAGGCTCCTTCCAGGCCTACATTTCTAAGACTGATATACCCCCAAATTTGACCAACCAAGTGTTTGGGATTTCAGACACGTGCACACACACAATGCTTTTTGATGATATGCTTATCTGTTTATTCCTTTTATAAAGGTAATAAAGTGAACTAAAGACCCAGAGGAATAGGTTCTTTCACTTTACTACCTGTGTAATAGAACAAAGCAAAATAGCCCTGTAGGGAAAAGTTGGGTGCACACCTCAACAGTAATTCAATGTAAAGGACAGGAAATGAAGTCATTTTGTTGTTTTATTATTTCTGTTGAAATGTTCCCTTAGAAAGTTACTTATAGTCACTGAAATACTCCCATCTAAAAAAGAATAAAAGCTCCAAAATCTTCATCTAGAGTTTCTGTTAATAGCTTTCTACAATTTGAGATGGAATATACTAAAACACTCCATGTTTTTTTAATCAGTTTTAAAAGGTCAATGATTGAATAAATTAATCTTTTATGTTAAAGTTAGCATATTATTTTATTAAATAAGTAAATGTGTGTGCTAAAAGTGCTTGTTGTGGTATAGGTAGTATATTTTTAATATAAATTCTTCAGCATTGAAATATTCCCATCTAAAATACTATACAAACCCAGTTGTTTCAATCTTTTCTCATGTCATGTTTTCTAGATCTTTATTCATTTTTGTTCCTTTCCTTTGGATTTTCTCCAATTTGTCCACATCTTCCCCAAACTGGATACAATACTCCAACTGAGGTCTTATCAGTACTGAATAGAGTGGAAGAATTAATTACTTCTTGTGTCTTGCTTACAACACTCCTTCTAATACATCCCAGAATGATGTTCACTTCTTTGCAACCGTATTATACTGTTGATTCATATTTAGTTTATGATCCACTTTTATGAACCCACAGATCCTTTTCTGCAGTACTCCCATTTTGTATTTGTGCAACTGATTGCACCTTCCTAAGTGTTACACTTTGCATTTGTCCTTATTGAATTTCATCCTATTTATTTCAGTCTATTTTTCCAGTTTATCAAGATCATTTTGAATTCTAATCCTGTCCTCCAAAGGGCTCACAATCCCTCCCAGCCTGGTATTGTCCACATTTATAAGTGCACTCTCTATGCCATTATCCAAATCATTTATAAAGATAATGAATGGAATTGGACCCAGGACAGATCCCCAAGGGATTCCACTCAATATGCTTGATGTGAATTACGGATAATTATTCTCTGAGTACAGTTTCCAATCAGTTGTGCATCCACCTTATGGTAGGTTCATCTAGGCTATATATCTCTAGTTTTTTTTATGAGAAGGTCATTTGAAACAGTATCAAAAGCCTACCTGAAGTGGAGATATAGTGTTGATGGTGTCCATTTAAAAATGTAGTCTTCTAGCTAGAATCCCTGACCTTCATTTAACATGAACCATTTACTATTTTGTATTGAGACTCACCCAAATATAGACAAGGTAGATGATTTTGCATTGCAATTTCTTGAGCACGTAAATGTTTCTTCACCGTGACTGGATAGTAGGTACCACCTTTGACAGTTGCATCATTAGCAACAATCAGGCACTCCACTCTGAAAAGCAGAAACTTTTTGAGAACCAAACATATTTCCCAACTGACCTTCTTTTCCACTGTAACCATTCTATCAGCAACAGTTTCCATCAGCACAACCTACTGCAAATGCATTTAACATTTATCACTGTAAAACAGTTCCATTGTTAGATACCTCCCTGTCAAGGTTGCACGCGATATTTGCTTCAAGTTTTTAGAAAATACACTATTAATGAAGAAGCATTTGAAATCCCTAATTTTAAAGAAAGCTGCACCCATTTTACTGAGCACAGCTGTAGAGGAATTTAATAGAAAAGGAAACAATTTGTTGTTAAACGTTTTCTTACTCTCTCCAAATCTGCTGCAATGCGCACTTCCCTCTTTAAAATCCCTATTTCTGTGTTCTGTATTGGCAGCATTCATATTCTGAAGAAGGGCATGCCTACCACAACAGTCCAGTGTCAATATAAAGCAGTTCCCCTAACTTCTCTACAGTTACAACTAAAAGAACAACTTTATAGTTTCAATTGTTGTTCATGTGGCAATTGTTCTGTTGTCCACATCTCTGAGCAGCGTTTTTAAATCAACCTAAATTCCTAGGAGCCCCACAAAAACATTCTCTCTCTCTTTCTCACTCTCTTGCTCTCAATATACATCATGTCTAGATCACTGCTAATGTCTTACCCTGACACCCGTGCAATGCCTGTGATAATGCCTCCTGCCGGTACCTCTTCATTACCATACAACTGGTAACCTGCAAACTGGGAGAACTCCAAGAAAGGAGACCTAAAAAAATGACAAACATTTTGATAGGATTATTAACAGGAAGCAGCCTGACATTACACATTATTTTCTTTTGATTTCCACTTATAAAGCTCATGGTTTTAAAATGTGTTCTTGAAATGCATCTTCCAAACAACAGATATGTCAAGATTTCTCAATCAATACTTTATTTAGGAAACTTCGAAAAAAAGAACTATTCTGTTAGCTTATACAACACAAAAGACTATTTGATGTTTTATAGCCAAAGAGAAATTACCCACCCTGGATCTATGAGTCTGTCAATTCTCTCTCTGGGTAACAGCTTTCCTCTTGATGTATGAAGCTTCCGTGCCTTTTCTCCACCCCCTGTGATACAAGGTCATTCATTAGATCTACTGTACACAAAAATGAATAAATCACCTTTAACATTTAACTTAGAATGAAAGCAGATCTGAATTCTCAATTACAAAAATACAGACCTTAACAAGACAATATATTTAACAGAGCGCACATTTTAGATAACTGATTTAAGATGATGATGCAGATAATTCTCTCTCTCATATAAGTTCTAGAGTTACTTTTTCTTCATTCTTTACTAACAAAGTTTGTTAGTAACTTCATTTTTTACTAACAAAGTCTGAAAGCAAATAAACTCTCAGCTAACAGAGGCTATTGGCTGCTGTCTGGGGTTGTCATTTTGACAGTAAACAGAGCAGCCTGCACTCAAAAACTTACTTTTCAGGGATCATAGCAATGAGAGATGGACAGGACCTATTGGGTCATGTTCATTTCCCTACAATACATTCTAAATGGCTTTGCTGAGTTGAGTATTAACAATGATGCTCTTACCACTTCCTCAGGAGAGTATTCTAGAGCATAGTTTCTCAACCTGTGGTATGCGTACCCCTGTGGGTAGGCAGGACACAGGCAGGGGGCACCCGGTGAAAAACAGAGTGAAGGGGAGGCGGGCGGCAGCAGCCCACTTCCCATCCAGTCACGGCTCCCAGCTGGAAGGCAGGCGGCAGCCACTTACCCATTAGAACTATGCCAGACAACCACCTAATCATTCTTATATGTCTATAAGTCTTCTGATTACACTAGACTTCACAGCTTCAGAGAATTCCACAGTCTGAAGTGCAAACTAATGCTCAGGAATAATTTAAGTGAGCAAGAAAAAGGCGAGTGACTGTACAAAACTTTGCTTTTCTCCTGTCCCCATCAGATGGAAAAGCATAGGAAGATTCACAGAAACAACTAACCCTATCCTATTAGCCCTGAGCACCATTGGGAAGTGCTAAGCATTCTTCACATCCATTGAATTGAATGGGAAACAAGGCACCTCCCAGAAGAAGTTTGGAGCCCTATCATGCAAGCAAATAATAAAGATAAAATTAAACATGGAACCTTAACTCTTTTCTCTTCCAAAGTTGTAGAAGAAACTGCATTGTCTTATTTGAGAAATAGCATATTAACAAATAAACTACCATAATGCAGATGAACAATGGGGCAGAGTTAAAGCTGGAGGTCCAGCCTTGTCACTGCTTAGTTGCGCACCCCTGTTGCAGTATTTTAAATTTTACACTCTTCACTTAGTTGGAATTAGTTCATTTGGATTTTACAGTTATGAAGATTATTCCCTGTGTTTGTAGATTTCCTATAGTACAAGGCAGGCTTAGTTCCTCGATGATCATCTGGTCAAACTGAATGTATGTCTGCACTGCAGCAGCACAGCTATGACTGTAGCACTGTATTGTAGATCAGGGGTGGGCAAACGTTTTGGCCTGAGGGCCACATCTGGGTATAGGAATTGTGTGGCGGGCCATTAATGCTCCAGGAGCGGCTCCAATCAGGGCGCTGCTGGGCCCATGTGGCGGGAGAAGGGCGGGGAGGAGGGGACAAGGCCGGGAGGAGGGAGCGACCGCTACACTCAGGCCAGGGCACCACTGGGCCCACGTGGTGGGAGAGGGGCAGGGGAAAGGTGTGGGGCTGGGAGGGGGAGCGGCTGTCGCCACACCGTACAGCTTGTTCAGCAACCTTTCCAAAGACCACCTGAATGGAGCTCGTGGACTGCTGGTTGAGCTGGAGGGCCTGATAAAAAGTTCAGACGGACCGTAGTTTGCCAACCCCTGCTGTAGATGCTTCTTATATTGACAGAAAGGTTCTCTCTTTCTATGTAGTTAACACACCTATCCGATAGACAGTAGTTAAATCAATGGAAAAGTTCTTCCACAGCTGGGTCTACCCTGGGGTTAGGATGACATAACTATGTCTCACAGGGCGCAAAATTTTTCTAAGCCTTGAGCAATGTATCTAGATCAATCTAATGTTTATGTGTAGACCAGGCCTGATACACTAATTGACAACTTGAAAAGAAGTGTACTTGCCTAGCTGACTGGTTGTAAAGGCAAAAAGCATAGCAACAGACTGGAATGAAAAAGGGAAAAACAGGTGAAGTGAAAAACATAGCAGTAAAAGTCTCTTCTTAACAATCCTATTTGTTTAAAGGATTACTATAATTAAATTCATTAAAACAGCATACTTCGCTGTTCCTAAGATCTTAGATATTTAAAATTATTTCATTTCAACAATCAATTTTGCACTATTTATTCAGTTTCTTTACTTTTTGCCTCTCTCACCTTGAACAATGAAATCAAGCTGCAGTTTCATTAAATCTGCTTCACTTAGAGTCTGTTTCTAGTCATTTTCAGGCCCTTACGCACTAACACACTGCTATGATATTTGAATGGCAAACACGGGGCACGTAAAAACTCCACTGCAATTTTTTTAAATGTCATGGAAACAACTAATCTGAGATTTTTGTTAAAGTTTATTATTACAAAACCTAGATTTTGAACCAAATTAGGCCTAACCTTATCCCTTTAAACTTTCCAACTAACGGAAGATAGCAAACTAAAATAAGAATAGCCTTACATTTCAATGTCTCCTGGAATCCAATTAGTACATTTTACCAGAGTAAACACTTTACACCTGGTTAATGTACAACTGATTAACGAGCAGAGTCACAGAGTTTAAAGGACCAGCACATCATCTAGCCTGACCTCCTGTATATCACGAGGCACCAACATCACTTAGCCCCCACACGCTAAATCCAAAAGCTGAAATTAGACCAAACTATTACAGCCTACAGGAGACTAGACTGTTAAATCCCCATAGAAGGGACTGAAGTGCACCAATGTAATTGCAAGGGAATGATTAAATGAGATACACCGAAATGATCCTTGCAAGTGACTCGCATGCAGCAGAGAAAGATGAAAAAACACAGGCCATTGCCAATCTGATCTGGGGGGAAATTCCTTCCTGATCCCACATATAGTAATCAGTTAGGCCCTGAGCATGTAAGAAAGAACCAACTAGCCACGAGAGAGAAAATGCTCAGTGCCATGTCAGGTCACTGGCCCACCGCATCCAGTATCCCATCTCCAACTGTAGCCATTTCTGATGCTTCAGAGGAAGCAGACCAAAAAAACCTTCCAGAATACTTTTTTTTTTGGGTAGTGAGGAAGGAGGGAAAGGCATCCCTTCCTGACCCCTGCAGGTGGCTGGCTGACACCCTGAAGCATGATCTTTTAGGAACATAAGTGAGTCCTGCCCCCTACCAACACAAGAAACCCCATCATACAGCACACTCATAAATCTGTCCAGCTCTCTCTTAAAGATTAAGATCAGTTAAGAAAAAAGTCTTTACAAAACAAATTCAGTGCTACTTTAAATAATGTTGTAAAATCACATACACAGAACTTACCTAATTTGATTTTTTCTGCTAGTTCTTGGAGTTGAGTTACTAGCACTTTCATTCGCTCATAGTTTTCCTAGGTGGGGGGAAAAATGGAGCATTTCAACTTTAATCAACACTAATAGTGCTATACTTTAATAGAGAATCATGTCACAAGAAAATCTGTTAGTTACTGGTGATATCATATTGTTTGCTCCTACTCAAGAATTGCAATTTTCTTTTCACTAACAACACTATTTCCACCATATTCCATTTTATCCAAGCATCTCAACGTGCTTTGGAAACAAGCCTCACAAGAGCTCCAATGGAGTTAGATTCTCAGAAGACCTGTTTCGTATTTCAGTCAATCAGAAATCAGCTTATCCATAAAAGTGGACTGTTGCAGGAGAAATGGAGAGGGAGTCTGAGGTTTTTTTAAGTTTTGTTTTTAACTGATCATTATAACATACAACAAAAGGATTCAGTTCAAATGCTAGCACTCCTCCTCCCATTGGTTCAAATCCCAGCCTTAGGAGAAGTTAAAACTCAGATTCTCTCTACTTATTCCAGTTGATTGCTTAGGTAGAAGCGAAGGACACCAAGATGTTTATCAAAGAAAGAATAAAAATATCCTTGTGTTCTAGCCAACATCCCTTCTTTTAATAAAACAGGTTCTAATGTTTTTGGATGTGAGTAATCCATTAATGAGCTCATAATTGCTACTGTTGACTTACAGAGTCACTGCACAAAAGGAACTAGTGCAGCAATCTGTACCTTGGTATACCTCAGTAATTGATGTTCTAATCTGGCTTTTTAAGGACTCTATTAAGAGTCACTCTTTTAAAAATACATATAATTACAAGAAGACAACAGGGTATAGTAACCATTAGGCACTCTTTCATATTGAGTTATCCTATGGTTACCCAGTTAGAAAATAGAGAACTCTGCTTTAAAATCAAGAGAACCACTGTTTAATTCTGAAAATGTAGAATTGCCAAATAAAGTTAATTTCCCCCAGATATCTAATGAGTCCCACAACAATACAACCTTTTCAGGTCAACACAATACCCTGGCTCACTCCCTTAGTCACAGAAAGGGCAGAAGGGTGGAGGAGAAGAAAGAAAGAGATGAAGTACGCACGTTCAGAAAAAAACGACACTCAGACAATTTTCATTTTAAGTTATTCTAATTTGAAACTCTGTCACACTGTCACAGAAGAACATCACTTGCATTATTACTGGAAGGTGGAAAATCCATTTTAAAATATCTTTACTGAAAAGTTAGAACATATGGTCTTAATACAGGGCTTTAAAATTTTGCCAACTCCTGGAAAGAAGTTCAGATATTCTTAGCAGAGTGCTGTCCTTCTTACATGTGTCATCTTTTACAGCTTACATATCATCCTTTGGCTAATGAGCATCTGACAAATTTGAATCTTCTATCCTCAGTTGCTGGGAGACTCTCTCTTTGCTACCACTCTAGAGACTCCTAGCTGCTGTGAATACAGGGCATGTCCGCAACCCTATATGTCTCTCCTCACTTTCCAGGCTACTGAAGGGGAGGTGGTCTCCAATGCTTGATTCCTCGTTTAGCTTTTTTATTTATTTTAATCCCCTCCCTTTGCAAATAGCTTCAGTACCTACAGCTACAGTTCATCACTTTCCTAAATAGCAAGTACACATATCAATTGATTATTGCTAGTTTTAGCTCTGTCCATAGGGTCAGAAGTGTGAAACTGACCAGTCTTGTTAATTTCACCGCTCTGCTGCAGTAGCTGCACAAGAGCTGTCAGCAGACTAAGGCAGACAAAATTGCATTCAGTTCACATCCATCTCTTTGTAACCTTTTGGATTAGCTTTTACTTTTTTCATAGACTCCAAATCCAGAAGGGACAATTATAACCACTTAGTCTGACCTCCTGTATAACAAAGGACACAGAACTTCACCAAAATAATTCAGAAAGCATATATTTCAGAAAAACACCTAATCTTGATATAAAAATGGTCAGTGATAGACAATCCACCCAATTTTTAGTAAGCTGCTCCAAAGGTTATTTACTCTCACTGTTAAAAATTTTGCATCTTCTTTCCACTCTGAATTTGTCAGGCTTCAACTTCCAGCCACTAGATCATGTTATGCCTTTTTCTAGTAGACTGAAGAGTACTTATTAAACATTTGTTCCCCAAGTAGGTACCGATAGAGAATAATCAAGACACCCCTTAACCTTTTCTCTGTTGAACGAAATACATTGATCTCCTTGGGTTTATTTACCATAAAGCATGTTTTCCAATCCTTTAATCATTCTTGTGACTCTTCTCTGAACTCTCTCCAATTTATCAACATCCTTCTTCAATTGTGGACACCAGGACTGGACACCAATTCCAGCATGGATAGCATCAAGGCCATATATAGAGGTAAAATAACTTCTCTACTCCTACTTGAGATTCCCATTTAAGCATCCAAGAATTTCATTACTCCTTTTAACCACAGTGCACTGGGAGCTGATATTCAACTGATTATCCACCATGATCCCCAAATCCTTTTCAGAGCCACTGCTTCTCAGATGAGAGTCCTCCACCCTGTGTGGCCGACCTTTTTTGTTACCAGCTGTACACATTTAGTCATGACAAAACGCATATTGTTTTCTTGCACCCAGTTTATCAAGCAATTTGGATCACTCTGTATCAGTGAACTGTCCTTTTCATTATTTACCACTTCCCCAATTTTTGTGTCATCTGCAAAACTTTATTAGTGATGACTTTATGTTTTCTTCCAGGTCATCAATAAAAATGTTAAATAGAGTAGGGCCAAGAACCAATCCCTGCAGGACCCCACTAGAAACACATCCATTCAATGATGATGATTCCTTGTTTGCAATTACATTTTGAGACACAACAGTTCGCCATTTTTTAATACATGTAGCGGGTGCCATGTGAATTTTATACTGTTCTATTTTTTTAATCAAAATGTCATAAAGTAACATGTCAAATGCCCCAACTTGTCATCTCATTTTAAAAAGATATCAAATTAGTTTGACAGGATCTATATTTCATAAACCTATGTTGACTGGCATTAATTGTATTACCCTCCTTTAATTCTTTATTAACTGAGTCCCACATCAGACACCATTATCTTGCCCAGGATCAAAGTCTGATTGACAAGCCTATAATTACCCAGATCATCCCGTTTACCTTTTTTAATGATTGGCACAACATTAGCTTTCCTCCACTATTCTGGAACTTCCCTGAACTTTTAACAGCTTATAAAATAAGCATCACACATCTCTCTCATTTTTAAGCCTACAATAGTTACAACACCCAAAAATCAGTGCAACTGTGATTAAGGGAAAATATTTTCTTTCTGTTTTCTTATGTGGTTCATTTGCCAGCATGCTATCTATAATCAAATTTAATTGTTTCTCCTTTATTAAGTCAGTCACCCCATGTGTGTCTCTTTCACACAGTATCAGGGGGATAGATATACTTTTTTTTAAAAAGTGATTGAAAAAAATCACAAAAATCGGCAGGAGTTGAGAACAGATACAGTAGGTGAAACTAAACTCATTTTTAAAATTAACTAGATTTTGAGTTGACCATGTCCCTTTAAATGCTGCATAAACTGATGACTTAGGACATGAACTTGCAAAGGCTCAAGCCTGTAACTAATTTTATGCATATGAATTATTAAATTCAGTTGAGACTACTCATATACATAAAGACACATGCATGCTTAAGTCTTTGTAGTATTAGACCATTCAGCGCCTCTTCCCACCCCTTCCACCTGCCAATGGTAGAAGGCTTTTTGATGCCATGGATGAATATATCCTACCAAGTGGAACTACTTAGTGAATTTGAGACTTGAACATCTCCACTTTTAATCCCAGCTCTCTTAACTAGAACAGTAAATCATTCAACCCTACCAACCAGCAACAATAATACTTTTAAATCGTATCTTACGCATTGAGCAAAATAATACAAATTTAAAAAATAAAAGGTTGTTCTTAGCAATTTACATTATTATTTCAACCACATTTCTGAACTTTTGTTACATAATGCTAAATACGTTGCCACGTGTTCTTCTCTAAAAGAAAACTGTCTTTACTTTATCCAATGAATACTAGCCACATCTATTGTTAATATGATGAATTCTAGCTATAGCAATTCAAATCTGAGGTGGCAGAAATTACAAATTAATCCTGCAATTACTGCATGGTTGAAATCTCCTGTTGACCTCTATTGGAAGCCAGATTTGCAAAAACAGCTACAGAGATTTTGCTTTATTTTCCAGAATTTAAACTTTCTTTCTCTGTTTTTTTAAATGTACTCCTCTGGTTTGTAAGAAAGCTTGGCTTTCTAAATGTAAACTGTCTTGCTGAATTTACAGCCATAAAGACAAATATTAGCTAAGGGAAGTGTGACCTTCATCATTTACCTTATGCCTTCTTGTGTTTGCACTATTATCCCATGTAATACATTTGTTTCAGACTGTAAGTGCCTCATGGCAGGGACCTTGGCTTTTCTGTATTTGTAAAACATCACATACCACTTATCGTGCTCTATAAGTAATAATTACTTCTATATAAATGTTAACACTGTGCGCCACCTTACTGCTTGAATGACGTACCAGACATATCCAAGTAAATGTGCTCGTCCAGTATAGCTGGACGTACCTGGCCTGTCTTGACGTCCCATAGGAAACGGCTGCCAAAATACATGAACATTTGAAAAAAGTGAAAAGTAAGTTTAAAAAACTGAGTCAGGCCTCATTTTTAGTTTGGATTCTGAGGGCACACACGCCTAATGCCAGTTTAGCTGACTAAAGTAACTTTTGAACACTTACAATATTTCTGACTGTTGTGGTTTATCATATATACTTACTAAAGTGCCACAGTCAACTCAGTTTGTTCCCAAATTTACATTTTGCAAAATAAAACCTAAGATTAATGGAAATGTTTCCATAAAGTGTTTTGGTTGATTGAGTTTTGTTTGGGTTTTTTTGTTTTGTTTTTAACTCCAATAGAAACATTTTAAAATAAAACCATATTCCCCTGCAGGGTTTGCAACCCACACACTGTAGCACGAAGAATCTAAAAGTGAATGTGATTGATTTTCAGTGGCCGAGCCAGAAAAAGACATGTGTACACAAACAGTTTAATGAGTGAAAAGTAAACTGGATCCTAACGAGTACAATTTTAACTAATCCAAGTTTACCTGTACACAGCTTTGTTTGCAGTGTGATGAAGTGAACAATGCTGCCCTTTTAAAATGACCTGCAGGTTAGCCGATTTGCATCAACCCAAACGTCTGATCCTTTCAAAAATAAAGATATTTTTTCAGATTTCCTCCTTGTTTTCTGCAGGTACTGACTTAGCAAAAACATTACTCATTCCCGCAACTCACATTTAATTTCCAAGCACAGAATTGCATCCAGTTTTCAGCACATCAGTCAACACCTTCTATGGCACACTCACTCTCCAGCTTTGTTTCATTAGCAAAGCTATCGACCAAGAAAATGTCAAAAGAACTGCTTTTCTCTGTAGGACCCCTTGCACAACGCCCCCTTACTCAGACTTTACCCAGGGCTCAGAATCTGCCCCTGCGTTGCAGAAGAGAGGGAGCTGCGGGAGACGGGCCGTTTAATGCGTGCCCCTGGACTGGGAGCGGCTTCGAGCGCCTGGAAGTCCGAGAAGTGCCTGGCACGTGGCGGGCAGCCCCCCCGCTCAGTAGCGAATGACGGGTGGGAAAGGACAGGGGAGAAGAGCCTCGTTCCCCCGCGCTCTGGGTCCCCTCAGGCTGCGTGGGGCAGCGCTGTCACCACGCGCGTGGCCCTGCAGCCCCCAGCCCTCCAATAACCCCGCCGGGGAGGCGCGAGGCGGCAGGGCCTTGGGTCACAGGCGCCGGTGGTGAAGCAGGGCCAGACCCAGACGCCGTCCCCGCCGCTCGCAATGGAAGCAGGGGCGGGGCCCGGCCCGGCCCAACCGCAGCGCTCGGCCCCGCTGCCCGGCCCGGCCCGGCCCGGCCTACCTGGTAGAGCGGGGAGTTGGCGTCAGGCGGCGACCCCACCGCGGCCACCCTGTCCCCGTGGAACGCGCGGACCAGAGCCGCGGCCGGGCGGCGGAGCCGCCACTTCAGGCCCGCCAGCATCGCGGCGCGGAACGAAAGCTCCGGGCGCCAGGCCGCGCGCCGGGCTGGGGAGCTGCTGCCCCGACACACCCCCGCGCCAGCCAATGGCGAGATCGCGGGGCCGCCGAGCTGCGACCCACGGGCCTCCTGCCGCTGGGGACCGAGCCGCCCCGCCGCGACCAGCCCGCTGGAAACGGAAAGGTGCCACGGGCGGGACAGCCCGGCCTAGGGACCCGCCAGCCCGGCCTTTGCCCCGGCCTGAGGGGCTGGCTGGGGACTGAGCCTACAGCCTCTTCCGGCCGGTTACCGCGCGCTGCTGCCGGTTGGTGGGTTGGACTCGGACCTGGCCTGACCGCCCTGCCCCTGCCCCTGCCCCTCCGGACGAGACACCCCCCCTGCAGCAGCCGCAGGCGAGAAGCCAGGCTTCAAACCCGCCGCTAAGAGCGCCAGATAGTTTCGCCCACCCCGACGTCAGAAACTAGCTGCCCTCTGACTCCCAGCATGGACAAGACGCTAAGGCCTAGATGCAAAAGTACGTAGGGGCCAAAATCCCTGTGGTGAATCGCATTGGACGCCTGAAAACACCCACTGAAGCCTGCAGGCACCTCAACTCATTCAGCACCTGTTTTGCAGTAAAAAAATTCCCTAGTGCTTATACAATGAGAGTCCTGTAGCACTTTAACACATTTAATTCTGCAGGTATAATCTTTCATGGGCTGTAACCCCCTTAGTCAGACTACCACAGCCCCCCCCCCCGAACGTTTCACCCAGTGCGCTTAGGTTTCTGACTGTAGCCATGCGCGCTGCTACCTCCTCTAGTAGTGCTTTGGCCAGTAGTTCTCAATCATGGGTATGCATACCCTTGGGGATACGCAGAGGGCTTCCAGGGGGTACATCAGCTCATCTAGATATTTGCCTACTTTTACAACAGGCTACATAGAAAGCACCTGTGAAGTCAGTACAAACTAAAATTTCATACAGACAAATGACTTGTTTACACTGCTTTATATACTCAGCACTGAACTGTAAGTACAATATATTCCAATTGATTTATTTTATCATTATATGGTAAAAATGAGAAAGTAAGCAATTTTTCAGTAATAGTGTGCTGTGACACTTTTGTCATTTTATGTCTGATTTTGTAAACAAGTAGATTTTAAGTGAGGTGACTCTTAGGGTACACAAGACCAATCAGATTCCTAAAGGGCATACAGTAGTGTTAGGAAGGTTGAGACACACTGCTTTAAGCATTAGGATGCCCCTTTCCTAAGACCCAGAACAGTTAAAAAACCAGGAACTCCTCATGACACAAGAGCTAACAGTCACTAAATGAAAGTAATATGCAGCAGGTTTAAAATGAACAAAAGGAAATATATCTTCACACAACACACAGCCAGCTTGTGGAATGCCTTGCCAGAGGTGGTTGTGATGGCCAAAAATAACAGGGCTCAAAAAAACCCTATATAAATCCTTGGAGGATAGGTCCATTAATGGCTATTAGCCAGGATAGACAGGGATTGCTGTTTGCCAGAGGCTGGGAATGGCTGATGGGATGAATTATTTGATTATTACCTGTTCTAGTCATTCCCTCTGAAACACTTGGCATTGTCCACTGTCAGAACACAAGATACTGGGCTAGATGGCCATTCTTACGTACGAGCATCTGACTACCTAACATGCACATGAGGCCTGAGCACACAGACATGCTCTGAGGTCCGGTATCAGGTCAGACCCCTGAGATGAGTTCACACAACTGCAGGAGGAAATGCAGGACCACTTCCCTCATAGTTTTTAACCCAGTGGCTAGGGTACTCATTTGAGATGTGGAAGACCCCTCAGATCCAAGTCTCCCCTGTTCACTTGATGAAAAGAAGGGATTTGAATAGGGATCAGCCCTGTGATAGGTGAGTGGCCTAACCATTGCTCTTAGGATAGTCTAATCCCTCAACCTCTCCTACTGAAGCTGTTTCACTGATGAGAAATGGTAAGTATGTCACTGGAGTAGGGGGATTAGACTCTGGATCTCCCACATCCTAAAGCAATGCTCTAACACCCAGGCTATATTGTTAGTCTAATGCTTGTGCTTGCTCCCTCCCTCTCTCTGGCCCCAATGATTAAGTAGCCACAGTAGAACATCTTAACAGGAGAGATCGAAGGAGGGGCACATCAGAACTTGGATCTCCTTTCTGCCTGGGACCCCGCCCCTTGTTTCAGTTCTCGGAGACTCATTGATGTCATGAAGAGAGATAAAAGAGGAGCGAGGTGAAGTGGAGGCCACACTCTCATTCTTATAACACTCATTTAGGAAGGAACAATCAGTTACACCCATACAGAAAGGGAAATGACTCCCTAGGAAAGAGTACTGCAGAAATGTATCTGGGGGGGTCATAGTAGATCACAAGCTAAATATGAGTCAAGAGTGTTACAAAAAAAGCAACCATCATTCTGGGGTGTATCAGCAGGGTATTGTAAGCAAGACACAAAAAGTAATTCTTCCACTCCACACTGATTAGACCTCAACTAGGCATCACATTTCAGGAAAGATGTGGACAAATTGGATAAAGTCCAGAGAAGAGCAACAAAAAAAATTAAAGGTCTGTAAAACATGACCTATGAGGGAACATTGAAAAAACTGTGTTTGTTTAGTCTGAAGAAGAGAAGACTGAAGGGGGAGGGACATGTTAACCATCAAGTACATAAAAGTTTCTCACAAGGAGGAAGAAAAATTGTTCTTCTTAGCATCTGAAGATAGAACAAGAAGCAATGGGCTTAAATTGCAAAAAGGGTGGTTTACGTTTGACATTAGGAAAAATTTCCTACTGGCAGGGTAGTTAAACACCAGAATAAATTGCCTAGGAAGGTTGTAGAATATCCATCACTAGAGATTTTTAAGAGCAAATTAGATAAACACCTGTCAGGGATGGTCTTGTAAGGTCTGAGGCCTTGTTTTTTTTGGCTAAGCAGTATATTAGGAGAGACAGCAACCAAAAGCTAACAAGCATGTAGTCACATCTTCACCTCCCCATCTAAATTACATCAAAACATAATATTGGGCTGTTAAGAAGGTGCTACTGTTCCAATAGTATCTACTACCACCAGATAAAGAAACAGACCTTAAAATGGTTAAAGAAATCTTTCTTCGATAGCATTCTGTCTGGCAAGGAATCACTTAACAGTTGTGGTTGTCAAATCTACGCTTATTGTTTTGTCTTTATGGTACCCATTTTTCTATTGTTTATCTGAATTATTTCTGTCTGGTTCTTTCATTGTTTGTGTCTGTTGCATAACTAGTGTGCACTATTTAAATTGATTAAGGTGGTTGGGTATGATAGCTTAAAGAACTGTTTTGTAATGAGCTAGAATTGGTGTTTTGTAGTATTTGTAGTATTTTCGTTTAAGATATAGCTAAGCAGGATCCAAATTTTAACTATATTAACTGAGGTCCAACAGGAAATTCTTTGGAACCTAACTCCAGGACACAGACCAAGATCAGAACTGCCAGACCTCAAGACCCTGCCAACAGTTTTTAAAGAAACTGGAGTCCCCGGATGATTTAATCCTGATTGGCCACCAGGAGACGTTTGTCTGCCTTATTGGGAGTGGTGAGCATTATATGCTTAGTGTGTGTATTCTGTTTTGATAGTTGTTAATAAATAGAGAATAAGGCTCCTTCACTGGTGTCTCCGCAAGCCTGCAGAAAATTATGCCTGGAGCCTTACGAATTGAGAAAGGGGGGGGTACTTAAATTAACCAGGTTACGCCTGGAGCCCTATGGATTGGTAATGAGTGACTGTGAGCCCTAGAGTGTGATTTGTGTAAGGGTAGGTGCCTTTCGCCCAGAGCCCTATGGATTGGGAAAGGGTGGGGGTGCCTCACCTGGGTTATGCCTTGAGCCCGATGGATTGGGGTAAAGGTGGGATGCCCTAGTGTGCAGGTAGTAGTCTAGATAATGTTTGGTCCTGCCCCAAATGAAGGGGCCTAGACTAGATGGCCTCTCGAGGTCCCTTCCAGTCCTATGATTCTATAACTTTCATGCCTATTTTCAGTTTCCCATGATCCCACACTGGACTCCGTCTGCCATCTCTCACAGAAGCATGGAGCCTGGACAGCTCTGAACGACTCATGGCATTTGCAAGCACAGACAGCATGATCCTCCAGTATTTGCAGAGCTGAAAGAAGTAGTGCAGGCAAACGTGACAATTTCTTGGAGGAGTGACTGCTGTGGGAAATAGCACAAACCAATTCACAGTTGTTGGTGGTGTTCACAGAGCAGCTGTAGATAGTGGAGTGTTGCTTCTGGGTCCAAGAAATGAGTACTGACATATAGGATCACATCATAATGTGGGTTTGAGATGACTAGCAGGGGCTGCAGAACTTTCAGATGCACAAGGCCACATTCCTGAATCTATTTGCCAAGGTTACCCCAGCAATCCAACACATGGACACCAAACAAAGCTTCACTGAGAGTGGAGAAACCAGTGGCAATTGCACTGTGAAAACGTGCAACATTGAATTGCTACTGGACACTAAGGAGTCATTTTGGAGTTGAAAAATCCATAGGGGGCACAGTCATGCAAGTGTGTAGGGTCATTATCAGCTCCTGCTATTCAGGACTATGACTCAGCAGTGTGGAGGACATAGTGGACATTTTTGCAGCTATAGAGTTCCCGAACTGCGGTGGAGCAATCGGTAGCGCACACATCCCTATTTTGACTCCAGAGCATCTTGCCGTAGAGTACATTAACAGAAAGGGCAACTTTTACATGGGTAAGCAACCGCTGATGGATCAATGTGGTAGCTTAACTGACATCAGTGTTGGCTGGTCGGAAAAAAAAAATGGTTACTAACTTTCTGTAACTATTGTTCTTCGAGATATGTTGCTCATGTCCATTCCAAGTATGTGTGCGCATGCCACAGTTGCTGGAAGATTTTGACCTTAGTGGTATCCAAAGGGTCAGTTCTGGTGGCCGCCAGAATCGTGCCCTTATGGTGTCGTATATAGGGCCCTGCTGATCCCCCGCCTCTTCAGTTCCTTCTTGATGGCTGATTCCAACAGAAGTGTAGGCGGGTACGTCTTGGAATGGACACGAGCAACACATCTCAAACAACAATTACAGAAGGTTAGTAGCTATTTTTCTTCTTCAAGGGCTTGCTCATGTTGATTCCAAGTAGGTGACTCCCAAGCTAGGCTGTCGGAGGTGGAGTTGGAGTTCAAAGCCCCATGGTTTGTAGTACCACTCTGCCAAAAGCAGCATTGTTTCTGGTGTGCCATGTAACAGTGTAATGCGCAGCGAAGGATGTATAGATGACCATGTAGCTGTTTTACATATGTCCTAGATTGGCTGCCGAAAACGCCTGGGCCCTGGTGGAATGAACCATCAATGCCAGGGCAGACACCCTTGCCAAAGTCGTAACATGTCTGGATACAAGACGTGATCCATGAAGAAATGCTTTAAGAAACAGGGAGACCTTTCATCCTGTCTTCTAGTGCTATGTAGACCTGCATTGTTTTTCTGAATGTTTTTTGTCCTCTCAATATAAAAAGCCAAGGCCTGCCTGACATCTAGAGAATGTAGACTCTGTTCCCAACTGTTGGCATGTCATTTCAGGTAGAAGACCAGGAGAAATATGTCCTGGTTTGAATGGAATTGAGAAACCACCTTTGGTAGGAAGACTGGGTGAGGGCAAAGTTGAACCTTGTCTTTGAAGAAAGTTGCATAAGGAGGCTCCAGTGTGAGAGCCTTGAGCTCAGACACCCTCCTAGCTGAAGTTACGGCCACCAGAAAAGCTACCTTCCAGGATAGAGGAGCGAGCATCTTGCTAGAGGTTCAAATGCAGTCCCATCAGTTTTGACAGCACAAGGTTAGATCCTATTAGGGAAACTGGCTGACATGTTTGAGGATATAGCCTATCTAGGCCGTTAAGGAAACGCCCAACAATGGAGTTAGCAAAAACCGAGCGGCCTGCAACTCAGGGATGAAACACAGAGATGGCAGCCAGATAGACCTTAAATTGATTAAAACAACAGACCCTGCTGTTCCAGGTGTAACAAATAGTCCAAGATAGTGAGAACTGACGACAGGATAGGTGGGGTGCCCTTCTGCATTACCCAAATCGAAATTCTCTTCCACTTAGCTAAGTAAGTGACCCTATTGTAAGGTTTTCTGCTGCCGAAGAGGACCTCTCTAACTGATTCTGATCATGCTAATTCCAAAAGATTCAGCCATGGAACTTCCATGCTGTAAAGGGAAGAGACTCAAGGTTGGGGTGCCAAAGGCTGCCATGGTCCTGGGTGATCAGGTCCGGAACCAGAGGCAGAGTGATTGGGGCTTCCACTGAGCGGTTGAGGAGCGTGGTGTACTGACATGGCCAGGCTAGGGCTATCGATGGAGAATCCTTCCTTCCTGATCTTCAGTAGAACCTTGTGAATGAGCAGGGTAGGCAGGAACACATGTAACAGCTGACTTGACCATGGGATGAGAAGCACATCCACAAATGAGCCCGGACTGAGATTCTGGAAGGAGCATAACTGGAAGCACTTCCTATTGAGTCTTGTCGCAAACAAGTCTATTTGGGGAACTTCCCACTGTTGGAAGATGCTGCTCACCACTTCTGAGCAGATAAACAATGTGTGACTGATAAAGGATCTGCTGAGGCTGTCAGCCAACTCGTCCAGAGCTCTGGGAAGACAGGATGCTGCCACATATTTCCATCAAGCAATGCAAAAGTCCCATAGTCTGAGGACTTCCTGGCACAGGGGAGAGGAGCAAGCTCCACCCTGTTTATATAAAACAAACATCGCTGTTGACTGTCATGACAGACACACTTGTCTTCCAGATGGACTTGTATATTATAGATCAAAGTGATTGTTAAATATAGAGTGTAGTTTGTGTTTAAACTTCATGAAAACTAATGGGACGTTACTTGCATTATTTTCACTTATCTGTACCATCATAATGTAGTAGCAAACATTTACATTGTAGACCCCTGTAACTAAATAACCCATCAGATGAGAAAGAAGCCTTGTTGAATGCAGATGAAGAACTCTAAAAGAAAAGAGCTAATTTCAAAGCAAATGGTCATTTTGTGACACCATCAGAGGTCAAAGACTCAAAATGCATTCCTTCCTCTCTGCCATAAAAGGAAAAGTCCATGTGTAACATTTCTACAGCTGGTTTAGAGCTCTCTTCTCCACACAGGCCTGGGAGATCCAATATCTTCTTTCTACTCCTGGCAGGAGCATGTCTGGGTGTGTAGCCGTCATGGCCAGCAATGGAAAGCTGCTGTGTCTGCTCACTCAACTGGACAAGCATGGAAAGACATTTAAAAAATGTACAGGGGTTTTAAGGAAGGGGTGGGCTTTCAGTCTACATATCCTTGGGCAGAATTCATAATTGTGACCAGAGCAGTCAGTGTCAGGCATTGTGGGACAGTGGCTGGAGAACTGTTAGTGTTAACATAGGTAATTCAGTGTCTACACTAACACATCAACCAGGGCTCAACATCACTCAGGAAGTGGTGTTACAATGTTATAACAGCACGGCACTTACGTGAGTGGAAGACAGCTTTAAGTGTAGATGTCTGGTCAATGCAAGGCAACTTCTATCAAACTAACTTTGTTATGTAGACCAGACCTAAGACTGGGGTGTTTATCCAAAGCAGTGTCTCAGAAGGGATGAGAAAGGTCATGGTGGATCAGGAGTTCAGTAGCACTTAAGGATATCAGTGCTTTCCTTGTGACAGGTCTAAGGGTATGTCTTCAGAGATAGCAGCAAATTTGCCACCATCAGATCAGTTCTTCGGGATCGATTGAATGGAAGTGAAGACCCACTCAATTGATCCAGAAGTTGATTTAATAAATGCACCCCCAGAAAAAGAGTAACACTGCACCACCAGGAGCACATTCCCATTGGAGCAGCAAAGCAAAGATGCAATGGTAAGTAGAAGTTAGGAAGTCAACAAGGAGATATGCAAGCTACTCTATGTAGCTTGAGTATTTCCCATCAACTGCAGCCAAATTTCCAGGTCAATGTAGACCAGGCCTAAGAGAGCCTTCTCTCTCTTCAAGTTTGTACACACACACTCCTGTGACCAGTGTAGGTCAGTCACTTTATCACTGGCCCTTAGTTCTTCTCCTACTGGCTAATATCTGATGGTAACAGAGAAGGTTAAATGCAGATGACACATCCCTGGTCCAATATTGACCCCCCCAAAAAAAAAACACACCAACAACTTCAACTGGCAATTGTTCCTGATTTTCCAAAAAGATGCTAATGTTTCCTACTTTTAGTAACAAGTTGAATTAGTAATAAAGTAAATGTAGATTGTGGACAGTATTTTTCTGGTGTTTCCTGATGTTATTGAAGCTGTGTTTGAACAAGGTTCTTTTCAGTTTCATTGTGGAGAGAGAGAATACCATATGATATTGTTTGTTCCTACAGAAATGACCGATACAGAAAATGCAGCATTATAACTTTGTTACAGGAATAAATAAGATAAATGAGTTTGAGGGGACAATTCCTTAAATATAAATACTGTAGCTCTGGTAATTCAACATGGTAAGAATCAGTGAAGCTTTTCAGTTGCATTTTGTGTTTTCGTCATATGCACAAGACTTCCACAGATAGACATCCTTTTAAAAGGAGATTAAAACCATCTATCTTCCTCTTCCTATACTGATCATCATATGCCAAATGTAACATTGTTATAGAACTATTGGAGTACAGTCCAGTGCTTAAAAAAGATTTTTGCATAACATTTTTCAGATGGATTATACAAAATCAGTGTATAAATTTATAGTGTGGACCAAAAAACACACACACACTTTCAAAGGGCCTAGGGCTATGATCTGTCCCTACTGCTTTTGGAATTTTAATTAAAGGTTAGTACAACGAATGCAGATAAGTGTGCAATCCAAGGTTTTAAAAGCCTATCAATCATTTTCCCCTCTCCCTACCAAAAAACCACCCTTTTTTAAAACAGGGAATGTTTAAAATCAGGTTTTAATTTTTTGATCTTCTGTCAGTCTTGAGTATTACATGAAGAAAATATTGGAACATTATCAGGCTCTAATCTGTGAATGGAAAAAACAAAGGTTTTCAAAATAAAAAAATTAAATATTAAAAGAATGTTGCAAAATTGCTATAAAATTACCAACCAAAGAACAAAATCTATTCACCCACCATTATAATAATGTAAGTAAAATGTTGCAAGGGTGAACAGAAGGTAAAAAATAGCATTAGTTCTAATGTGGGAATATTAGCCTTGCTTCTTTTGGCTAATTATAAACTTGTTTATTTCTAAAAGCTGTGTTAGACAGCTCAAGTAAGATCAAGTACACAAATGATATAAAATTATTTATTCACATAATTTACATATAGAATAGACTGCTTTCTTTGAACCCAAAATCTTACACATAAAAAATATTACATACAATTTTTGTCAAAGAATTCTTCAAGGAAAGCAGTCCTGTCACATCTTAATATAAATGTGAAACCATTGATCAGTGGAACTTAACATAGGATGCTGTTCTGTTTCCTTCCATCACTCCGAGTTATACAGCTTTCATACCCAACACAGAAAACACATATCTTATATCTCTACTGAAATGGGACTACTTCAAAAAGGTATCGATAACAAGTACATATGGGTTTGCTGTGAAAAATCAACAAGAACAAGGTCTGTTGTCCTTTCCGTTTAACAAGGATAAATAAGGCACCTTAAATTTTCTCTCCTCTTCTTATAATTTATTAAATTATTTTTGCCTTGTCATTTGAATCACATCTGAAATACTGTGAATGAGTCCTTTCCACTTTGGTAGGTACTTAGAATACATTATTTTATAGTCTCCTTCTCCACAGATCAATTTTGAGAACATATTAGGGGCAGAGGGGTGATCTAACTGGTTTACTTGATTCTAAAATGTAACATGCCCCATATAATAACTAAAAAAATATTTGAACCAGCCTCTACAAGATGCACAGTAGTCTTAGCTACATGTATATATTGTTAATCTATTACTGCAATGTTCACAGGAGGAAAAAACCCACAAAAATGGGTATTTCAAATTAAAATGAAATTGTCAAATGATGAGACACCAGCCTGAAACAGGACACGAGATTGGATCCATTTGTACAGTCATTTTTTAAATTCAGGTTGTCATTTACTTGAAAAACAGGGAGGAGACATTCTATTGAGGGACAGCTTTCCATTGTAGCATTAAGATTCTAACCAAATCTCATGTTTGGCTGCTACAAAGTAAGTGATCTGGGCTTCTATTTTAACGACTCTTAATAGCTGGTCTGTCTATTTTTGCTTATTGTTTAAGTCTTGAGGGCTCCTTTAGAAGTGACAAGTCAAAACGCTTCTGAAAGGATAAAAATTCAAGTCTCAGCAAGTCTCATTCAAGATGAATCAGATAATCATTATAATTAGAAAATAATTACGGCTTTGCTAGCAAATCATCACCCAACCCTACAGAGTAGATATTTCTTTGTAGAGGGTGGCAAAATAATCTTAGTTTGAATATCCCATTTAGCAAAACATTTTAAATTTCTCTCTCATTGAGAATCATTTTAATTTTGGCAAGACCCATACACAAAATATAAATTAAAGGTAGAAGCACAACCTTAAGGTAAACAAACACACACCATGCATTACTGAGCTGTGGCAAGTGAAGTCAGTGTGAAAAAATAACTCTGCTTTGAAAGGATTCTTCAGAACTTCTGAGGAACATAATTAGGGATATATTCATCTTGAGGTATGTGACATTATTATGTAAACCCCATGTTCTGAAAGTCTATTTATTCTGTGTCCTTGATCACCACTGGCTAATATTTAATCAAGGAGAAAAATACAGACTTTACTTAAGTCTAATTTAAAATACCTATCTACTCATTTCTAGAATTGAACAATTTAAGAATGAAAGAATGCCTGATTTTAAGATTGAGACTGTGCAACTTAAGTTTTCAAGGCAATTTTTTCTTATTATATAACTGGAAAACTAGTTTCATGTGACAAGCCTAATACCATCCTAAAACTAAGTTAGGGTGCAGGTGGACAAAACAGACAGGAAAGATGAGGAAAACCATTTTAACTTAGCTGTTTCAAAGTAGCAAATTCCCAGAGCATCCTTACTTGATAGTCCTGGGTTCAATTCTGCATGCAGTTACTCTTGATTAATACTAGGGAAATTCCACTGAAGTCAATGGAGTTACATGAGTATATAAAAGATAGTGCAAGAGCAGAATTCAGCCCATAGTTTTACATATTTATATAGAAAGAACTTAGCATTTACAATGGGAGATACGTTAATCTTTTCCTCACCCCAAATCAAACAGATGAAAAAAGATTAACATGAGAGAGCATCTTTTAATAAATTAAAATTAAATAAATACAATCTTTCACGTTTATCTCTGTACATTTAAATGGGATTAAATATTTGGTTTTTCAATCAGGGCCTTTTTAAGCTTCTGTATCTGTGAATTTACCTATACAAAGAATATGTAATTTGGAGATGACTATCAAATAGCCGACAATAGAAAACATTTCTATGTATTCACTACACTAAATTTTCAGAATTTGTTTCATCTACAGAGATAAATATGAAGGTTAATTCCCCTTCCTGGAGTGGAACTTCACAAAAAGAAGTATAGCAAATAACTTGTATAACCAGCCCCACAAGCTTCAGCATCATGATTTAAAGGGATATTGTCAAGTGGATGGTCATTTATTCACTGTACTTCTAGAAGGTAGACATGCACCCAGCATCTACATCTAGAAAAGATACAGTGTAAGCCAGCAGTTGCTGTGTTATTCTCATCATGCCAAACTAATTCTGAAATGTTTGAAAATGCTCAGATCACCCAGAATGAGAAAAATTGATTTTGTCCTCCAACGGTGCTTGTTATTCTCCATTAGTGAGGCTGGTAATAAATTAAAACTAAGAAAGAACAAAGGAGAATTCACAGCAACTCATCTGAATACTATTCTGTTGTTGAACTGCATTCTTGGATCCCAGAGCTTTATTCTGAATCATCCACCTCCATAAAGATATCACTGAAAAAATATTCTGAGATTCTGGTTGGCTCCTCTTCTTTAGTACAGGAAGCTTGCTTCTCAGACCTTTCAGAAGAAACCTACAAAAAATAAAAGGTTGCCTTTATAGGTTTAATATCTATTGAGATTTGTTATTTCTCACACATATATGCTTGTGTACAAACTGAAGTCTCATGGTAAGTTTAATAATTCACTTACAATGTAAAACATGTCTCCCACTACCATCAAAATAATGATTTCCCCAAGCAAAATTGTTTCAGAGAATAATATGGATACAGCAAGTAAACTGTAGTACAACCATCCTTCACATCTTCCGTTCATTTACTTTTATTCATTTTATCTGATCAAGCTATTACCTGTAATACTTGTTCTCTAAAGACATAAAACTTAAAGAAATCCTACTTCTGAGTCCTTACACTTAAACATATATCTACAAATTCTCAACAGTTCAAAGTACCCGACTCTTGGACCCAGCAGAAGGTCACATGCCACATCTGCTAAGGTAATAACAGAAATGTGATCTGCAAGCATTACAGTACCTATGCAATAATGGTAAATAAATGTGCATAGAAAAGACAATGTGGCTGCTTTGCAAATTTCATAGACATACACAAATCAGAAGCAGAAATGTAGCCAACATGCCTCTCTCAAAAACATCCCATGACATAACCTTCAGATTTACAAAGTTGTCAGGCTGCTGCAGCAAGATGCAATCGGATATAGTTCTCTTGTAAATGAGCATAACATAGTGTGAAGTGATAAAAGCTGTGTGGACTTTGAGGGCTTTAGAATTTCTAAATAAAAGCTGAGGAACCTTTTCACAAACTGTTTTATCAGAAAGGACATTGAAGTTAGTGGCAAATGTTGGCACGACAAATGACTAAGGTGAACCTACAAAGCCACCTCTAACAGCAATTTATTGGAGATTTAATGGAGGTTTCAAACAATTATCCTTATCTTGTGCTTTAGATAGTCAGTGTTTTACAAACATTAACATGCATAGCATTAACTTTCATTATGATTCTGAAGATAGACAGTTTATCTGCAGAAGGCTCAGTGCTTCAGTGGGCCAAGGACTGACCAGATCTCAGATCCACAGAGACAATCAGCTGCTAGAACATCAAATCTATACTCATTCTGCCTCCTCAAGGTCTCTCTTCTGAGCTATTGGTGGCACAGATGCTATTGGTGCTGCATTAGTTGGAAGTCTGACCAGTTGCACCTAGGACTCACACACATTCTCTCATCACTGATGGAATTTGGTGCTCAGCAAAAGGTGATGCCTTGGTTAATGAGCATCTAGCATACCAGCTACATGTCCTTAAGACACTAAGGTCATCTTGAGGAGACACACAGGGATCTAGTTCTCTGCTTCTGTGTGGTAGGACAGAGTTAGTGGGACTATCAGCAGCTGGTGGCCAAAGCACAAACCTAGGGTCAAACGTTATCTTGTTATCAAACCTAGGGTCTTAACGTTAAGGCCTTTGAAGCCTGAGCTGACATTGTATCAGGTGAAATAAAACTGGAGTATAACAGATGTCACCATGAGCCATCAACAGCTCTTTCTGGTTCTTGACTCATTTATGGTCATGATGACATCTTCTCTCTCAGCCAGTCAGACCTAATCATTTCTGAGGTAGACACATGTGGCATGTCTATGCAGACTATGGTGAAAACACACTCACAAACACTTTTCAAGTACAAGGCTTTTGGCGCAGGTCTGTGTGCAGACGCTTATTTTGGAATTAAGTGTTCTTTTTCCATTTTGTTTAATGAGGAAAATGTAAAGTGACCTCAAGAGATTAGAACAGGCAATCTGGGGAGATTTATTATTAATCAACATAATCTCTTTAAGAAGAGGAATTAAACAGTACAAGTGAGATGGGAAGGATGTACTCAAGAGGCTGCATTTTTAACTTTTCAGTTATGACCCCTTCTATACATAGCATGAAGTATCAAACTAAACAGCTGTCTCCTTTAGATAAAGTAGCAAATGGGGAATATTCAGAGATATATGCAGTCAGCTCCCAGGGTCTGCTCACCACCGGATATGCTCACAGGTCCCTAATTTAAGAAGTGAAGGCAGAAACCGGGAGAATTAAAATACCATAGCAAATGAAATGTTAATTCTAAATTAAAGATGCCTTTGCTGTAATTGGAATGTTACTCTAAGAGATCCTTCAATATTTAAAAAAATGACATAATTATGGGTATTTTTCCTATCATTCAACATAGTCCTTTTGTTCAACTTCATGGTATGCAATAAGTAAAAAGTCCACAAATCTATAAAAATTTCATGGTGATCACTTCACGCACACACAAATGATTGTCCCCTAATAATGCTTTACGTTTTATATACACATGCTCAGAGGTAATCGTATGTACCTGAACCGCGGCAGTGTCTATGTTATCACCTTCATCAGATGTCAACTTGCTTGTAGTGGGAAGGGAGTAGGACTCTTGAGCGCCTGTACTGTTCTCAGGGGATGGACTGGATCTTTTCAAACTTTGCTCTGAGGCAGCGAGGGGTTTTGGGGGTCTTGTTCTATTCCCTTTAGCATCCTCTCCAGGTTCAGGGTTACTTGTTTTACAAATTAAAGACAAAAACCCAAAAGGTCTTTGGCCAGCCCTATTCAAAACAACAAAACATTAACAATAAAGTTTCAAGGTTTATATATTGTCAGCTTGCTTAATGAAAATGAAGTAGAAACATTGTTTGTATTTAATGAGAGTTTGACCTACAATCTAGTGCAAACACTTCAAAATTCTATGAAGATGATTAAACATTCTAAAATAAATCGTTTGGAATAGGCTAAATCAACCCCAGGATTTGTTTTGTTTTGAATTGGAAAATATCACATTTTTGACAGAATATTTAAGCAGTGCACAGCTGTAAAAGCTCCTGTAGAGCTATGAAAGCTTTCAACAGCCTCCAGGTCAGGACAGTATATGAACTGGAGCCTAACATTCACTACTCAAGAATGGCCAATATACGCTCCCTGATCTTTAGGAGGAAGAGACCCCCTAACAACAGGAACAGCTGCAGAGGAAACCTGTCAGCCTTTCTCCCACAAAAGAGCAGGGAATTCCTTCATGTGTGGTGTCCAGAGGACACCTCTAATGCACCACGAGGGAGAAATCCCAGAGGAATCCCACCCTCCCAAGAGCAACCTAGAAAGTATCCCCGATTGCAGAAGGAAGACACTTCTTGCAGCAGGAATAGCACCAGATCTTCACTCTACCGACATCAGAATGGACAATCATAATGAACTGTTAATTAATGTTAAAGAGAGGGAGCAAAGGCTCATAGTCACTTTTTTAGATTGTAATCTCTAAGGCAGGGACTGTCTTCTTCTATGCATGGACAGGACCTAGATATTGTGGTTGCCACTAGAATACAAATAAGCAACAACTAAGCCCCATATATCACAATGACATAAGAGGGGAAAAATCAAGGCCAATAGGCAATAGTAAATGCTACGAGGACAGGGAAAAGTAGAAATTACAAAAAATATCTGACTGTATGAAAGTAAAACTGAGCAAGTAAGTGATGGTTAGATGAATAGAACTAAAATATAAGGTTAAAGTAAATAAAAAATATAAAAAGGAACATACAAAGGAATAAAATCATATTGCATTTTCTGTTTATGGTCAAGATTGTAAACTCTGAGTGGCAGTGACATGTCTTAATATAAGAACAACCACACTGAGTGTATTAATTTCTATTACTAAACTGAAAAAGTCAAACAAACATATTTATACAGTATATTACACCACAGGACTGGGCAATTAAAAGAAAAGGTTATATGAAAACTACCAATATGGTTGTCTCAAGTCCAGATCCTAATGAATACAGTTCACCTCACAAAAGGCAACCTTGCTGCATGTCTAAATAGAGAAGCCAAATACTGAATGACCAGGGGACAACTATCTGTTCACTGTGGCACACTGTCAGAAAAGCATGGGACAACTGTGACTATTGTTACCATTCTACAGCTAGATTATTTCAAATTCCAAAGCTGATCCTTTCTAGTTTTTTTGCGGGAGATAAGGAAGGACAATGTTCTAGTGTATGGAATCATGACTGTTCTGCCCTTCCCACTCTGTGCTGTAGGAGGACCAAAACATGCGAGTCCTGATCTGAAGAAAGGTCTTCAGTATAAGAAGCCTGATCACCAGTGTTCTAGAAATACCTTGATATTGGGCTTCTTGAAGAGGCAGCTGTGCTTCCAACATGTCCTGGTTGTCCAGATTCACAAATATCTATTGCACTTTCTTGCTCACATGCTTCTCTTTTTCCCTCATGGTGCATTCCAGACACGAACTCATCTGAACACTTGCATGCTGATTCCTCAAGTGGTACAGTTCCTAAATTCTGAAAGGATTCAGATTGCCTTCTTTCTGCAGTTTGAGATACAGATATAGAGGTAGGGAGTTTTTTCTTCTTTGAAGTTATCCGTTTTTCAGAAAGTATCCCTTTAAGTGAAAAAATGAATATTAAGCATAAATGGGAAATTTACATTCCTCATTGACTGAACTTATACTCTGAATATTTTTATAATATAGTATTCTGCTATCATGGTGGTGGCATTATTAAAGACTTACTGTTTTGGGCATTACAATTGACACTAGTTTTATTAACATAAATGTGAGCAAGCTACGTTTATCGAAAGATAATGCTGTTAATTTAAAAAAAAATAGGTTGTATTTTGGACCTGAAAACCTTAATCAGATCACACAGACATCAAAGTTGGATTTGATTAATTAGGTCAGAGTTTCTCAACCTGTGGTACACGTACCCTCGGGAGTACGCGAGACACAGGCAGGGGGTACCTGGGGAAAAAAAGAGTGAAGAGGAGGCGGGTGGCAGCTCTCGACTTCTGGGGAAGCCGCCCGCTTTCCACCCTGTCACAGCTCCCTGGTGGGAGGTAGCCACCAGCTTCTGGGGGAGCCAGGCAGCAGCCCCTCGCTTCCCAGCTGGGAGGGGGGCGGCAGCTGCCACAGTCCCAGGAAGCCAGGTTGCAGCCATCCACTTCCCACCTGATCCTAGCTGGGAGGCAGGCAGCAGCCGCCGGTTTTGGGGGAAGGCGTGCGGTAGCCCCCCGCTCCCTGCCTGGTCCCAGTTCCCAGCTAGGAGGCAAGCAGCAGCCCCCTGCTTCCTCCTGGGTCCCAGCTCCCAGGTGGGAGCCTGGTGGCAGCCTCCTGTGTCTCGTGAGCTGGGCTCGCAGCTGGGTGGCAGCTACCCACATCCCAGCTCTGAACCGAGGGACAGCCTCCCATGCGCTGGCTTGAAGACGGGCAGCAGCTGCCTGCCCTCGACTCTGGGTCCCAGCCAGTGCGGAAGCCTCCTCTGCTCCAGCTCAGATTGGGTGGCAGTCGCCCACCTCCCAGGCGGCAGCTGCCTGTAACTTGCCCAGATGGCAGCCTCCCTCCCTGGCTCAAAGCCCAGTGCCCAGAACACTTGTTAATTTCCTGCTCTGACAGTCCCAGATTTTACCAGTTACCCTCTTTTCCTGTCTCTCTCTCTTGCCCTCCTTCCTCCTCTCAAATTTATGGCAAAAATTTGGCACGGTGCTTTATATTCCCCAGCACTGGCATGCCGCTCAAAGCCTCCTAGTTTGGCCAACATCACCACTAGCTCAGGTACATACGTGAGTTGTGCACGACTGATGTAAAGTGGTAACCCTACCCACACTAGATCTGACATCTGTCCTACCACAGTCGTATATACTCAGCCCTTCTTTCAACATATGGCTCACATTAGTCTGTAAACATAAAATCCCATGGAAAATTAAGTGTTGGGGTATTTATTAACATTTTCAGAAGTCAGGGGGTACTTGCTATTTAAAAGGTTGAGAAACACTGAATTAGGTCATGCAATCTACCCCCTGACTAGGGCAGAATGCTCCCTATTGTACTTTCTAGGGCTTCGCCCAGTGATGCTGAATTTTTCCAAGCTATGGGCTTCCATAATTTCTTTTGGGAGACTATTGCATAACTTAAATAGTACTCTGAAATCCTCTACACAAGTGCAAAGCACTAACAGATCTCACGGTCAGAAATGTTCTGATATTCAATCTACAATTAATTCCCTCAATTTCATCCAACTTCTTTTACAATTATATCCCTTCTCTTTGCATTACCCCAAATATGTCTCCATCTGATGTTAACATCCTTCAAATATTTGTAGGTTAATCCTTCTTTAAGTTAAGACTTTTAACTAATCAACTATACATATTGGGCTTCTTTAATATTTCCTCTTAAGTCAGTCCCTCCAGTCCCCTGGTTTGTTTGCTCTTCTTGGAACTCCTTCCAACATGTTCACATATTTCTAGTAATGAGATGACCAAAACTAAAATCAGTATTGTAAGTTGTGACGATGGGAACTATAATTTCTGACATGATGCCTTTTGTGTATACAAGCTGTGGACCTGATCTAAAAAGCCCATTAAAGTCTTTGAAAGTCTTTCCATTGATTTTAGTGGGCCTTCTATCAGGCCCTGTATCATCCAGATTCTTTATTCAATTACAGATATATTTAAAATAAAGCAGCTCCACTATACTTATGAGGGCTCTCCCATTTTGCATGCTCTGCTGGGTCTTCAAAGCAGCTAACACCAGACCTATGCTGATCTGGTTAGAATTGCAAATGCACAAAAAGATAATACAGAACTACATCAATTATGTCAAACTAACTTCTCCATTTCAAACAAGTGGAAGCGTATTTGCCAAATGGAGAACAGCAAAATTAGTAATAAAGGAAATCTTTGCCAGTTTATGAGTTTAATATTCTGATCTCTCTTGTTTAGTTAATAGTATTACTGTAGTATCTTTAAGTAACAACTCTTCCTTTAACTGACAGTAATTCAGTATGAACAAGACAGCACAGATTGACCTGAAAGAGAAGAATGTTCTTTTGACAGGTACTAAAGTGAAACTTGATCATAACACAAATCCCTAATTCAGGAGTCAGCTAATTAATAAAAAGACTTCTTTCTGCTCTGTGTTTGAGATCTTTCTTCTGGCCCTCATGCACAAGTTCTAAAAAGTACATGAAACAGGGAGTTCACCTCTATATCTGAGGATCTTTTGCTAGTTAATTTTTAGTTATTTTTTTTAAACCCACCAACAATAGAAGTCTTACTTTTAGAATGTATAAAGAAAAGGCAGCTCTTAAAATTCATGAAAATCATCTTATTTAAGGCTCCAACAATAGTACTGTTTTTTAAGCCAGTGCACTTATAACACGAATATACAAAATTTTGCTAGATATCTAATCACAATGCAGGTAATTAGCAATTAAAGTGAACAGAAGACAATTTTCTTCTTATGAATATATTGCCCCAGGTAGGATTAGTTAGCAAAACAGAGATTAATGTTAACTACCATTTGTAAGAGACTTCGTATATATTAGATCTCAAAGATCCACCTACCAGCAATTTTCCTTGGAGCATTTGTTGACTTAATTGAAGACTCCTGTATTAAACAACATTTAAAAGTCAATTTCTCTTTTCAACAAAGATGAAAACACAATGAAAATTAGTACAGAAATAAAAAGATGGTACATTTACAGATTTCAAAGCAGCAGGGGACATATAATATGAAGGAAATGGTTTTCAACTCTCAAGGATGTGGTAGGACCTCATGTCACTTAATTGTGAGCCCTAGTGTTGATTGTAAAATAGGCTTTCAGGGTACTATCACAGTGGCCATGATAGGGACCTCAAATTCAAAAGGCGTAAAAACTAGGAAGGTGCATGCAGTGGGGGAATTCTCAAAGTTCCCACAGAGTCCTAGATATCAGTGTAGAGTTCCCCACACCTCAAAACATATTTACTCAATAGTAAAAATACATGCAAGTCACTCCCAACAGTTCGGTCACATCACAGGATGGGAAATTTGTCCAGCTTCCCTATGCAGCTAGCATTCTGTGGCTAGCACATCAGTAAAGAGAGATGGGGACATTCCTAGCCAGATAGCTTTTTCCTGTAATGAATTTCCTACAAAAATCATGATGTTCCCTTCCCTGAAGCAAGACAATTATGTGACCAGCATATGCCTAAAGCTTCCCCAGCTGCAAGTGCACTGTCAAAAAAAATTAAATAAAAGTGGGTGAATGCTCAGAAACAATTAGCAAGAGACACAAAGCATGTCAAGTAGAAAGTACAATGGAAAATAAGGCCATGAGTATACCCAACAAAACAAATAAAGAAACTAGAGCCTGTATTTAGCATTCCTACTGTTTGAAACAAAGCAGTTTATGGCTTTGATTTTGCTCCTTAAAAGCTTCTGGCAAAACTACAAATTAGGTAATTAACCTAGTTAATACATAGATTATTTTGAAGTCAGTTAGACACTTCAAATGCATAAAAATATAATTCCTGAATTAATATCTGACCTTATAAGTATTTGCTAGATGATCCTCTGCTGAGGTAGATGGAGTTCGCTTGGCAGGAGGAATGTCACTTTCTTCAGGATCAACAGCACACCTCTTCCGAGATGTCTGACCCAAATCAGACCCAACTGGCTCTATTGATGTTCTCTGCAGTCCTTCTGTTCCCATACAGTTGTCTAAAGAAGTAGCAGCTTTATCAACTGTAGCTGTCAGTGATCCGGTACTGTATTTATAATATATGTCAAAGTTATTGTGAAAAGTTATCATCTTAAATAATTAAAATTAAAAATCAAATCTGCAGTGTACACAGCAAAGTTATAAGCAGATTAAGACACAAACCTTTGTTATATTCTTATCTCCAGCATCAACTGCTTCAAACCCTTTCAGTTTTTATCATCTGAATGGTAAGTGCTGCAAGTTTGTTTTTTTTTAAATAAACCACCAGGAATTAAGAACTATCATGACACCTCCTTCTGTCAGTCTTTTTAAAGACTGTCGTATTTTCTCTTTTAGCATTTTATTTCATTTTCTGCTTGAACTGTATGTTTCATCTGAGTCGGTCTAACAACATATTTTCCTTAACATGTCTTATTATTCCTTAATAAGCGTTCCCATATATGAACACATGTATGACTTAGTATCACATTCTAGATGTTTTTTTGCTCCAGGAAGTTGGAGAACAGAATGAACAATTATGTTTTTAACAAAATGTGTGGTCTGCAATCTGCATTTTGCTGTACTATTCCTGACAACCAAGGGATATGGCGTTCTTCCTATCATTATTGCTATATCTTATGTACGCTAATCATGTTAGCAATTGTCAAATATAATTAAACTCCATTTCCGTGAGAACATAAACCAATCCTTGAATTACTATTAACTGCATTTTACTGTAATTATTACAGTATTCTACATGCTCACTGAGTGTATATTTGCAGCCTCATCTCCATTTGATTTACACTGCATATCCTTGGGGGAGGGTGACAGTCCTGTGGAACAAGCAGGACAAAAGTAGCCTGCCACAGAAAGGGATTAAGGGAGCAACGTGAACCTACAAGGATACAGGGGGACTTGAAACATATTCCAGTACTGACCCTCGGTAATTCTGACTATCATCATCAGGGGCCTAAAAGGCAGTAATTCCCTGACGCTGAAGCTCCTGAGCTGCATGGCTGAAGTTCCTTCTTGAAAGGGAGGATCTTCAGCAGAGAGAGATGCAGGCTTAACAGCTGATCTTACAGTGCCAATTCAGTGCCTATGAACCTTGCGTCACCCATGTTGTGACATGAGAATTATACATTAAGGAAGCATTTCAAGATTTTATAAGTGTATTACAATATTATCCTTAGGAAAATTTCCCTTCTTAATTTATAGTATATTGATGTAACTATGTGTAGATTTGGTTACAATATTTCATGGAAATGTGAGACCTGTTTCAACAACTTTGATGTGGAAATATGCATCTTGTCACAGTAGATCAATGTAGCAGGCATACTCATAAACCCTTTGTTGTTTTCCTGTACTGCTGTAAGCTTAGGTGACATCAGTTAAATAATTATTTTTTCCAAAAGTGTATTATTAATTAATAGAATGAAAAAACAAAGAATTCTTATCATGCTCTGTCATTTTCACTGAAGTGTTCCAAAAAAGGCAAGACCTTAAAAATTTGAAAAAAAATGATTTCCCTATGTAATCCAAAGTACTTTAGAAAACAAAGGTGCTCAGATTTATAATTTCTATTACTTTTCACCATAAATATTCAAGACAATTTAGAACTAGACTTTACAAGTGTTTTACTAAAAGAAAATTCGGATGAAACCTTAACTATGGTGCTGCTGGCATGTGACCAAAATATATAACAAATTAAAACATAGTAGTTTTACCTAACTGATTTATCCTCACAGAGCTGAAAACAATGACCTTTCACTTGTTTTAGTGAGGCTGACAAATGAACCAATTAGTGATTTCTCCTGCATTTCTCCTTTAGTGAGTTCCAATTTATTTAACTTTAGAGGCTCCAATAAGTTAGCCTGAGAGGCTCAGAAATAAATTCAAATTTATCTTGTAGTATATTAATAGTTTACCTCTGCTCTCCCATCACTTTAGCGAAGCCTGCATTCACTGGGGTGAGAAGTATTGGGGCTGGCAGCAATGGTTCCAAAGCATGTTCTAGTGACACAGATGCATCATGGTACTCTTTTGACTCAGTGGGAATTTCCACCAATGTTAAAATAAACGTCTGTTCCTCTGCCTCCTCTGGACATTCATGACCACTTCCACTCACTACCAAAAGGTGTTGGTGACAAGAAAGAGACATAATTAAACCGTATTATTTAAAGTGTGAAAATTACATTAGTAATTGTGTGCTGTATTGTGCCCTCCTCCACAGCCACAGTTAGATTTTCACAGTTTTGTTTCTCAAGTTAGAAAAGGGTGGGAGGACTATGGAGACAACATGCTTAGGCTTCAAGGAGAAAAGGGAGGACGGACCTAGCATCACTCTACAGTGATCCTCTCATCTGATTAAGAGCTGTGTTTTGTCTTTGAAGACAGCCCCAGCCAGTACTCTTCACTCACAAAGATGAGCACAATAGTAAGCAGACACACTAAGCTTGTGCTATGCTAATTAAATCAGTCAAGTCCTCCATTATCCATAAAGATAGAACCTAATACCATCACCAGTAGCTAATAGTTACTCCTGTAGTAACTCCTATTATTTTGGCAGAAGTCCCAGGTTCTGTTCCCACTGACAACCTGGGATGGTACACTGCTA
>ML675629.1:44135211-44192529 GCA_007922155.1 Mesoclemmys tuberculata
AGACAGATAGCAGCCAATTGCCACCAGTAAGGACGAATTTAACAAGAAGACAATTAAAGACAAGGAATCAGTTTCCAAATCTAGAAAACATCAACACTGTCCAATTAGCTCTTCACATTGAACGACAGAGTAACAAACTATTACATTAAAAATACCAAATACAACATGCTATAATTAAATTTAATATACCCCCAAAAAGTTTGTGAAGAATGGCTTAGAGGGAAAAGAATGAAAATTAAAATTAAATCTGAATTATACAAAAAAGCTACAACTATAATGTAATGCTAAAATCCCTTCATTTTGTTGATTTAAAACTAATACTGCATTCTGAATCCACTTCTCTTCTTTATCTCAGTACATGTGTTATCAAAAATGATTCACTATTGCAAGACCTCTGCAATTACAAAGCACAATGGGATAAGGAGTGAAGAGCAGCCTTGCGTTACATATGCCTTCATTTTGAAAGTGTAAATTACAAACTTTTCAGCAAGACTAATTTCCTTTAAAGTAAATGTCTTAGATTTCTAATTCAGAGATTTTATTTTTATTTTTTTCTTATTCAAATTGTATTGGTTCTAAATTTGATTTTTATTCATCTTAACTTGTTCTAAAAAGTTCTACCTATCCACTTAATATCATCCGCTGAATTCAAATGTGTAAGCTTATTGATGCAATGTCCACAAATGCTTCAAAATTTAAGTCTTTTCAGTGCCTTATGTCATGAATTTAAAAATACAATAGCAAAAAAAATATCAATCAATCAATCAATTATCTGCACATCACTAACACAAGCTACTTTAATCTCAAATCATAAAAGGTCAGTTACATCAATGTTATCATAGAAAGGTCTTAATTTCTCGATGGATCTTTGCACAAGTACTTCTACCATACTATTTTTTCTCATATTTTTACACACATACACGTATAATAAAATGAAAATATTGATGAAAAGCAGTTCCCAGACTCAATGAATTAATGTTACACCTAGCTAGGGTTGCCACCCATCTATTTTTACCTGAACGGTCTGGTTTGTGACTTGTGGGTCCGAGTGCCATTTAGGGTTGCCAGGTGTCTGGTTTTTTGGAGACTAGGTAACCTTAAATGGCACCTGAACCAAATGTCCAGTTACCATGGGATAGGGAGAGGCTCTGGGTCATTAGCCTGAACCAGACCCTGCTCAGCTGGTGCTGCTGCAAGTAGGCTCCTTCAGATATCCAGCAAAAGGCAGGGGACATGAAGGAGAGGAGCAAGAGAGCTACAGGGACAGGACCTGGGGGAAGAGGCGGATAAGGGGGCAGGGCCTCGGTTTGAAAGGTGGCAACCCTACGGCTGGGCTGGCAAGTATTGCTTTGCTATTTTAAGCCACTAACATACTGTACCTGAAGTTTCTTTTGTGCTGGTTACGTATTGTTGACACTCCTGCGTAACTGATTCAGTCTAGAAAAAGTATTCCAAAAGAAATATTAACAAGCCTGGCAAATAACTCTAGGAAATGGTCTCTAAAGTCTTATGAAGAATTCTTTATAAGTGTTTACAAAACAAAAGTCAAGTGTTAAGAGTAACAAAGCAGAATAATTTAACCCCACCCTACCCAGGTTTTGTGGATTTTTTTTCAAACTATGCTGAGTATTTAGGATGGAAGGATATAAAGATGATTGTGACTGGAAACATTTGGGTAATATAAGTATCATTGTGTGTTCTGTTTATGTTTTATATATGTACTTCATCTTCATTCTCTCTAGCAATGTTTGTTTAAAAAAAAGTTTACTTTTCCTATAGCACAACCCTGCAAAGCTGACTCATATAATGGATTACTCAGCAGTGCAAAGACCATCAATTCCCCTACCTATTACGGAAACACCGTAAGTGCTTGAAGAAAAACACTGAACTTAGTCACTCATCCTTCCCCTTTCCTTTCTTGGCAGATTATGTTGCTAAAAAGTAGTATTTTATAGCACTCTTGTTGTGGGAGCAGTGTTGTGAGGGCACATTCAGTACTGCACTTGGTTCCATTTGAGTCAGTTGAACTTTGAACCAACTGGCAAAGGGCAAAGCAAAAGAGCTGTGATAATTTAGTCCCTGCTAGCATCAAGAAGAAAATCAAGAGCTTGGCAGTTCACTGGATCTCCAAATGCCCTTCATTAGACTGAAGTATATTCAATATTCAATAACCAAAGCCCAAAGATTTAAGAAACTAAGGATAACTAGGAAGGTTTGTTTGGGGTTGTTTTTCTGTTTTGTTTTTTATTGTTAGGTAATTAACAGCATGAAAGTTCAATCTAAAATTGTGTATGCAGTGTTGTTGTAGCCATGTTGATCTCAGGATATTAGAGAGACAAGATGAGAGAGGTAATATCTTTTATTGGACCAACTTCTGTTGATGGAGACACAAGCTGACCTGAAGAAGAGCTTTGTGTAAGCTCAAAAGTTTGCCTCTCTCACCAACAAAAGTTGGTCCAATAAAAGATATTACACCTCATCTACCCTGTCTATCTAAAATCTTGCCAAAAAAGGGTCATTAGTAATTTAATAAAGCGAGAGAAGGTAAGCGTAGAAAGTAAGTCAGATCATAATAGTATTTTGGCAAAAACTGAAAGTATAATTTAAGGCCAAAGAATCAAAAGGTACACAACTTAAGCATGAACACCCCCATCTGGGAACACAATTTGAAATTTGTGGGCGGAGATACCTTATGTGTGCATGCAAATCCCAATTTTGCATATTTATGCTGTGTATACACACATTAGATAATTTAGCCCTTAACAACCGGAATCACAAAAAAGTGACTTAAGATTCATAGATTTTGAGGCCAGAAGGGACCTTTAGTTCATCTAAACTGACCTTCTATATATCACAGGCCATTAAATTTCACCTAGTTACCCAGAATGGATGAAAGCTTTAAAAGACAGTGTCACTGCCTTCTTTATAGTTTTTCCAAATAACTTCTCTTTTTACAGCCTCTTACATAGACAGGCACTTCAAATGCATTAAATGTTTTAAAAAAATACAAGTTCTTTATACCTGTGTCAACTGAACTTCATGCACGTTGTGCACAACAGGACAAGCCTTATTTTCAGGAAGATCAGCAGTAGAATTTTGATTAAGATCATTCTCTAACACAGGTAGGGAAATCTCTGCTTTTGGAGATACTATTGGAGTTTTTAACACCAATGAATTGTCCCATGTCTCTCTTATCTCGTTTTCTGTCCTGAAAGATGTATACAGTTAATCAGAAACCAGTTAAACACTATGTAACATATAGTGTGACATAGCTTAATCAGACAGTCCCTAAGGTTATTATGGCTACTGTGTGCTGAAATATTTCTTTTATGCAAAAAGTAAAACAGGTCATACAAAAAGACAAAAACAAAGAATACCTTATACCATAAACAACTTCCTCTATTAAGGAAAAAAACAAACAAAAGCCCCACACAAATCCCCTTAATGGTAAAATATTTTTGGGGAATGCCTTTCGTGTCTAAACCTCTCCTAGCTATGCCTCACAAGACATCCAAAGTGAGACATTTATAGCAGCAGCTTCAAGCACAGTTAAGCAGCCCACAGGTGAACCATGACCTCCATAAATTTCACTCAGAGCATCCATCATAATAGAACTGGATCTAGTTGCTTGCCCAGTTTCTGGTAGCTACTATGTCAAAGATACAATTAATGTTTTGACTGCATTAGCCAGAAGCCTTACATAAAGGATATTCAGTACATAAAATTAAAATAAAGTACTTAAAATATGCACTGTGGAACTAAGTTGTGCATCCAAAACAACTAGACACACACTATTGCCAGTATCCCACAATTTAAATTCATATTTGTATGTACATCCCTCTGTGTTATGCATCTGTTTGAAATGTACATTTTTTTAAAATTAGTTCATAACATTTAAGACACATACCAATCAGCATATAAATAAAGGATTTTTTCATATCTGTTAACTTAATCTACTTACCTGGCAAGGTCTGTGCTTCCAGATCCAAAATTCTGCAGATCTGCAGAACTGTTCTCAGCTGGTCTGATCTTCCATTCTAGTTCCACTTCCTGCTCTTCTATGGTATCACTTAGAGCTTTCCCCTCTAAGATTTTAAAAATTAAATCAAATCTTCATTATTGCGTGTAATATTTTGCTTCCAACAGCAAGAAGATTTACTGTTTGAATGCCTTACACCACCATAGATAAATTAGCTTATGGGACTACTTTAAAAAATACTACAAAGATAAATATGGTTACACTTAAAGAAGAGGGATAAAAGAACAGGAGAAAAGCATGGAATTTTATAACTGGATTCTCTGCTGTTGAAATGTTGATGCATGTCTGTGGTCATGAACAGGAAACTTTCTATTTGTTTTAGTTTTAAGGCCAAGATTTTCAGAAAAAAAGAAGCCTAAAATAAGCTAAGTAGAGCTGGGCAAAATGTTTTAGATGAATAGTTTATTTGCCAAAAAATGCAGTTTCAATCGATAAGGAATTATTTGCAAATTTGCCATGAATTTGCCAAACAGCTTTATCCAGAAATAAAAATTTGTCACAAAATGGCCGGAAGCAGAGGAGGAGGCCACCTTCTATCTTTTAGCCCAATGGTTAGGGCAATCATCTTGGTGTAGGGAGACCTGGGTTCAAGTCTCTGATCCAGAGTATGGTTTCAAACCCACATCAGTGCCCTAACCACCAGGCTGCAGAGTTATTTTCACCCACTCTGTCTGGCCCAATGGCTATTAAGATTTTTTTTTTTTAACATAAAACAGCATCAAATGGAGAGAGAGAGATCGCCACCCCAGAATACCCTATAGCATTATGATTAAGGGACCTCTCTTGGGATGGGAGAGACCCAGATTCAAATCCCAGCTCTGGGGCTGGATTTAAATCGAGGTCTCCTCTCTCCCAGTGAATGCCCTCACCACTGGGCTAAAAGTTAAGGCTACTGCCTAATTCCCATCCTCTCTCACCTTTTAAAAATGCCTGTACACATGTTTGATTAGAACCCAAACTAATTTTCGATTCACTGCAATTATTTTATTCAATTTGACCCACACCATAAGTTTCCCCCCAATTTTTCAGAATTGCCAGCATACCAAAAGAAGGTTATTCATCCAACTCTACTTCTAAGTTCATATTTCAGAGCTTTTAACTTTAGGCTCTTATTTTCTAAAGCTTGGAGATGAAGAATAAGCTCACCACTCTGAAATCCTTTGAATCGCTCTACATCTGCATTTGGAGTAAGAGATTTCTGATGAACATTCCTGTTTGTTCCCAGTACTTTGCTAAGATTTGGTTTAGGCTTAGGAAGTCTGCATCTTGCAAGCTTTGATGTACTATTCACATTGGGCCCAGAATGATCACTGCAAAGAAACAGAAACCATACATAACCCTTTCGTTCTTAAATGTGTTTGAATTCAGTGTCCAGGAGAAATTAATAACAGGAACGAGGTCTATAATGGTAACAGTGGGGAGGCAGCTAGGCAGAGGAACAAGAGCAATGATGGAGTTGGCAGGAAAAGTGGGCAGGCTGGCAGGAAGAAGAGAAGCAGAAAGATCAATTGAACTGAAAGAACTGAGTGACTGGAGCCAGAGTACAGCTGTAACCACAGTGACCAACAGGGGCCAGAACAGGTAGGTTTACAACACTTAGGGAAGCCAGGACTTTTCCCTGGCAATTGAACTCTTAAAAATGTAATATTTTGATAAATTTAAACATTAAAGTAGAGGTGAGTCATCTACCGTATTTTTCGCTTCATAAGACGCACTTTTTCCCCCCAAAAGTGGGGGGAAAATGCCCGTGCGTCTTACGGAGCGAATGTTCATTTTTTTTAGCTGCTGTGGGGCGCGGGTGGGGGGGGCGCCGGTAAACATGTGCAGAGTGAGTGCCAGCGGGAGTGTAATCAGACCTGCCACGGCGGCGTGCGGAACCCCAGCATCTGCTGAGTGAGTTCCCTCTGCAGCTGCTGATCCGGTCCCTACCGGATTGGCACTGCAACTTGCGGACACCTCCCCAGTCACTGACCCAAACCCCTCACCTAACCCCCCTCCCTAGCTTCTGACATTAACCCCCTCACCTAACCCCCAGCCGCTGACCCAAACCCCTCATCTAACCCCCCCTCCCCAGCCGCTGACCCAAACCCCTCACCTAACCCCCCCTCCCTAGCTGCTGACATTAACCCCTCATCTAACCCCCCCTCCCCAGCCGCTGACCCGAACCCCTCATCTAACCCCCCCTCCCCAGCCGCTGACCCAAACCCCTCACCTAACCCCCTTCCCTAGCTTCTGACATTAACCCCCTCACCTAACCCCCAGCCACTGACAAGGTTAGTGCTGGGTTTGTGATCTGTCCAAGGTGATCACATTATTTTTTCCATGTTATCCTTTTTAATATGAAAGCTGCCATCTATTTTTTTCTTATTTAAACAACTACTGTTAAAATAATCAAGGTAATAACATTGTTATTTCCCCCAGACTGTTCAGTCAGTCATTTAACATCTCTTTTGTTAGTTCACAAAGTGGTTTCCCTGCTCCCTCCCTCCCCTGACATTTTGGATCCTTCTTTTCTTTCCTCTTTTTTGTTTTCAGTACCAATCTGCATACGCTGTTCTGCTTTGAAAAAGACTAAAGACTATATTGAAAGAGCCTTCTGTGGAAGAATAGAGGACTGTACTATTCTTTATGCCAACAAAATGGCTTGACAATGGTGAGGCAGTGGGCATGCTGACACACATTTTTTAAGCTAGTCAGGATTGTTTCACTGGTCACCTTGTCCTCTTCCTCCTCCCCCCTACTATGTATTTGTCTTCTCTACTTGTTTTCTTGTCATATCTGTAAATTGTGAGCACTAACCCCCAATCTGAAAAAAAACACTGATGTCATATTATTGTGGTATATTTTATTAAATATTTTAGCACACCATTTGGTTCAGAATAATTTTTTTTCTTATTTTCCTCCTTAAAACCCTAGGTGCGTCTTATGGTCAGGTGCGTCTTATGGAGCGAAAAATACGGTAATTTTGAAGGCTTGTGGGTTGATTTTGGGAGGGGGGTCAATTTGGGTGAAAAACAAGCAGGTGAAGTTACGTTTTAACATTGTCAGATTTTCTTCAGGATAAAAATCTAACAATTTCAGGGAACTTACGTTTGATAATTTCTGAAATCAGCTACTAATTAAATAACTTTCTAAACAATTAGTTACCATGATCACCAGTTGCATCTTGAAAACAAGTTCCAAAAGTTACTTCATTGAGGATTTACACACTAATCTTTAAATAATATTCAACAGAAAGCAGGGGAGAACCACATGCTCTAGCAGTGGCAGAAGCTCAAGCAGTTCCTTTATTTCTATTAGTTATAGCTGTACAGCGGCCATCTCAAAGTCTTTAAGCTGCATGATGAGTGACAGGAAGCAATGACATTTAAACCTTTGGTCTTTGTCTGATTAGTGTTGCAAGGTCTTCAGAAAAAAGGCCAGATAAAACAGTATCCAGTCATGTGAGGTAAGTTTTAAAATTCATTTTTTCAAGCATTTTGAAATGGGGATTCAGGAAGTGGAAGTTGTACATTTCTATCACTCCCATTTTAACCTAAACACAAAGTACCTATTTAAAAGGGAAGAGAAAAGGACACGCGTCCAGGTGGAGTGGAACTACACAACCTATGAGCCACTATAGCTAAAACAAGACTACTTGCCAACCTAAAAGTATGGTGGTAGAAGCCTTAAAGGGAAGATCTGTCCGAGAACATCACTGGGGGAAAAGGATTTAAAAAAATAATAATGAAATTAACCTGCTGGCTGCAGTATCTTCCTTAAAGCATTTTTCTGCACCTGCTTCTGTTCCAGAACTTTGGTCCTGTAGAATGACTTTGTTTCCATCCTCTGAGGGAACCAGTTCATTATTAGTAGGTGAAGAAAATGACTGATTACTCAGGACCACATTTTGCTCTGCATTAGGCTGGTTTATGAGGCTATCAGTCATGTGCAACTCATCTTGCTCAGGAAACACCTGTGTTCTTCCTTATTTAAAAATAAAGACATAATTAAACAGATGCAAGATTTATGTCTCCACATGAAGCCATTTACAGGTCGACCAACCATAGGCTTCATTCAGTATAATCTGCATTCTACAGAGATACAAATTCAAATCCCAGGTAAAAACATCTTGATGTCTAGATTTTTTTTTTTTATTAGTTAGGGTGCAGGGATTACCTCAACATATGTTAAAAGTCAACCTCATGCTAGGTTAATAAACAATGATTTAACAGTATAGCTAAATAAAATGGAAAACATATTTTCTGATTAAATATGTAAGACAAAACAGAATGATGGACTACTATGGACCACATAAGCCTTGCTCTTCTCCATTGGTCTGACTCATGAGACACTAGTTCCCTGTAAGACCTACACAAAACACATAAAAAGGTCACAAAAGAAAAATCTAGGAGGCTAATTCTTTTTCTAGATCTCCTAACATGTCTTGTCTTTCCATGTTTATTTTCTAGAGTTTAAATTCTCCAGGGTAGAGAGTGACTTGATATTTATGTCTCATATAACACCAACTACACTATTGAGCATAACCCTTTTTCTTTTTTGGGGGGGGGGCAGGAAAGGGGTCCCTCAGGGATAATGAAAATCATCTTACTACTAGTTTCATACTTTTTTTTTTAAATTGTCATTAAAAATGCTTTTAATAGATCAAGTTTCATCTCCCAAGAGAGACTGGATGAGGATACCAAGCCTTCAACCTTTCAATCACCATTTGCTTTTTGTACAGTTTTGTTTTAAAAATTAACAGAAAACCAGGTGAACATCATAAGTGTCCTATCAAAGAAAGAACAAATACATTTTATCATTTGAAAGATCAGTTAAGAACCTTCAGAATTCAGCAATTCTTTTCCTAAAACTTCAGCAGCCAATAGAACCTACATGAAGGGCTGAAGTGAAAATTAATTTACTTCCTCTCCCCACTTACTACCTGTGCCAAGTTCTCTCAATACAGGTGGCAGTGGTATTACCATCTATATTGGCTTCTTCTAAAAAGAAGTGTTTGATTCTGCTCCCCTTCTCTGCAGCATTCCCAACCACTGCTAAATCAAAGCAAGAGACCAAACCTGAGAACAGGTTCTGGATCTACCACAGAAAAGGTAAGACATTAAAATGGCCTAGACCAGGGGTCCCCAAACTATGGCCTGAGGGCCGCATCTGACCCACCAACACCTTTTGATAGGCCCACTCCCCTCTCCAGGCCTGTCCCCCTCACACATGGGCCCGGCGCCCTGGCTGAAGCCACACCACACCCAACCGCAAGCAGCACCACGCAGCAGCCGCTCCCACCTCTCGGCCCTACCCCTTCCCCTCACCCCTCTCCCACGTGGACCCAGCACGCGCCCCCAGCCCCAGGCAGCGCCACACAGCAGTCACTCTCCCTTCCCAGCCCCGCCCCCTCCCACCTGACGAGGGCCCAGCGCTCCGGCCCCCCATAAAAGCAAGAGGGAGGGATGTGGCCCTGGCAGCTGACAGTTTGGGGACCCCAGCAGAGACTTAAATTTTTAATCATAATATGATTCATCTGGGTGTGTGGTGGCAAAAGTGCTCCATTAGCCTGAGTTTGAAGTAACTGCAGTACATACCAGTGCACATATCCACATACACACCTGGAAAGTCCTTCTTAGTGGTAGAAATAGAAGACAGCAGAGAAGGGTGCTGAATGCTCATTGCATACAAGTGTCAAACTGCCAGTACAAGATGAGTTGGTCAGGGCGTATATTACATGCTGTAGGGTATATATCAGTGCCCCTCTGAAAAAGAGCTCCATGCACCTCTGGTGAGCATGTAATGCAGTTGGCAGTATTTCAGCTAGGGGCTGGACCACTTAACTGCATTAGGCAGTAAGTATATCATGGCCCAATCCATCCTTCTCTCTTTCATACTGAGTACAAAGGAAGAATCCTGACCTGCTGCTATAGTGATGGTATATGAAGGGTCATTATTATCTACCCCATCCCCAACCCACAAATAAACCCATGATACATATGGAAGGATTGAGCTTTAAATTAGATCATACCTTGAGTGCTTATTTTTAACTGAAACATTGGATCTCCCATCGCAAGTAACGTCATGGCAGCTTCAGTGCTTCCATCATTAATTCCTGCAAAGTTGTTGACATACATGTTAAGTCACAAACACAGTCATTTCCTTAGAAGTTTAATTCAAACATGATCAAAAAGCAGATGTTACGGTCACAGCTAGGTTGAAACAAAAAGTATTTTTTCAATTGTTTCCTTTTGGGGACTCCAGATATTAGTATCAATACTTAACATACATAGTGATTGCCATCAATTAAGCTAAAAGTATTCGACAAACCTTGAGTAAGCAGCAGTATTCCCATTGCGTAGAGAGGGAAACAGATGTGGACAGAGGAAGTAATTTGCTTAAGTCACACAGACTGTTGCAAAGGTGAATCTAGCCCCATGTCTCATGACTTAGCCCCATGCCCTATCCACTGGATGACAGTACCTCCTTCTTTCATCTTCCACTACTTGGTAACATAAAATACAATATTCCTGTGTTCCAAAGCCATGACACTGAAATAATCCCAACAGGGTTTTGCCTGTTCACTGAAAATGTTATTTACGTTTAAACAAAAACCACCTCTTAGCAAAGTCAATTACATAAATAAGTTTCAAAATGCAATTCTGAAAACCAACAGATCAACTGGGGGGTTTTGCAATGAGCCCCATGTATGGGAAAAATATTATTGTACTGCCCAAGAACAGACCAGGAAACAATTTCTGACTCAGTCACAATGTTTCCCTGTTTCCCCCATAACATGTGCTGGCTGGCAAGTCTCGGAGAGGGATGGAAATGGTGATTAACATCAGAGCCATGGATTTGCCCGTTCCCTGCACCTTCCAGCCATTGTTTCAAGCCCTGTAAAGGCTGCTCTTCCCCTTAGCACAACTACCCACCGTATGGATAACCAGTACATGGAAGTAAGGGGGCACAGGACAGACACAATCTGGCCCTGAGCCAACAGCCTTATAACTCTTGGACTGTCTGATGGACTTCATTGAAGAAGCAGTCAGTTAGCACAGCTGTTCCAAAACTCAGTATTGCACATCATCAACTCAGATTTGGCTGGCCTGGTCTGTGGGACACATTAATTTTTTTTCCAGACTCAGAATTCTTGCTGGGAAAACCACAGTATAGAGGTCAAGCGAGAGGACCACCCATAAATAAGTGTCTTTTGTATTTACCTGTGTCAGTTTCTGGATTTTCACATTTAGTCACTTCCTTGAAGAAAAGATATAAATGATCTGTCAAATACAGGCAAAATTCCAAATACAATGAATCTGCAATTTCAATTTAGTCCCCAGTGGCCAATTTTTTACTTCAAAATTCAACATGAGCAATCCACTCTGATCAAATGGATTGTACACCATCAATACTGGAGTGACAAAGCCATATGAAAAAGACTTGCATCTTTCCTACTCATGCCATGCCTGTCTATTATACTATATGCCATACCATACTATTACTCTTTCATGTGCAGTGATGTTTATCACTATAAAAAATTAAAGAGCACACTATATAAAGGTAAGCATATTACTAAAAAAGGAATGCTTACAATTTGTGAGGCTTTCAGATTTTCATCTCTCTGCATCATAGGCTGGACAACCACATTTAAATCATGAAACAGATATTCCGAAGTAGTAATGCAGGGCACATCTGGGACATCCACAGATATTTCAAGCTATAAAAATCAAAGTTGTTCCTGTTTATTTGTTCAAAAAGGAAAGTTGTCTAAAGTTTGCAGAAACACATCAGAAAATAGCTTTATATGCAGATGATATACTATTATTTTTATCTAAACCAAGTATCTCCCTAAAATTAGCATCTAAAAAAAAAATCTATGATTTTGGAAAACTGTCTAGATTTCAAGTAAATTTTGCCAAATCTGAAATGCTAGCTGTGTATTTGCCAGACTCTGAAAAGTCATTCCTTCAGAAAACATCTGGATACAAATGGGTAACAAATTCTATAAGATACCTGTGAATTCAAATCTCAAATAACCTGCAAGAACTCTATGATTTTAATGTCAAACTACTACTTCAGCAAATGCAAAAAAGATCTGGAGTGCTGGGGGAAGTATGAAACTTCTTGATTGGGAAGAACTGCCACAGTCAAAAAGAGCATTTTGCCAACAGTTTCTTTCTTGTTTCAAAAATCTTTCTGTGATTATCGGAGATAAAACCCTAGCAGGAATACAAAGATTGTTGTTAGAATTTATATGGAATAGGAAAAGACCGAGAGTGAGAGCATATACTTTATATTGACCAGTGTGACCTAGCTGTCCCAAATATTCTATGGTAGTATCAAGTCAGCCAGTTCAGAGCAGCAGTGCATTGAAGGCACACTAACCTAGTGAAACACTGGCTCTTTATTGAACAAGAAAACTGAGCCCAGTGGTGTTTGTACTGCCAATCATGGATTTTTAAAAATACCTCACTTTCCAGAAATTTATACATATCCTTTAGCAAAGGGCTGGGAATAGAACTTAAGATAAAATAAGTTATTTTTCTCTTGTCAATGACACCCTTGGCAAATAATCTAGATCTTAACCCAAATCACAAACCAAGCCCTACATCTCTTGTTGAGGTGGTTTTATTATGTCAGGATAGCAGGCAAGTTACGTCAGTGGGAGGAGCATTTCAGTAGGTACATCTTCACTGTTTTGTCAGCAAAACCTGACACAGAGCGCACAGATAGTCTCTCCTATACTCTTAATGCTCCCACTCCCAGGCAACTTGGAGGAGGAAACAGCCTAACCTGAACGCAGAAGGAACAAGAGCCAGAGTGGTGGTTTGGGGTTTTTTTTTTATGGCTTTGTTTGTGGTTTTTTGGATGGGCAAGCGGGCACACAAGAAACTTGGGAATAGAGAAAGAAGAAAGACTGGACTTGCAGGACAAGACAATTGGGAGCTGCAGTGGAAAGATGACTGACTGGGAGAAGGGGCTGCGAGTAAGTCTGGGACTAGCTGGGCAAGGAGATTGGAAACTCAGGAAAGAGACTGGGATGAGGAGCCAGTGGAGGGTGAGAGAGGGGCCTGGAATATGGACAGGATGGAGAGGACTAACCAGAAGGGGTCAAGGGACTGGGGCAGAAAGGTCCATGACCCCTGGAGCACACTTTCCTCCAGAGCCTAGAATGAAACCCAAGATTCCTGAGTCTCAACATTCCTTTGCTGTCAGCAAGTACTCGTGAAACCCAGTGACAAAGTGTCTCTCTGTGTCATCCTCTTCTAGTGGCTGGTCCACGGGGGATGACCGCTTACTATTGCTTCCACAGTTACTATTAGCTCAAGTGGCAGAGATCTATGCTGTAGCTCTAAAGGTTCCAACCCCGCTCACAATCTACATGAGTGTCAATAATTCCACATGATAGAATTTGTTCTGTTTGTTTGTTTGTAAAGGCTTAGAAAAAATATGTGATCACGTAATTAAAAAGACTATCACGCTGAATGCACTCAAGAGGGCTGAATTCAGGTTGCACGGGCAATTTTAGTTCTAGCATTTTCTAATTTTGAGTGCTTCACTTTGCAAACTTAACATTCTTTTAGCTGTTTTTATTGAGTGCAATACATACATTAATTAGAATGTAAGTATGTAGAATGTAATGAGACCAGGCTGTTATGGTCAGATACGTTTCTTGAGGTAGAAACTGAAGAACACAGATGTCATGCGGACTGGATTTTGGGAGGGTGGGGGGGGAATTTGTGTTATTTGACATCAGTATGTCAACATCATAGTGATTCATGTGAGACATACCATGTCAGGTGCTGTTAGAAAGGTTATAATGTGCTGAGTAAGATGATAATATTTGTGTTCATGTGTGATATGTTTGAAGGAAGGAAGTTATGGACATCTTTGATATACTTGTATTTCAAATTGTGCTGTAGAAGATACACCCCAGACAGAGAGGCCACAGGACAATAGCCCGCTTAATGGCCCATCAAGACCTTTACAGAAGCCAAAGGCCCAGGAAGAAACTAAAGGCATACCTGAAGAGTTACCAGGATTGGCCCATGTGACTCTGGACTCCATTTTGGTTCCTGTAAAATTCCACAAGCCACATGGCCAGTGACAGAGGGTATATAAGATCAAACCACAGAAACCATGTTGTCTTTGTTCCTGTCCAGCTGCACACATATCTCTGGATCAACACATTTTGCAACTGAACTGAAGGACTTAGACCCATGAATGTATACCAGAGGGACTATACGAGCCTGCAACTCCACAGTTGTTCTAGAAACCTGATATATATGGACTTTTAAATCATTTGTATATATCTGATTGCTTTAAGCCTTTAACACTTCTCTTACTGTTTGTTTTTCTTTTATTAATAAACCTTTAGTTTTAGTTACTAAAGGATTGGCTGGCAGCGTGGTATTTTGGGTAAGAGCCAAACTTATAGTGAACTGGTACTGTGGCTGATCCTTTGGGATCAGAGGGAATCTTTTAGTAAAAAGCATAGAGTTTAAATAACTGGTCTCTTTACTGGACCTAGTGTCAGTTTGGGAGCCAGAGACTGAAATGCAGTAAAGGGGGCTGTGTGTATTTGCACAGTGGCTTCTTGATAACCAGTGTGGGGGAATCAGAAGCACTGTTTGTGGCTGGTTGGGAAGTCTGACTGCAGTGTCACCCACCAGTGCTTGGAGAATTTGCTCTCCTTTTACAGCCTTCCCTGACCTTGGCATTATCAGTGGGCTACCCTGGGCACGGACGGGTTACAACAGGTTGCTCTGATACACAAATACGAAATTGAAATGCTTGTCTTATGCCTCAAGTTCGCAGACAGCCACACTGAAAAAATGGGACTCACCCAGACCCTCCTACATAGCACTCATTGCAGAACTGGGCCATGGGCTACATTCCCTGAGTAGGGAGTGTCTGTGCATCTTGTCCAGAATCAAGAACCCATGCCACAAATTTTAATGCCACTCCGTCACCAGTCCATTTGTAAATTAAATGAACCACAAACACTGCCGAGACACGACGTGTGTAAAATAAATTGCTATTGTTACTACAAACTAAGTGAAAGCGCATGCAAGAAAAGCTGGTAGCAAAAGGAAAGATTACGTTCCAATACACAGACCTCTACGAAACAAGTCAACATGTCATACCTCTTCCATAGTTTCCTCAATCTGGACAGGAACAGGTTTTGGAGATCGAAGACCTACAGGAACAAACACTGGGGCTTTGTTTACTTCCTCTGGTGAAAAACACTCATCATCATCATCATCATCAAAGTCATCTGCATCATCTTCATCCTCTTCCTGAGAAGCCCTGAGGGTCACTAAGGTTACCTTTGCACTCCCATGTTCTTTCCCAGATCTCTTGCTGTGGCCAGTTTTCAAGCCTTTGCCTTTGGTGATATTTGGTTTAACCTTTCGACGTGGTTTTCCCCTTTCACAGCGATCCACCTCACATTCAGAGGCAGAAGCAGCAGCTGCTCTTAGCTCAGAGACACGTTTTGGCAGGCCTACCTGTTCTGATGACCTTCTAGATTGCCTTCTAAATTTGTATAAAAAAGAAATGTACTTTTTAGTCAAGTAGCAATATTAAAGAGAAATTAATGTTACAGTCAGCGAACTAACAGGGTAATCAGGATTATGACCAATGCTATGACATAATTACTGACATACACTGGGTAAAATAAAATTATTACTTCCCTTGGTCAGTATTTCCTCATTTCCTTGTGAATGTTCAAAGTACTGATATTGTATTATGGGTACAGTTAGTTTCCTTATCTTAACTTCTGGCAAAAATCCTGGAAAACTGTGCTGTGCAGTGAAATCTAAAGGACCTGGTAAATTATGGCAATAGCAAGGAGGAGATTGTTTGCTTCATATTTTGGAGGATACAGAGTGTGTGCGCATGTGTATTTTAAGTTTGTGAACCCATCAGCAGACTGCTTAGTAAAGAAAGAGCCTATTCTCCACACTAGACTTTGCAGGAGAAAGACTAAAGTACAGTGGGTGGCAGAAGTGGTCAAGAGTTTTAAGATGAGAATTCCAGCCACGAAAAAACATCCAGGGAATAAGTATGTGTGTGCAATGCATGCACCCACATGGAAAGAGGGATCAGATAGAAAAAGTGAGAAACTTAACTATGGGACCTTAGTGTAATTACTAAACCTTAGGTACTTCACCTTATCAGTTTGTCTGAAGTCTTCTGCTGAGCATGAAGAGGCTGAGAATCTTCCTCTGGTTCTATCTGACTTTCACTCTCCGACGATCTCTCTGGAGACTGGAATTTACAGGACTGCCTTCTCTTTTTAGGAGGCACTGCTTCAATACAGTCTGCAGACTCTCTTTTTTGTGAATCCTCTGAGAAGGATGCAACTTCCACTAAATTATCAGAAGTGGGCTGAATAGACATGAAGACAATGACTGCTAAACTAAGTTTATATTTGATAGTGGACAAAGCTGTACTACTGGTATTAAGAGCTTTCTGTTATCTCTAAACAGATGGTTTAAAAAAAAAAAGCATTAGTCAAATTCTTGAACACAATCCTAAAAATTGTGACCTCTGCTTCTTTCTTAGACAACCTTTTTCTGAGCTAACTGCAGAAGAGCATTTGAAATAACTACTGACTATTGCTCCTTAGGACTTAAATACTCCCTGACAGGTATTCTGTCCAAACTGTTCTTACAAATCCTGCAACGATGGAGATTCCACAGCCTCTCTTGGAAGCCTAGTTAATACCTGCTTCCTAGCTCTCTCAGCCAGTTTGACATCCCCTCGCATCCCAAGATCTCTCGCTAACCCTTTATATACCCAGGGGCAGCCCTGCTTCCTTATTTGGCCTAACTGGGAGCACCTGTTTTGGCACAAAGACACTGGACCTATCTCAGTTACAGGGACAAGCCATGCTGTGACAGAACCATATGCAAAAGAAGAAAAAAAAAGTTTGAGTTGTACATTGCAGACAACAGAAATAAAGTAAAACTTCTTATGTCAGTTCAGTATTATTCAGGACACTAAAATGAAGACTAGAAGCCTTAACAGATTGGTTGAATCACGTACTTCCATGTCCACTAGCATTTACTATATAAGCCACAAAAGATCTTGTGCGCATAGATACAAATTTTAAGCAGTGTGATTATGAAATGCTGCCTTTATTTGTATTGTTCAATGTGTAAAGGACATTTATTTACATTTGCAGGTACTGAAGTTAGGGTATATTTATGCAAATGAAGACATTGATGGCAAATCAAAATGTAATGCAATAAAATATAAAAGATTTTATTTTAAATCACTTTAATTGTTTAGGCTTTGGGCTCATTATTTTTTACATCAGTTCACCACTGGCAATGAGATTCAAAGAACTGATTTAACCTCTCACATCCAGAGACTAGATTCTACAAAATTCATACATCAGAAGAAGAAAGCAAAATAAAAGAATTTGGTCACTGATGTAATAGGCTGACCTAGATCTGATGGTCAGTACTTACCAGTAATAAGGTTAGGTTTTCTGATTTTATACCATGTGGTATCAGACCTTCTTCTGTATTTCTAGCTTCAGTCTTTTCCTCAGTTGTGTTTTCTCCCTCTTCAAGGACTTCTCTCTTTCTTGGTGCTCTTACTAGGTTTGGCTTTGGCCTCCGTAGATGGCCCCTCACTATCTGTGCAGGTTTTATAGCACTCAATTTACTTTCTTCTCCAGAACTGGACCTAGGAAAATATTACAATTATACATATTAACAGTCAGAAACCATTAAAATAGCTTTTGGAAATCTACCATATTGTCCTAACTATATGTAACATCTGCCCAGTGTGAACCAGGAAAAAAAAATCCACCCTCAAAAAAGCTCACCCCATACAGCATCTTAAGAAATCATGGGAAAAGTGAAATATGAGAAGGGAAATTGCCTGCACATTGTCTTCAGTGGTGGATATTTTGAGCGCAAGTGGAATATATTTTGGGAGATGCAGGAGAGGACAAGCCACTGTGAGCTCAATGTGCCCAAAGCTAAACCAAGTGCAAGTCAAGATTTTTTTTTTGCCCCTCAAACAAGTAGTTAGTGGATTAAAAGATGTTCTATCATTTTAATTTGCTTCTTTTTGGATAGAAGAATGGAAAACTACTACAACAGTAGGATATTGGTAACCAAGAGTCTGAACTTCTTCCATAAAATAGACAATGGTTTTGAAGCTTGGCAGGTTTCTGCAACTGGAGAAAGAAAGAATCCAAGATTTGGCTACATGAATATGGAAGTACATGTTACTGACTTAGTGCATTGTGCCAAAACGAGATTTTCTCTATCTTATGACTTAAAACAAACAGCGCTAGCCAGAGTAGTAATATTTTATTGCAAATAGAAACAGGATCAATGGCGTATGTGCAATGTGCCCAACCATTAAATGGAGGGCCATCAGCCAGGTGGAGAGCCGGTAGACCGCCACTGAAATAAGTCAGAGGGCACTTGACAATGATATGCGACAGAAGTTGACCACAACTGCATCGGGGATCATTAGAAAAACCCCATTTAAAGAGACTGGCCACACAGTTGCCCTGTCCTGTTCAAAACTGGTTCAGAGATGACCACAAGTGCTTTGGCAGATCAAAATCTGGTGGGGACAGATACTTGGGTCAGTGACGAGAGAGTGATTAACGATTGTCATCACTGACCACTCACTGCGCCAAGCAGATTCCACTGTCATGTCCTGTGATGGCATAAATGACCATGAAGGGCACCTAGATGACAGATGAGCTGGTGGTGGTCGAAGAGGTCTGTGTACAATAGCAGTTTGCTATTCTCACAGATCTTAGCCAGCAACGTGACAGAGACCTTTTCATGGGGTGGTGCTGTGTTGCTAAGTATCGGTAGCCATGGCAAGAGAGATGCCCATAAAGTCCCGATAACAATACGCATAGCTTTGTTAAGCTCTACATCAGCCAGCCTCATGTGAGATGAGCGACACCAGAGAGGAGCACAGTACTCTGCGCTTGAACAGCAAAAGGCAAGGCTGATGATCTAAGCACCCGGGTGCTCGCACCTCAGGTTGAGCCAGCCGATTTTCTGAGCAGATTGTTCTGAGTGCTGACTTTGGCTGCTGTCTTCCACAAGTAGCTGTGGTATGTTAATGATCTATCTAATGTCACACCAAGGTAAACTAGGTTTGGATCATGCTGCAGGCGTTGGTTGTGAGAAGAAAGTGTTTAACTTGTGGCTTGCACTTGCATTATGCAGATGAATACACTGGAAACAGTCTTAGAAAAGCTCAGCTGCAGACTCCATTGACTAGAGTAGTTTGTCTATTACTGAGAAGGACTGAGCTTGGTAGCTGCAGCAGATGTCATCAGCATAGATAAACTTAGGCAGATCACTGATGTATACACTGAACAATATCGGTGAAAGTATAGACTCCAATGACTAGAATACAACGTGACGGAATGGTAACCAGGATAACATTGTAGGAATTCAGAATGTAATCAAGTCAGGTCTCATTAAGAAATTTGATGAGCTGGATAAAAGGAAGAGTTGGCATTCATCCCTACCTCTGATTGTGTTGTCTTTACTATGTTCAAGTGGCTGTCAAGAAGTGGTCCTTCAGTCTGGCTATATATTAAGAACTATACAGATTATAAATGACTTTTCAAACACAAGGAATAAATCCTTAAATTAGTCAAGGAGGTTAGCAAAATTAAGATAATAGCAATAGTAGCAGATGTCAGGGCCTTCCAGGTCAACTTCCCAGAGGAAGAGAAATAATACATCATGAATAAAACTTGTTCATTTCATACATACACAGTCCTTGATCAGAGATGGGCACAAACAGCATGAAGTTAGTCACCACTTTCAAAGGCCTAAACCCAAACATCCATGCCTGGTTCCCACAGAACAATTCTACCTCAAAAAAACTGACTAATTAGTAAGACTGAGACAGAGAGTGAATCCCTTGCTGCTTGCCACAGCTCCTCCAAAGGGACATATACAGGGGGAAAAAACAAAACAACACTAGCACGGCATTTTCTTCCAAAACTAAAGTTAATGCTCGCACAACAAGAAAACAAACTTTAATACTGTGTGTAATGACGCCATCTGGTGACCCCCTGCCATAACAAAAACTGATATCTTTATAACATTTATAATTTTTAAAAGCCAGTGATATGAAAGTGAATGGGTTAGCAGGGTTTTAAAGACTACCCCTTTATGAAATGTTAATATTACCTTTCAGAATAATTCAGAAGCCTGCCCTCAACATCTGTAGATAGAGAACTCTTTCCTTGATCTCTCTGATTGCTGCAGCTCAAAGATTTCTCAGGGGGGCACAGTCTTTCTGATTGAATACTTCTTTTTGGTGAGGTGACCCCACTGGAATCTGAACCATCAGTTTGGGCCAAATCTCCATGGGACATAAGTACCTCCGCTTTAGCCTTTATTTTAGAATAGCACAAATATTAATATTAAACCTGATATTTTTATAGAACAAAACAGCACTGAGTTACTATCCAGAAATTAGTCTAAATCAGAACATTTTTCTGAAGGCTTTAAGCAGCTTATGGTTCTAGTCACTGCAACTACTCCTTCAATAGAAAGACAAAAAACATTCAGTACTCTTTCTGATCAGCAACTACAGGTCTCTGAAAAACACATAGCAATAACGAATAGTCTGCAGTGCATTTAAAATGTCTGTGCATTTTAAACAGTCACGAAAATTTCTGAAATTTCTAAATGTCTTTAGTTTTTAGGTAAAGAAACAGGATAAATCTTACCATTTGCTTAACAAACATCTAGGCATTTGGTCTGTGTTCTTGAGGGGCTTATATTAAATTTTAAGTATCACACATAAGAACATAAAAAGGATTTAATTCATATGTGGGTTTATTAGCCTATTAGCTAATTAGCTTCATAAAAGCTGCAGATACAAAGGCGGGTGCCAATAAGCATAAACAAAAAGATCCAGGAAAAATGTCACCTTTAGGGAGAGATGCACATCAGAATCCCTGTGTGGCAAAGGACTCTCTTTTCCCGTCTCCCCCTCAACTGGAGCAGTAACTTTTTCTGCCATTGGCTCTTCTTTCTTGCCATATACTCTTTCCAGGTTTGGTCTAGCCCTCTGGAACCGACTCCTCATTAGCTGTGCTGGCTTGATAGCACATGGCTTATCTTCTTGGGAACTGGATTTTTCAGCGCCAATTATTTAAAAACCAAAAATGTCACATGGCTACTCAGTTAGTGGAACACGTTACTGCACTCATTGTTAATAGATATTTTTAAAAGCAATACTTATACAAAAGGGTTACAAATTCTTTCACGCTGTGCCTTTTGGTTTAAGGCCAAGAAATGTGTTCCCTTTAGTATTTACAGTTTCTACTTTTCAGCATTTGGTGAATAACTCCAAATAAGTAACATATAGCCAAAGTCCAGCGTCAAAAGTTTTCTTGTTATTTTTCTGCTGTGTGTCTCACACATCACAGCTAGTCATTTTCATACTCCTAGGAAGTAGCCCAGACAGAAAGAAGCAGTGTGAGGGAGCTCAACCACTTCTGGCTTTCTAGAAACCTAATTACCAGAATTTTAAAATTTAAAACCTGGCCTTTTAAGCGTGATGACACTTCTACCTGAATATATCAGTTATATGCAAAGGAGTTTTTGATTTTAATACTTTTTTGGGGGTACAGGTGAGAAGCATCATAACTTGTTCTTAAACTGTGAAGCTCGCAATACTTCATGTTAATTCACAATGTCTACTAACTGCAATAAGTTAGTTTATATTTACAATTCCAACAACAGAAGTGTGCCCTATGCATCTTAATTTAAACATAAGACAAACAAATCCATTTATTGCTTCTATGATGAGAAAGGTTGCAATATTGCCAACAACTATTTAGAGTGTTTGAAACTGCACAATGATTTAAAAAGCACTACAATCAACTAAGAACTCCAAAATTTATTTTGTTAGTTCAACCTCTGCTTGTAATTGGGCAGGATCTGAGAACCCCAAATACTGCAGGCTAATTAGTGCCACGTTATTTCATTGTTAACATAAGGTGCATCAACAACAAAAGGGGAAGTGAAGGAATTTAATTATTGCTACTCTGGTTCAAGTGTTACTCATATTAGGTTTTCAATCTTCACAGCTAATGAATTTCTTATCAATAAAAGACAAGAGGTAACAAAAGATTAAAAATTAAGGACAGGAGAAAGGTTTTTTGAAGATGGTGGGTCTCTAGAATTTCTCACTACTACTTTTCCTCCCTCTCCAAATTCCCAAATCAAGATGCATGTCAAGCCAACAGATTCTCCTTCCTTGGGGGTCCTGGAAAAATGTGACTTCCTCTAGAACTCCCAAAAGGAACAGCCTCATGCATCATTCCCTGGTTCTAAGGATAGAATGTGTTTCCTTTCAAGTGCAGGCCCTATGAATGAGGCAGAGGCTAAGACGTTGTTTTAAAGAATTAGCGTTTCTACAATGCTAAAAGCTGGTATAATTTCTTGTTTTTCAAAAGAGATCTATTTGAAGAAAGTGTATTTGGAGGTGTTCTTTTTCTGTATGAGACAAAATTGTTGGAGAGCTACTATTTTAGTTATTTAGGTCATTAGGAACGTAAGCTTTTCTGTTGCTAGCAACACTAATAGCATCAGGGAAACCAATAAAAGTACATATTAGTGCTTGCATTCACCTAAACTAGCAACATAAGAAAGAATACACTGATCCAAAGGAACCAAATAAGGAGTTTGTCTTTAACAAGATTTGAAATCTTATCTGAAAAAGCATGCAAGAATTAATATATTACACATGTATACATACATATTTGGAAAAAACTACCCTTAGGAAGACAAAACTTGGTGGGAAAGAACTCAACTCTAACACATTTAAAACAGCTCCACAGAGAAAAAAGTATCAAGCACCCAAGCTCAACTACAAAAAGCCACACAGTGAAAATGTTAGCTCCTAGCAATGAAATAAAGAACAAGAGAGAACTGGAAAACAATGGGAAGAAAGATACTGACGCATGCATAAGAATTTCATTTTATACAGTAGATACAGATTTGCATGAAAAGCTTTCAAAATTGTTTCTAAAACTCAGCTCACCTGCTCTGGTCACCTGACACATTTTGGTAAATATCATGCACTGAAGAGTCTCCTTCTGGTGACTGTTTCTCACATCCCAACAGCTTATTTCCTGAAGCTTCAGAAGATACAGCTTCATTTTCACCCTTTAACTTGTGCTGAAAATATAATTAATATCAATAGTGGCATGTTCTGCAAACAAGTACTAAAAAGCCCATGCAAGTTTTAAAATAGGACTGCATTTTATAGAAGTTTAAAAAAAATTGCAGAAACAAAGGCTCTCCGTAAATATGAAAATGAAAACCATTTGAGCATGTAATTACATTAACAGACAAGCAGAAAAACAATCAGAGGACAAAATTTTCAAATCTAAGTGCCTACAGATAGGCACTTAAATCCATATTTAGGCACCCTTACAGGATTTAGAAACCTAACTATAGACAACAGGTTTGAAAGTTTTGGCCTTACTGTTTTGCAATTAGTGCCTTTCAGAGGATTTCATTGCAAGTTACAAAACTTAAAGAATTAGTACACAAAATGCAGCCAAATATCCTCCACTTTACCAATGATTAAACAAAGGTGGGAAGGCGCTAAGTGGCTTGCCCCAGGTCTCCCATGCTTATGGTCAAGTCATCAGGCAATAGCCTTACTTCTATGGTAGTAGTAGTGTGCCACAAAGAGCTTACAAAATAGAATGTAGCTTTGTATATCAGAACTGATAGCTTCCTGCTTTTCCTTGCCTCTGTGGCCCCCTCACTTAGTTTCCCCAACGTGGACTTCATTTAATCAGGAAGGATGATGCAAAACTCTTATTTTTGAGTATTTGATGTAAGCCTGACCAGGACTTGGATGTGTATAATCTCTCTATTATTGCAATCCAACCAAAACCACAATAAGGCTTTTATTTACTAAAAATAGATTTTAAAGACTTCATTGTTGTAATGTCTGCAATAGCTCAACCTGGTAAGGTTTTACCATATTATATCCTCTAAGCTTCAATCTCTTTGCTACTTAACTGCTGCATTATACTTCTTTTTGAGAAGTTAAAAAACTTCAAGGCATTTTCTTTCATATTTACTTCTATTACAACTTACTGCAGTGGAAGGGATGCCAGCAGATTTATCTTTTTGCAGAGCTGATTGCTCAGCTTCAGTTGTTTTTTCAGTTTCATCCTTTTCTGCTGCTTGAGTTTCTTTCCTTACAACTGCCCTTCCTATGTTTGGCTTGGGCCTCTGGAATCGGCTCCTCACTAGCTGGGCTGGCTGAAGAGAGGCTGGTTTACTAAATCCTTGAGAAAGATGTTTGCTGTGGAGCCTGTGTAAAAAAAAGCAACATGATATCTGAAACCTACATAATGAAGAGACATACTACTATTATCCAGGGATCAGTTACATTTATATCAAGAAAGTCTTTCTATTCTGCTTTTCTCTAATAGTGCAGATGTTAAATTTTAAACAAATACCACAGACGGTAATTTGAACAAAAAACTGCAATTTCTCCTCACCTCAGTAGAAATTTTGCAGAAGAGCACTAGAGAGGCCTCACTACCTCATTGCATCTATTATATGATTAAGTTTACAGGGACATTATCTGTGTTGTTTGCTTATTCACCATTACAAAAAAAAACCTCAGTGATTTCCAACAGGTCTCCCAGATACAAATGCAAATTAGTGAGTTTCTGTAATAGTTTAAATACATCCCTTTTTCATGAAAAAGTTGAAGTCATGTCATTGAAAATAATACTTTTACCTCCCTGAAGTTAATATGTATTCATTTTAAGTTTAGGATAGAAGTAATTCAATTAGAAGACAGTCTCAGCATTTACTATGTAAAAATAAGTTCAAAACATGAGGTACTTTTAGCTAATTTACGTAGCCAGTTGAAAACCTGGAGGCAGTGTTTTTTTCTAATGTCCTATTATTTTGAGAAAATAAAAAAAGGAACAAAGCTTTTACCTAACAGCAATAGCTGAAGTCTTTTCCTGGTTGTCTGCAGATGGAGGAGACTCATTTTGTTCACCTCTCTCAGATCCTAAAAGCTTCTTCGGGGACTGAAGGATTATTGGTGTTGCAAATACTTCCTGAGAATTTGCAGGGTCATCTCTTCCTAATGACTGCAAGGATGACAAGATATCACATTTTGCTGCTTTCTAGAAGCCAGGTTAAGAGTGTAAACATCTGAACTAAAACACTCAAATGTATTACGATGCACAAGTGAGAAAAATTATGCTTCTAATTGAAGCAGAAGGGATACAGCGTTCATTCAGATTACTATTAAACATTGTCTAAAGTTTTCCCCCAGCTCCCCAGCGTCCACAAATGAAGAGCCCCAAATTTTGGCCCAGTACTAAGACACAGAAATTTAAAGGTCCGTCAGCAAGAACTGGTATGGGGCCCAACTCAATGGCTTAATATTGGTGTTCTGTACTTCAAGGGAAAGACCCATGTTTGCTTTAAAACTGAACTGGAGATTACTTTTTTATGACAGCACTTTTGTTTCTGAGCTGAGTGGACTTCTGAGCAGAGGGAATGGCAAAAATGAAGACAGACACCTGGACTGCTAACAACAGAAAAGGAATGGAAAAGAACTGACCATGTGAACTATTATTCTGCCACTGTAGGATTGTTCTTTACATTTTCATAGAACGCTAAATGGACATTTTTAATTTTTTTTAAAGCTTTTACAGGTTTCCTGGTTCAACAAGGATAAAGTCCTATGTCAAAACTCTACCAATGTTTTTCCTGAGTTCCACCTACAACAATGCACACAACTGCAGTTTTTCAAAGATACTGCCAAAGCCTCAGCTCTAATTAAAAAAAATCCAAACTTACATCTTGGTCAGGAAGCATGCTGCATACACTGTCACTATGTATCAAATGCTTGTCTTTTTCACTGCTGTCCTCTGATACATCTTTATTCACTCCTGGCACTTCCCCTCTTCCAGTTTCCTTGTCTAAATTTGGCTGTGGCTTCTGCGATTGATTCTTCAATAGTTTTGTTGGCTGAACAACTTTTTCTTCTTTTTGAGAACTGGAGTCTCTGTTAGACCAAAGAAAACATGGAAAGAAGCAATACAGATGACAACCATATAGTGTAGGTCCCACACATGGTTCAGCACTCAATAAAGCAAATGAAACTAACACATGACCCTCTCTATAAACCAATTTAGCCTCAATATAGTAGCCAGGCATGCAATCCGTAGCTTCTAATTACTTGGGTTGTTTCCAAAGGTTAATAGCAGTACGCGAAGAAGGCAGCAAGCACATCACAAAGCTATAAAAATAATGGGCAGACAAGCAAAGAGGTGTCTTGATAAAAACAGCAGCTTTTGGATACCTACAGCCTGAAGTCTTATTTTATGAGGAATTCACTAAGCATTTGACTGTCTCACAGCATCTAAAACCTCATGTAAGATCTAAGCCCAATTTTCAAAAAGTGGCACCCTCAAATAAGTCCAAATTCATATTTAAAAAGTTCAAATGAATACTTAAGTATTTGTAGCTAAGAACTGTTTTAAACTCTACACCTGCAGGTTCTGGCATCATATAAAAAGGTCTTTAAGTTTGAAAATTGGACCCACAATCCAAGATTAGTTTTACAGAATTTATTAAAAAGTGGTATTCAAGGAATTCTTTTAGGCTTTAAAAATAAAATATTTAAAAAGGGGAACTAGTTATTAGACATCTTGTCTGAAATGCTACTGCTTTCTGGTTTCCTTAAAAAAAATCCAACATTATAGTAGTCTGTTAAGTATCCTCGGTTAAAAATCAGTTCAATTTTTATTTTGATTTTGCTAAATGTAAGTGCTGAATTTGAAGATTAATGTGTTAGATATATGGAGAAATCCAGTGCTTCTGCATTTTCCCTTCTTCCATGTAAACTTACCCTGTACCAAAATCTGCAACACATTCCAAATCATCCACAGATTCCTTTTCTTGTTCACAACTCTCAGATTCCAAGGACTTCTTTTGAGAAAATTGGCTTACATGCACTGAGACCACCTTCTCAGGTCCTGCGGTGGCTTCTTTTTCTGCTCTCTCAGAATACTGCACGATGTCATAACCTGTTGCATTCTAAAAGGAACACTTTCAATCATTACGATTTGAAAAAGCTCAACTCTGTAGGAAGGAAAGTACTGAAAAATAAAGGTTTTAAAAAAATTAAATTTACTATATCCCCAACAAGTTTTCCCCCGCTCAGAGGCACATCAAGTACTATCACAGGTACCTATCAAATAAAACAAACTATTTAAGATTCTAAACCCTTAATATCTGTTTCCATTTAAAATATTACAAATTGTCTTTCAAGTACGTGAAAGACAGGAGTTTGGATTCTGTATTTCCTCTTTTATAGCTGATATCACAGACAAGGTAAAGAATGCAACTCCAGGTACTTTAGATTCTTGGGATGTAATCTACTGCTCCAGTAGAAACATAGAACCTCCACGTGCTTGAATCCAGACCCTAACAAGTTTCAGGTAACCATTAAAACCTAAGGTGGCTAGAAGCTACACAGCAATTCTGTGGATAGCACATTGATCATCGCTGCTTTAAGACTTGGGCTCCAGATAATAACACAATGTGCCCGCACAGCTGGAAAGAACTCTGGGTTCAAACAAAAGAAACTTACATCTATTGTGAGGAGTGCACCACTTTTGTTTTCACAATGTATCAAACTCTTCATTGCTTCTCCAACTTCAGTTTTTTCATCTTCTGCATCTTTTTTTGTTGATACTTCTCGCCTTCCAGCTGCCCTTCCAACATTTGGTTTTGGCCTCTGTGTTCGACCCCTCATTAGTGACGCTGGTTTAAGTACACTCTGTTTGCTGCCTTCTTGTAAACAGGATGTTTCATTAGACCTGGAAACGCACACATTCAAAATAACTATGTCCCAGATTTCTGAAAGTTAAAGAGGTCTTCAAATCTAATAGCGAATTGTTCTTCATCTTAACGACGACTCTGGGTGCACAGCCATATTATTGCAAACTTCATGAAAATTAGAATTATATCCTCTAAACTAAAAGAGAATTTGAACCTACTCAAATTTAAGTTTGAAATGTTCAAATGCGAACATTTTTATAGAATGCATGGATAAACTCATCCTGTGCCCTGCCATTATGAGACAGTTACATATTTTTAGCCAGCAAGAAGCCTTCTTACATTCTTACTCCAGTCACATGATTATATTAGTATAACAAGGTTGATGCAGTTTTACAGAGCATAAAGTTTTTAAAAGCAACTGAAGTTTATAATTATCACTATGTACCCTACACAGATTTCTATGCCTTTAACCATAAGTTTGAATGTTTCTTGCTGCTCCAATTTATTTATTCACCTTCCCATCTCTTCAAGACCCTATGTCCTTTACTGGGTCCTACGGACTCCTCCTTCTTCCTCCCTTTACACCCTTCCCACAACATATACCACCACACAGGTGGCACATTACATCCATCATGATACTGGCTGAAGAAGAAAAGTGCAAGAAATTATAAAATCAATGCTAAACTGCCCACACTATGGGAAATCTCCTTCCAGCCCTAGGCAGTTTGCAACTGGCTTGTGCCTTTAAACATGAGGAGTTATTAGCCTGATGCTACTTTGTTAATTTTCTTATCCTTGAAAATGTTAAATCCTCTTATTTTCTGTCATACTAAAATATAAGAAATCCATGATGGTAGCTTACTTTACACATAGCAATCCAATTTGACTTGTTTTGTTTGAAGGGACTAGCTTGTCCTTTAACTTTTTGGCATTTATCTTACCTGCACCTTGTAAATAGACCAAGAAATTTCATATGAATAGCACTGATATCATCTACTCCAATTATTAAAACACAAGTTGGAAAAGACTGTCAATTATAACTTAAGAGCAAAAGCTTCTATATTCACCATTCTATACAACACTATCAGAAAGGAGAAGGTAGGGAAAGAGCTGAAAATAGAAGGATGCATCTCCCTCCTCTGCGATTACTTACTGAGATTTAGTCTCTGAGACCCTCCCATCTTTTTCTGTAGTTTCCCTTCTGGTAATGCGAGGTGTGTTACCTTGTTCTGTACTCTGCTGAAGAGTAGAAAATTAAAAGGAAGAAATTTCAACTTTTTCATAGCTATATAAGAGATATAATAAAAAATAAAACAGTATTGTCAGAACTTGTTAGAGTCTAAAAGATACCATGTTTGTTGGTTATGGTGTGGATACATCCTACACAGAAGAGGACTTTAAGATGTCTTCATAACAATCACAGAAGACATGAGACCACTGCACTGTGAAATCTAATGGGAACTATGTCCAACAGGCAAACATCTCCTCTTTTAGATGGTATGCTCTTTGGGCAGGGACCCTCATTTACTATAAGTTTGTACAGTGCCTAGCACTACTAAGCTCCCAATCTGATTGTGTCTTCTAGGCTCTATCACAATATATGTGACAAACATAGAACAAAAATCCATTACACTGATTGACTCAGATTTCTGGTGATGTTCAGCAACAAAAGGACAAACAACAATATGATTAGGCACAGAGGTTTGTTTTTCTAGCCACTTGGCAAAGCACAAACATTTATCATCGTTTCCAGGTAGTTTTGTTCTGTACCTTTTCAATTGCTCCCTCAGGCTCTTGAGGTGTTTTGTCCTTTCCTTCACCTTGGACAGGTGCTTCTCTCTTCCCAGATGCTCCTACTACATTAGGTTTAAATCTCTGCCGACGCCCTCTCACTACTGCAGCTTTTTCAGTCTCCCTACAACAAAAAAGTAACACATTCAGAATTGGCATTTGCTCCATTCAAAACTAATAATGTAATCTGGGACATAAGAAAAATGATCTTCAATGATCTGCGCAATTTTCTTTATTAAAAAAGGACCTTAAATACAGTGTTGGGGTTATTTTACACCTGTCTGTACATTTCTTTGATGTGCAGAAGCTGCTTTGATCTGAAACACTATGGAAAATCCTATGATCCACTAGTTGAAATATCTGTTGTCAGTCTTTCAGCCCCTTCCACGAACATTAGGTCTTCCAAACTCTGCAAGAGAGTTATGTGGCTTATACTTCATAGCTCCTGCTCACATCTTCAGAAGCTAGGCATCAAGTTCTGGAATGAGGGGAAGAATCAAAGTCCTAAGTATATGCCTTTATGAAAGGCAATTTTATCCCTGTGTAGTTTCTACTTCTCCTCCCTGGACTCTTATCACTGAATTTTTTCTCCCTCTAGTAAGGTTCATATCATCATCAATAAAACTTCTGAATTAAAAAGAATGACTTAGTATTGTATGAAGTTTGGTTTTCTTCACCTTCCCAGGAGATGACTGCACCACTTTCATCATATTATCATTCCATATTGTGCTGAGAAATCTAAAAGCCAAGTTAAGGACTCATGCTCGTTTCCTCAGTTTCCACTTCTCACCATACCAGCCTATGTAAGTACTTTTATAACACCAGACCACTGTATGCAATAAAGTACAAGACAATGCAGCAAACAGTTAAGAGCTAAAGAAAAGAGGAGATGATAAACTGATCTCTGTATACTCACTTGGATTCAGTCTCTAAGGCTTTGACCTCTCCTCCTATGGTTTCATCTCTGGTGATTTCAGGTGTGTCACCTTCACTAGCATCCATGGTATACTGAATTAAAATAAAGGAATATTGGACTTTTTATACAGAGGACTGAGAGCTGAGGGATAGAGCATTTGAGTTAAATTTGACTTGTGAAGTCAGCGGCCAGATGCGGTATAATGCAGCTACAATCCCACTGTGTACCCCATAACTATCCTGCTTCGGTAACAGAAACCAAAGCAATAACTAAACACATCAAATCTTTCAAGATGCTGGCCAGCATGGCCTTTCAAGTCATCTCAGTGATCTTAACCACATGATCTTAGCTTTGGTCATTGACCCATCCCTGAAAATCCTTCAGCTAAATATTGAAGGTCTTTCAGCTGCTGAATGTTCTATTCTCTAGTCCCTAGCCTCCAAACAGAAACCTTCATGTAATCGGCCTTCAGGGGACACATCGACTTGCTTTCTGCCAGCTGCCTTAATACCACAGGTTATGACCTCATGAATTACTTTCTGCATAATAAACGTGGCCACACTACCTATGTTAGAGCAGATCTTGCTTGCACGGAACCATTCCCATCTAATTCAGACCTCTCATGTTATGAGATAGTGTATCATTTCAGAATGGCAAAAGGGTACATGCGCCCTAAACAACCCTGGCCTATCCCAAATATTATTCCTAAGTTCACACACCTTGCCATGTTTTAAAAGTCAGATCAAAATATAGTAGACCTTTTGGACTGGGTCTTATCTGATTTTTACCAAAGTTGGAATAACCGTACCTATCATAAGCATCAATAAAAACTCTTGCTGGAACTATCAGAAAGCAAACTGGCCCAGATTTACACAATTCACCAAGCTTGCATCCCATACAACATCTCTACTGAAGCAGCATACACGCGGTTCACAAAAAGCCATTTACAAAGCTGCCGCCAAGTCAATTCCAAGAGGTTGTTATAAGTAAGGCCCTACTTTAATCACAGGATGATATTCAAACAGTTGTGTCTGAGTTGTGCTCAAAACATGGAAAAAAAAAAATCACAAAAAAGTAATAACAGACCTTGATTAATAGCGGTAATTTCAAAAAGCCAGCGTAGACCTATTTACTTTTTTTAAAATTTGCTGGAATGATATAAACACTCAAGGATTATGTTATGCCTTTTTTTTTTTTTTTTTTTTTTTTTTTTTAAAGATAACCAGATATTTTGCTGCAACTATAGTACATTAATTTAAAAAAGTGACTGGTTAATAAAATTCAGAAGACTGAAAGTCTTAACAAAACTTCTGTAGAAATTGAGTCCAGTTGTTAGAATTTGGATATTTAGGGCCGCCTGTAAAGGCCTATGATTGTTTAAGTATATCCTTATCACTTAGCTAGTTATAGGGGTATAGAAACGAAGAATCAAAATCACAGGCCACCTTTCTATGGGCCTTCTCTCACTGTGACAGTCTGAGGCCTTGTACTTTAGCTAAGCAAAAACAAGCAGCAAAGGCAGCCATAAACTGGGAAGAAGGTGGTCACATCCACACATTCCAAACAAATTACATTAAAACAAGGTAATATCAGGCTGTTTAGAAGACGATACAGTCGAATGCCTCCAGATAAAGAAAAGACTTAGAATGCTTAAAGAAAACTTTGGTTAATAGTATTCTGTCTGGTTTTTAAATACTTGGTAACAGTTGTGATGGTAGAATGTACACTTCTTATTGTTTGGTCATTATGGTACCCACTTTTCTGATAATTTCTGTCTGATTCTTTGATTGTTTCTGTCGCTTGCGTAACTAATTGTAATCTTTTAAGGTGGTGGGGGTATGATTGGTTAGAGAACTGGGTTACAACATGTTAGGATTGGTTAAAGAATTATCTTGTAATATTTTTAAGAAATTGATTGGTTAAGATACACTTTAAAAACCGAAGTCAAACAGGAAGTAAGGGGAAGAAAGAAAATTGCTGGTGTGAAGAATTGGGATTCTTGTTTGATTACCCCAATAAACCCATAGTATTGCCTGCTGCTGGACTCTGGACTTCTGCTTCTGTCTGCAAACCAAAAACTGAGGGCATGGCCCTAACACCAGTGACTTCAGCCATTCACATTTTACAGACATTGAATGTTAGTGCACACTCAAAATGTACGCAAAATAGTGGACTGTGCTAGGTAAGCTAATTAAAATCAAAATTGTGATGGAAGCCTAATGTTACAAGATCCACAACAGCACAAATAAAGTAAGAGCTTAGTTATATGACCTATATTCCCTGTGTAGATGAGGAGTGTGCAGAACTCCTCAAGAAATGTGAAGGGACACCACCACACATCTTTTAGACAGTTTGAACACTTCTAGAATAGCAAGATTGGGAGCAAGCTACCACTGAACTATACATGTCAAGATACAACAGCAAAGCTTGGGCAATAACCAGAAAACTTGGTGCTGCTCAGAAGCCTCCAGCACAGTGCCATTGTCCAGTCTCTCCAAATAATATTGTTGCCCACCACTACATTCCACAAAGATGGATCAAGGATAAAAAGTTTGAAGGAAGAAGAACAAATGGTGCAATACAAAAAGTGTATACCTGATAAGCTAGAAATCTTTTCACTTCCACCACAGATGAAATAGAAAGAGCAATCAAAACACTGAAAACAGGTAAAACCTGTGGGCTTGATAACATCTCCCCCAAATTCCTGAAGAACAAGGGAAAAACTAGCAGACAATGGCTAGCCATGTTTCTATCTAGAGTCAAGAGCCAAGAATAAAATACCTAAGATCTGGCTGGGAGCAAAAGTAATAGCCCTGCCAAAGCCTGAGAAAGACTACTGACTTGCAGCAAAAAATTTCTGCCCTATCTCTTTGCTAAGTTGTGTGTACATATTACTTGAAAAGCTTTTTCTTCAAAGAATTGTCCCTAATGTTGAAGATATCCCAAGTGTAGATCAAGCAGGTTTCAGACCAAACTGCAAAACCTATGATTAAGTACTAGCACTCACCACTTATATCAAGAATGGCTTCCAGTCGAGGCAGAAGACAGGCGCAGTATTCCTAGATCTTAATGCTGCACATAACACTATTTAGCACACAGGTTTACTGTACAAATGGTCACTGAGAGGTGGCCAGTTCCAAGTTCTACTTGGACAAAAGATGAGCTCCTACAAGTCCTAAAACAATGGTCTTCACCCTCTTCAGAAACAACCTTCCCAACCAGAGCATTTTATCTACACAGACATCATTTGTCTGGCAGTATAGGACCAGAATTTCAGTCACATAGGAGTCCTGAATGCTGACATAAAAGAAATGGCTCACTATTATAGAAGATGGAGACTAAACCTAGCACAAAAAAAAAAAAAAGACAGCTTCCAACTGCTTCCATCTATATCACACAAAGGCCAATCAACATCTTCCTGAATAGACACAGGCTGAACAATGATTCAAGCCAGTGTATCTAGGTGTCACAATGGACAAGACCCTGATCTCCAAGGAATGCCTTAACAAGACATTGCTGAAAATAAAGACAAGAAACAACCAGCAAGTTAACTGCTTCTACCTTGGCAGCTAATGTACAGACACAAACTCTGGGCTTGCCATGGGCCATTTTGTAGCATAGTACTGCTTCCCGATGCAGCTAAGCTCTTTTCATAAAGGACTAGCAGACACTCAGCTACATGAAACCATGTATATAACAGGTACCATAAACCAACTGACCTGGCCTTGATGCTGGTTCTGTCCAACATCGACTCTCCTGACATCAGGCAACAAGGCACCTTGCAGAATCTACTCCTATTTAAAGATATGTTTAATCTACTGAGCCATCATCTCAGCTCAAGGCACTGCATTGGGACAATTACTCTAACGAACCTCATTATCATCTCCAGGTGCCAAGAACAAGCTTCAGAAATAGCCTCTCTCATGAGAGATCCACTAGTACAGGCCCCTAGTTTTGACATTTGGATAAAGCTCAATTGCTTCAGATGTGCTGCTAGTCACTAAGTACGGGCCCCCTTTTACCACTGTGGCCAATTAGGAGATGTAGGCTACATATTTGCAGACTGCATCCATTTGCAAGGGCTGCTTTGTTCCTTCATAGACTTGCATAACACCTTTTCATCAGCTATTGAGTGGTTAATACATTTAGCCAACATGCTTGGCTTGACCATCTGTGTATATGCAACTGCAATACAAGTGGTCAAATGAGTCACAGAACAGATCACCAAGGTTTTACAGTTCATCTTTTACATATGGCTGTAATACCAGATCGTTAGCATTTGCAAGTAACATTGCTGCTCCCCACCATTTTTTCAGCCCCTTCTGTAGGCTCTGGAGGAGAAATCTTAACTTCAGATTTCTCTTGGACTGCTGCTTCTGTCTTTCCAGATGCCCTTGCTAAGTTGGGTTTAGGTCTCTGCAGGCGTCCCCTCACTGATGGCTTTCCAGCAGCTGCTTTTTCAGTTTCCCTTAAGATACAAAAACAATAGTTGATCATATTCACTGCAAAGAAATCCAATACTTTATATGATTTAATATATCCTCCAAAAACATGTTACCTACAGTCCATACAATAAAACAATAACTGACAGAAATCATTACTTTGTTCTATGCCATTTGTGGGCATGCTTTATTTCTTGAAAGTACAAAATCTTTTCTAAGCGCGTAAGGACAATCTTCATAAATTTACTGGTTTTCAGCACTGCATGGCACCACACCTTTGAAGGGAATATTAGAAAATGGAACAGCTGCAGGGTAGATAAAAAATTGATTTTTTTTTAAAATAGAAAATGGATTTATTGTTGTTTAAATAAGATTTTCTTTTTAAAAATAAACTCATTTAAAATGAAATCTGAATTTAATACAAAATATGTTAAGGACTAAAATTATAATCTCTTGAAACATTTAAATAAAAAATATCTGCTAAATCCATGAACCTCTATCAAAAACTGAGGTGAAGTCTGCTTTGCTATATAAAGAAAGAATCAGGTGAAAAACATCAAACTTTTGAGGACAAGCTTTATAAATATGGCACAATAGGTCTGCCTAAGTAATTTAGAAGACTCATTTTCAAGAGACTAAGAGGAGACTAGGAATTTAAGATCCAATTACTTTCACTCAGGTGTATTTGAAAATTTTCCCAGGCTGGCTGAAATAATCAGTTTAATTAACTGATTATAGTTAATCTGTCTGTTCCTTTAATAAATAATGTGGTTGTAAATTTGAAACATGTTTTGCATACGTAAACTTCTCTTATCAAAAGATTTGATTGCTTTGTTTAATAAAAATAATTTTTGTATACTGTTGTGTTTGATTAAATTACAATCCTAATGCAGCTTGACATCAAACAAGCAAAGAGTTAATTATCTAATAAATAAGCAATATATCATTCACCATTTTCTAACATAGTAAAAATATACTATTAATAAGAATATGAAAATACTAAGCTATATAATTGCATAAATAAATGTACATATAGTGTGCCCTCCTTGGCAGCAAAAAGAGGAAACAAAAGTAGTGTATAGGCTCTATTTAGGTGTAAATTAACCTTTTAATAGTTATATCAACCAATAAGAATGCACCTTTCTTTAGAAAATAACAAGTACAAATGGCAGTCAGTGAAAAATCTATTATTGAAGTCAAGGGCTTTCCATTTGGAGATTTAAATCGCTGATTTAAATCAATCCACCCTGATGAACAGTAACATCTTCTCCTGATACAAGGTACAGGGATATGTCCTTCTCAAGGATCTCACACTGAAGTCAATGGGGAGGCAAATAAATACTCCTTACACTAGCGACTGAACTGGGAAGTTAGAGTGGTTAAATGCCTCCCTCCCGCCTACTTATCCTCTTGGTTTCTTGCTCCCAGGCTATAAGTCAGCCCCTCCTCCTCCAATGGATCCCCTTCAGACTTCTTTAGTCTAATGCCAGTCTTTTGCTCCCTCCTGCACTAAGAAGGTATTTTCCTTGAAATCATTCAAGTGTATATAGCTTTCCTGTAGAAGCTGATAACATCTAAAAGTGGGTAAGCAAACCCGATGGGCCTTTCTAAAGGGTCTAAAATGCTCTAATTTTGAAGTTTAACACAAATAGTACGATGTGAAACATTAAGTATATTTCAAAATCCAAGTATCACTCAACCATTTTCCAGTATTTTATAAAAGGCTAGGTTGGTCTCAGGCCCAAAGATACCTCTCAATAACCACCAAAGAAAGGCAAATGAAGAGAAACAGAAAGCAGCAGCAGGGAGAAACAGGAAACAGGGAACATACTGTACACTTTCTTCCCCACCTTTTGAAAAAGTCTTAACATTCACCTACTATGTCTTCTCTGTATCTTTATTCCACAGGTCCCCAAATTGTGGGGTGCACACAAAAGAACGTTCGTGGAGGGCGCAACAGGGTCCAGGCCAGCCCCCGCATGGATTGGGCAGGGAGCACCACCCAGCCCCATGCCCCCTGGACTGGACCCCAGCCCAGGCTCCTGGCTCCTAGAGGGGCACAGACCCAAAAAGTTTGGGGACAACTGATTTAGTCTTTATTTCATGTTTTACTCCTTTGCTTTCTCTAACTTTTCCTCCATGTTCTCTTTCTGGCATTCATTCTCCATTCTCCTCCCTCCCTCCCTCAAAAGTATCCCACCAATCTCCTTTCCACTCAGGGCTCGGAATCCTGTCTGGCCCACTGGCCTATAGATTTTTCTTGGTTAGGGCTGTTGGAGGCAGATAAAGGAGAAACACAACCACAAATCCTCCTGGGCACATGCTACGAAGAGCCTTTTGGAGCAGAAGCTCATCAGATTACATGTATGCAGGGGCAGGGCAAATAAAGCTGGGACAGCCACTACCATGGGACTGAGTGATCTTTAAAAAGGCAGTAGTCCTAGACTGTGGAAGGGAGTTAGTATGCTGTAGTATGGCCTAGCGATCAGAAAATCTGAACAGTACACTATTACATACTAGATTAATTCAATCCCCACCCTGCACTCATTCAGAGCTATTATCCTGACAATGAACCCCCAAGATTTTGGTATACTAAGTTGCACAGGCTGTAACTAGCATTAAAACCAAAATAACTTGCTTATCCCTATGCAACACTTTGAAATGTAATATATGCATCACTCTTAGGCAACAGAAACTTAGTTCTATTTAAAGTTTTTTAAAACAAAGAGGAACAAAAGTCCACCTGGTGTGCCATGTGAACAGATTTTATAACCCCCCAGCCCGCACCCCAAATTAGGGAAATACAGGTTTAACTCTCAGATGACTACTGCTGCTAGGCAAAATAACTCTACTCACACTGTTTCAGATTTAGAATCATGGCTGTTTCCTGCTGTTCTCTCCTTTTCAACTGGTTTATATAAATCAGATACTTCATTGTTCTATGTGGAAACAAAGTGATATTTAGTACTCCTGATTCCCTGCAATAGTGAAGAAACTCTTGCCACAAGACAGTTAAATACTGGTGCCAAATGGCAGTGAAAACAAGGCTCCTCTTTCACCTTTCGATTAAATAAAGTGAGAGTCTAGTACTAGTTCTAATTACTGTTGGTTGTACTCCTTAAATAACCTTTTCCCCAGAGACCACTAGGTATTATTGCAGAAATCAAGAATCATGACAAAGGGAATAATTCTTGATCAACAAATAAAGCAAAATATAAAGTCTACTTATTGTATAAGAACAAAAGCATTTCTATTACATAAAATTATTTTGTCCTCCTTTTATTTACAGTTAATTCATCACATAAATATTCTCAGAGGGGGGTTATATTCTGTGCTGACTGGTTTGGTATTTTCAGATTGCAAAGGAGATTTAGCATGCATCAAGTTTAATTAACTTAATGCCTAATCTACAATGCAAAAACATTAGATAGTAACATAGGCATTCTGGTTGCAATGACTTGAGACTCTTGGCTTTTCTTAAGACTATCTTTTCTGTTAAAATAGCAATACATTGTCACAGCTAGTTGGCCTGAAAACTATCTACTTAGTTCTGGTTTGTAGGCAAGGCTGAGGCACATTACAGGGTCCAGGCTACTCTGTCCACTTTAATTCTTTTGAGGAGCTGAGTATCGTATTTCTATAACACTTCCCACTCAAGGAATTCAAGGTGCTTCACAAATAGAATTAGCCAACCTCCCAAAAAAAATAGGGAAGTTAATTTAGATTTAAAAAATATGCAAAACTATTAAATTGATGGTCAGGAGTTTAAGCGACTTGCCCAAAGTAACGCAGGAAGTATATAGCAGGGATCTTCTGACCCCTAGTCCCGTTCCTTTGCCACAAGCCCATCCTTTGTCTTAAAAAGTTTAAAACATGAAACTAATCCTTCAGACAAGCATTACAATTTTGTAAGTTTCAAGGCTACAGTGGCTTCCACAAGAAAGGAGATAAAGCCAAGGGCAACACGCTCAGATTCGTGACACCTAGTCATGCTAGTAAGCACATGGTAACAAGTCCTTGCAAGACTGGGCTCCAAGACAATGCAAGACAATGAATTTTATTGGTAGAATTTTCTCCATTATAGTCTTGATTTTGGAAAACTAATTGCTATGAGAATGTTCGTTCTCTGCTCTGCTTTCCCTTCACATAATGAACAGTTTAAATATCACCTTTAATTTCTGCATTATAAGATAAATCCAATCCAAACATTATATTCATTTAATTTGTTTACCCTACTAAAATAAAACCAATAAAAGCCATTTATCCCACTGATTGGCAACTTCACTTCTGGTGATATTTCCAGGTTTAATGACTTTTGGTGTGTTGAGCTGTATGTAGGCATGCTATGATATATTTATCAAAGAAATCTTTAGTTTATGTGAATGCTACTAATAGTATCAGAAGCATTATTGAAGACCAAAAAAATCCATAAACACAAAGATACCTTTGCTTCACTAGTTTCTTCATCATTTTCTTTTTTATTTCTGGTCTCTGAATCTTGGTATTTTGAAAGTTGCCAATCCTGTGACCCAGAGATAGTATCTGGGGTTTCTGGTTCAGAAGATTCAGTTTCTATTAATCCAGCATTGACATCTTGAAAGCTGAAAATAATAAAGGCATTCAGAGAAAAATCAGTACTTTCTCCATACACAAGTTAATCAGGGCTGCAGAACCAAGTTGCACTATGGTGTTATTAAATATACAGCACTACAATTATGCACGTTCTCAACTGGAGTAGAACTAGAGTTCTGTAGAACCTGTCAAATCCTATGACTACCAACTTCATTCCTTCGTCTGAAAAAAAATTCTTGCAAACAAATACAGAAGCCCTGAAAAGCTTTGGTTTATCTTTATAAAATGCCTTTAAAGCACTGCAGATAAAGAATTATTTTAAAAGCAAAAAAGCTTTCGAATAATCTGAACTGGCAACATGAGATTATGGAGAAAATCTAATACGGAATGGAGACTATCAAGAAAAGCTTCATCAAAACATTGAAGCTGTACTTCAATCCAAAGAATGTTATTAAAAGTGTTTTTATAGTTCTTCCATAGGTATCTTATAATTGGCTTAAAACCAGTAAATATTTGTCTAACCCTGTGTAGCAGTGGTAAGAAAATCCTCTTAGTAAACATGGAAATCAGGGACACAAAGTGAAGTATTGTGTACTATAAAGAGTTTCTCAAAGTTTATGACCAAAAACAATTGCATCTTGGCAGAAAACCTGGTTACATTTCAATTCAGTATGAAACTAAGCATAGTTTTGTTTCCCACAAGTGTTACAGATAAATGTCATCATAAAAAGTGTACACAGCTCCCATTTCCCCATCCCTGCCAAAAAGTGTACTAGTAACGTTACCAAGCTCTACTTTAGCAGTACTTCCAGAATTTTCCTTGAAGTTTTAGGAAAATTTTTTGGATAAGCCAATGATCTTGATGTTCACCCCAAAAATGAGAGAAACTTTGGATTTTAAGAATCACTAAACGGGATTTTAACATTAATTTATATTAAGAGGAGGCTTTCAGAGAAAGGAACATTTTCCAGGTATAAAATTAAAGCAAATGAGTCCACCATCCTTGAAGGCAAAGCTTGACAACACATGGAAACGAAGATCCTACATGACTTCGCTGTTGAATGTGATGGTAAGAAAAAAAAACAAAAAAAAAAAACACAAAAACCAAAACTAATTTTAAAAATCAAACCATTTCTTGCTGTATTTGAGTCCATATGTGGCAAAAGTTACCTGGATAGATTGAGATCGCTTTCTTCAGTTTTATCATTCAACTGTAAGCAGGAACTTGATCCCTTCTCCACTAAGAAAGGAGTATCATCCACATTTTCTTCATTAAGAACATCCAGCTCCTCACCGCATTCAGTCTGATTATCACTGTTTGTACCAGAGATTGCATTTTTTTCTGTTAACAAATTGTTAGGAATTTAATATGTATTTCCAGAAAATGCCTGGAATGTTAGATACAGGTTCAGAAACATCTAAAAGTGAAAGCACCACCACACTTAAAAAGAAAAAAATAGGGATTCAATTTTAGATGTTATTTTGGGAACCAATTTGAGACGCTTGAGAAGGACCTGAATTTCAGAAAAATCTGGCATTTAAAATGTTTCCAACTGGGCACCTAAAAAATTAAGTCAACCAAAAAAAAAAAAAAAACAAAACTGAACATTTCACTTTTAAAAGTTTAGGCTTATGGGTATAATAGCTGAAGTCTGAAACGTTGGGCTAATTTCAAATTTGTTGCTACAGACAGAAAAAAGAATGTCACCTTCCTCCAAGTCAATTTGGAGACTACAAAGAAATAAAATATTGCATTTGGAGATTTTGGTTTTAAATAATGGTTGTCTCATTGAACAGATATAAATTGTCATTTACCATTACTGAAAATGACGCCACCTTTTCATGAAAGCCATTACAAATTTTAGCCTTATGGAATTATAAAGATTATACTGAAATTTATAATTAACTGAAAGGGCATTCAGGTTAAAATATTTTAAATAGTTTCACCACATACATTAATCAACATTAAAAGAGGTTTAAAAATCTAGCTTATTTCATTTATTGGCTTGCACTCCATTCAACAAGGAGCTTCTAGGCAGTTTCACTATCCATTTCTCACGCAAAGTTTTAAATGCTTCGGGGGAAAATGAGTACATCAACAAACTTTTTTTTATTAAGATATTTCTCCAGATGTTAAATTTTAATGGGGGTTGTTTGTAGATTTGTGTTTAAAGAAAAATTTAGATTTGGGGCCAAAACTACCTGACAATGCCCTTTAAAGAGATGAGCTCTTTCCATATGCAGTAAATGGCACTTGAGATCAACCAAGGCAGTGAAGCTAAAAGCATACCCATTTAAAACGAGAAGGGACTGGCTGCCAGGATTTTTTCAGAGAGACCCTCAACTCAAGCTCATTTCTCCCCCATTGGTCTGTTGACCTTCAGGGGGCACACTGCAAAGCTTGTGTATTCTCCAAGGCTTCTGAGAAGGAAGTGGGTTAAAGAGGGTGTAAGTAAACTATGATAGAATGGTAATTTTTAGACTTGAATTGAATGAAAACAATTACCATCCTCTCCAAACCAATACTACTACCTGCATGTTATACAAGACCCATACAAAGGCCCAGACTGAACACATCAGGTACTTCCATAGGCTAAAACTTAACATTTATAATCCAATGGGATAGCTAACACACAACAAACTGTAACAATCCCAACAGCAGGAGGAGGGATTATGGTGGAGCATTTTAGTCTTACTTTTCTTGCTGGATTTCCCCCCCTTGGCTGTTTTTGAAGGGCCAGCTCTCTCTTCAGCCAGATTCTCTACTTCCAGTTCAGAATCATCTTTTTTCTTCTTCTTCCTCTTCTTTTTGGTTGCCGCTGGCTCCAATATAATCCCTTCTTGTCTCTGTTCAGAGATATTCAGAGATTCTTCATTCTCCTTCTCAGCTGTCCCAGCATCCGCTTCTGTTTCAGCATTAGAAATTCTGACACTCTGAGGATCATTCTGGTTATTGTCTGCTTCTCCATTGACAACTTTAGCTATCAAAGACAGTACAGTTTCAGATAAATATACGAGAATTAAACTAGGAATCACTATCAATGTCTGCAGCATTCATCTATCCATGTCAACAGGTGGTCAGATATAGCAGCAAAGCCCTGAAGAAATGTTTTGGCAAACGACTAACCAGACAAAGTCAAGTCTCAGCACAGGTTAACTGACTGCAACATGCATCTGCGGCACATTCTTCGTATTTGAGACAATTAAAAATGTCATTCTATACTCAGTGCAGTATAAGATATGCATATTACTTTGCCCTTGTGGTTTTTAGGTTGGGTAGTTAAACTGACTTTACTACACATGAAAATTACGAAAATGTCTTCCTGGGAGGGAAAAAAAAACCCTCCTGCTATTGGGAGTAAAGCCTAACTTGTGGCTGCATATGGTATACTATCCTATAGTAGTTTAGTTAGATAAATTCTTGGCTTTTACTGTTTACTACAGTGCTCAGCAGTATAAAGAACCTAAACTTTCTAGACAGATTGTTTTCTCGTTTTGGTAATTAGCTTCTAAAAATTACTTTTTTCTTTTTAAAACATTCCGAAAAATCAATAGTTATAATCACCTAAAAAATCTTGATTTTTTCAGTGTTAGACACTACCGAGTAACTGTTTTTACTTTGCATTTTAATATTTTTATACTGGGAGGGATGTGTAAATGACAAATCGAAAATGTAGCACAGAAGTAATGCAGCATAGAGGGCATGTTTCTTTAAGTACAAAGTAAGTTTTTAGTAGTGGGCTAAACAATAAACCTAAAATTTGTACATGTGGTGTGAAACCCACCAGATAGGAGAAGACAGTATAATTTCCATTAACTCATATTCATAATCTTAGCTAGTAATTTCAGACAAGTAAATTTCTAAAGACAATCATTTTTCAGAATTACTTTTTTGGCTACTATTTCCTAGACAGTCTCACTGTTATAACAACTATTCACATATTGTTCTCACTGCCATTTTCCCTGAAACAACTTTTGACAGTGACTAATATTCAGAGTCACAAAATTACATTTAAAACTATAAAGAGTCTTGCACTACTGCTTAAAGCAAAAGGTATGTAAAAATCAATTAAGTTCTTTTCAGAAACATTGAAGTACTATATTAAAAAATTAAAAAGATTTAGAGTAACTAGAAAATAATTCTCAGGCTTTATTTTTAAACTGAATAAGTGAGCAGCTACATGAATCTCACTAAAAAGAATTATACTTGCCTTCACCCAGTATTTATAAATGTGCAAGTCAAAACTATAGTTACATGAGAAACTGGATCTAAAGAAACCAAAAGAACCTAAAAAGAGTGTACAGAATGAACAGCTTTCACAATGCTTGTGCCATAGCCTTTAAGTGAACTTGTGAGCACCCTATGAAGACAATCAAGTTGAAATACTCCAAAGCAGAAATACAAAATTCCAGACCAACTGTAACTTGGATAGGGTAGTTCAATTTTATTCCATAGAGGATACCTCTCTAGAAACCGGTTAATACTATCCTCTAAGTGAGCAAAGTAAGAACTGAAAAAAGTCCTCCTAGAAATCCAGTAGGGTCACGCAAGTCTCTCACTGCCTGAAAGAAACCTGTTCAGAACAGTGAAGCATGACATTTCCTATGGGAATTTTTTTCTTGTTCAATGATCCTACAGTAAATCACTGTAACAGTATTATTCTGTATTACTATCTTGAACAGAAAATTTTAAATTAAAAGTACCTTTTTGCTTTTTCCGAGATTTGGATGGCTTCTTCTCTTTGGAACTTTGTCTTTTAATAGCTTTTTGCTTCCTCTTTTTCTCATCTGCCAGTACTTCCTCAAGCAACCGGGCAAAGAACTGAAAGTCAAATGGTCGCTTTTCCTCTGTTCAATTAAAAATAGAAATATAAAGGTTTCACAGTTGATAAAATTATTCTTTAAGTTTCTGCTTTCTTAAAACAAATAGCTCAGTTGTGATTTCCATAGCTAACCACCACTTTCCTTACTGCATGTTTCATGACTAGTCAGTTTCTTTTGCATAAATGGCACTGAAAAGCTTGCAGAGACCAAAGATAACATATTAAGCATGCAGAAGCTCAGTTTTACAAAAAGGAAATGAAAAAACCCTGAGCACCTTAGAGAAAATTCCACATAATCACTTGAAAAAGTCTGAGAAATGACAAATATTCAAGATGTAATACAGTATCAAATTATGCACCATTGTGCTAAATGAAATAGACACTCACATTTCACAGAAGTAACAGTAGCATCTATATCATATTTCATTTAAGATTCTCAGAGTTCTTTACAAATTAGTAACTAATGAATCATCAACATGTGAGATAGTTAACTATTACTCCCCATTTCACAAAGAATCTGAGCCAGACAGATTATATGCTTAGCCCAAATTAGATGCCAACTCAACAACAGAGCTGTGCCTGAAACCTAAAAATTTTACTTTCAGTCTTGTACTTTAACCACTCAATTAACCTCTAAATGTTAAGTATTATAAACAAATAAAACACAGGCCACAGAACCTCACCCACCCACTCCTGTAATAGACCCCTAATCTAAGACTGAATTATTGAAGTCCTCAAATCATGGTTTAAAGATTTCAGGGTACAGAGAATCCACCAGCAAGTGACCCATACCCCATGCTACAGAGGAAGGCAAAAAACCGCCAGGGCCTCTGCCAATCTAGTCTTCTGATTAAGTGTTAAGTAAAAACTTACTGAATGCTTTATCTATCCTCCATCCATTGGCTTTTTCCTCACGTTTAAACTTGTTCTGAAAAAAATATGTATTTTAAATTATATTAATTTTTTTCCACTAAGCAAATGATATAGCACTACATATATAAGAGGTAGCAAATCAGAACTAAATACTCCTTTAGCTAGGGGAAATGTTGCCCACAAGGAAATAATAAAGTTGTAACTAACACACTGGTTTGATTTACAAGTATATCTACGTCAAATTAGAAATAGTTGAACTAATTTGTATCAGATAAAGAAGCGTCTTACCTACTTCAGACATATTACTCTGCATATTAAACTACATTATGAAAATGTACTGTTACTACAAATTTTACCCCAGATCCAAATAGCATAAAAAATTATTAATATAAAAATAATGTATAAAACAGAATGTAAGAGGTTGAGAACAAAAGCAAATGCTGACAGTCGCACTGGTCATTTTATCCTCTGAGTTACTTACCTTAATCTCTGTTCTTGCTCTATGAGGAAACAGCTGACCAATCATAGAGAAGTCTGTTCCTACCATGCTGATAGCTAAGAAGAACATGTCAGTTTCTGTACCAAAAAAACACACACACACAAAGTAAATATTGAATACTATCACCCTTCTTAGTATATGAACCAAAAACTTTACTTTTAAGAGTAAAAAAAGTATACCCAATTATCAATATATTCAGACATGAAGCTAAATTCCAAACCTGCCCATTATTCCAGTTCATAGATTCACAGAGTTTAAGGCCTAAAGGGATAAGCCTATCTTGTCTGAACTCCTGTAAATCACAGGCCAATAAATTTCACCCAACTACCTCTGTATTCAAAGTTATTATTTGAGTTTGCCATATTTTATACTTTTTCTGCTTATTACATTGTGAAGCATCCTGAAACTACTGAGGAATGCTCTATAAAATGTTCATACGATGTAGCTTCTGAGCATCTAACGATATGGAAAACATAGCAAGCTAATCGCTGTAAGTAAATATATATCTAATAAGCTTGAAATTATTCATTCCCCACCCTTCACAGTCCAACACACTACGGGCTGGTCTACATTAGGGAGTTTTGTCAACAGAAGTCAGCTTTTGGCGACAAAACAGTGCTGGTGTACACACTGCAACCACCTGACCGACAAAACTGTCCTATTTCTTTGACAAAATAAAACCATCTTGACGAGAGATGTAGAGGGCTTTTGTCCGCTTAGTGGGGCCACACCAGTAGTGGGGCTGTCATTCTTGTCACTTTCACTGTGGTGAAAATGACAAGAAAGCCCAAGCACCGGCTGCTGCAAGACAAGAGGGGGCTGGATGCCGGCTCCCAGCTGCGAGCTCGGATGGGAGAAGTCATGGGCGGCTTTTTATTTACACAGAGTAGCAGTGTTCCAAAGAGTTCATGAGAGATTCCGGAACGAAACACACTACAATCTTCCATCCAAAGATTTGATGAATGTTCTCATACTCAGTGATCTCTATCACATTCTGCTGCCAGACAAATGATAATGGTCAAATTCTGGCAGACACAAGCGTAGTGTACTGCACACATAAAACACAGATCACATATACATTCCAAAAAGCAGCCCAATGCACAGATCCCTCGCACCATCTACTCCTACACCATGCTAAAAGGTCTGTGTGAAGAAGTTGTTGCTGGATTAGGAAGCACACGATTTAATATGCAGTTAATACAACCTGGCCCTCAGCTCCATAAGGACCCTCCTGTCAGAGGCACACTGGAGTGGCATTTCCACAACTTTTGGAGTGGCAATCAGCTTCCAGTCCATTATCTCATTGGCAGTGAGGTTTCTTGAGCATTCGTATGCTCAATATAAGCTAGACCTCTGTTCATTGAGGCCCCCATCAAGCAACTGTTTACATAAGCAATTAACTTTACACGTGATAGATCCATTGAGGTCAATGGGACTACTCACACATGTAAAGTTATATAAGTGTGCAAGTGTTTCCAGGATCAGGGCCTTAGTCTTCTACAGACTCAGAACTTGAAACTAAAATACACCTACCTTTATTTGACCATGGCTTGGTATAAAAACTTCTCCTAAAGCTGGAATAGGTAGTTGTGGAGCCACGCTCAAAGATAGGATCATTTTCTTCTACGACACATGGTCCTTTTGTCCTTAAAACTTCTACAGTTAAACTGAAAAGGAAGAAAATAGCCAAGGAATGTCAGACACAAGAAATGTTATATAGGCCAATATAAACTGGAGAAGCACATTTTATGTCTGCTGAGAACCTGCAAATTAAGATTCTTCTTGACATACTCCAAGTTCACATCCATTTAATTACATTTTGCTACCATGCAAAAGATATATCTCTATTATATGAATTAGAAAATATTTCAAATTGATATTAACCTAGTTAAATTACATAACTACCTTCACTCTGAAGGAGTGGGGATTTGTTAGCAGCCTTTAACTACCTGAAAGGGAGTTCCAGGGAGGATGGAGCTAGGCTGTTTTCAGTGGTGGCAGATGACAGAACAAAGAGAAACGGTCTCAAGCAGCAGTGGGGGAGGTCTAGGTTGGACATTAGGAAAAAGATTTTCACTAGGAGGGTGGTGAAGCATTGGAATGGGTTACCTAGGGAGGTGGTGGCATCTCCATCTTTAAAGGTTTTTAAGCTGCCGCTTGACAAAACCCTTGCCGGGATGATTTAGCTGAGGTTAGTCCTGCTTTGAGCAGGGGGTTGAACTAGATGACCTCCTGAGGTCCTTTCCAACTCTAATATTCTATGATTTCAGAAATATGAAATGCACATATTAAGTAAGATGTAGTGAAGATTTCAATGTCTCAAAAATGTTTGTCCAATTAAGTCTTAAAACTTTCCCAGAAAACTCTTTTGCAAAGCCAGACCAAGGAAATTCTTCATTTCTTTTTGATAGTGTCAAATTCCTCTACCAGGACACCCCCACAGGTCCTATCCTGACCCTGTAGAGAATGTGAGAGTATATATATAAAATGTAATGTATGTATAGCCCATAATTTGCTATGCAACAGGGAAATAAATTGCAAGGTGCTCTATAAAATTTTGAAGACAGATAATGTAACACCTGCTCATCAAGTTAACTGTTCACAGCTCGGGAAACCAGACAGTAATTCTGAACTACACACACAGTATGGGAGTCAATTGCAGAATATCAGTTACCTTTCTTCATCCAGAATAATTGAACCGTCTTCTGCTACTTTTACTCGAGGAACTAAAAGAGGACCATCATTCTCATCCCCTTCCTCTGCTTCTGCTTCTGCGTCAGCTTCAGCTTCAGCCTCATCTTCATGATCAGGAGCACTTCTGTCTTCTGGTCTACAATTTTGAAAGATTAACAATTTAGCACATACATACAAGTTGCATTTTCTTCTGGTCTGTATACAACTGCTAGATTACACAACGCATTATTCAGCTACCTAGTTAGAACTCTCACATTAATTTGAAGATTTATAAAAATGTTTTATCGGTTATAATTTGATATATGAAAATGTCAGTTCACTGGATGCATGTAATATTAGCAACAAAAACAAACTTTAACATCATGTTGACAACTGGCTGCAGCAATAGCTTTCCCTAATTACAAAAACCCCCTGCCATAGTAATGATTAAAAAACACAAAGATAACATGATCAACCTATTACTATGAAAAACAAGGTACTCATTACAGCTAACCTGCCTCAAGAAGTCTGAGTTTGCTTTCTACATTCTGCTCCTGGACAATTTATCTAATGACTACCACTTCTCCTCCATCTTCCTGCCATCTAAAATAATTCATTTAAAACAAAGGAATAAATTTATCACAACAGTAAGTTAGGAACCAGACACAAATCCCTTCTATATTACTTATTATACATAAAATGTACTACTTTTCCAGGAGAAGACACTTTTACTTCAAGTACCATAAACAAAGGCTTACTCTTTCATCTGGACTTGTGTAGAAGTCTTTTCAGTTTTCTTTTCTTCTGCCAGTGAAGACCTATTAATGAATATTATAGATATGACAATACTCACTGATGCATCATTGATTTACTCTAACAGAAAAAAGAACACACACCCCCAAATCTGTTCTCAATCTGAAGGCAAAACCTCTTATTAGGGCACTCTCTTTATACTATGTTAGTGCATCATCTAATTTCACATTCCGTATATACTGCTAAGTGACTTGAGCAATTTATGGTTGTAAAGAAGAATAGTTCAGGAGAATTAGTAATGGGATAGAGAATCCATTGTCATTTCACATCATCTGTCTGAATCCATCACATAACATCACAGTACTATGCTAGAGGACTTTTACCTCATGCCAGCAAGGTCTATACAGACCAGTTAGTGTGTAACTTCTTAGTGTGCATTAGAAATCACATCTCTGTAGCACACACTGCTGCTCCATGTAGACATGCCATGAGTTCTTCGATCTCACACCGGGTGCCAGTGGACAACTAACGGTGCCAATGCTACCAACACAGTTGGCAACATTGTTAGCAATACAAGCAGAAATGCCAAACTTCCACCTGGAAAATGGACCTGGACCTAGAAAATTAACTACCTACCCTATTACTCTTATGGATCATTCTTTCTGGTAGGAATTATATTGTCAGAGCTAGCTATGTGACATTATTTTTGTGCTTTGTTCCACACCCTATTCCAAACTGATGTAAGACACACCTCGGCCATGATGTCTATTAAAGAAGCCAGCCAATTTATGATGGCTACATTGAAGGGCAGCTAATATTTAACCTACAATTAGGAAAAACTCAAGTGTATGTTCATGCATACACAGATTTGATTATATCATCCCACCCTTCACTTATTATTTGTCTATTTACATTAAAATACTTCAGGATATGGACTATGTCTCCATATATTTATACAGCACCTAACACGAGACCCTAATCTCGATTGCATTACAAATACCAAGTAATAGTGATACAGCATTCATAAGTTTATGCTGCCCATGCTTTCCCTGTTTTACGGATAAACAGGACTTCGGAATCCAGGGCTGTTAGTATAGACAGTACATTTCACAAGGATTAAATTAGTATTCACAGACAAAAAACATTTTACCTTTAAAAGATCATTGTACTTACTTCATAGGATTATTTTCTGGCAGGTAGTATATCAAGTCTCTCATAGTCATTTTGGAATGATCTGGTGGAGTTCTCCCTTCAGTTACTGTAGGTCTATTTTTCCATCTTTTCTATACAAAGAGATGTTTATTTAGATTTTTCTTTATTTACACAAATAAAAATATTTATATTATATATTAAGTGCCTGGTCTAATTTTTCTCTAGCATTACTGTAACTTTTTGATTTTACAATGTCCATTTCTCAAAGACATCAACCTTAATTGACCTGGCTTTTCAAGAGACCTTCATGCAGACATGAGTGTGTAGACCTGGAATGCAAAACAGTGGATATGCGGTCTAGTGTCAGAGACCAAAAGGACGTGAGACAATCCACGGAGCGTGAGACACTTTAGATGAGATTTTATCTTTGCCTAATTCAAAATAAAACAAAGAATTTTCCAAGGGATTGCATGTGTTGGGTTTTCATATAAGTAATTTTCAACTTTCTAAAAAGGAACATGATCAATTAAAAAATAGTTAAAAGTAGTTTCAGATACTATGAATGCTCCTGACCTGCCTGCTATTATGTGTGACTTTTTTTATTATTGTTATTGGCAGGGACATTAAGGTTCTGCTGTAGTATATGAAATCACTACTACTTTTTTTTTAATAAAACTGACTAATTTTCAAGTTGATATATTCACCAAAAACTAAATTGCGGCCTCTTTTCCTTCTCATATTTGCCTTCTCTATTGACATACACAAACATCTTACATTGTGCTGCTGTATCCTGTTTTCATTAGAATCTCATGAGGTTTAATAGTTGTGAAGTGTTTTAACAACTCCATATGATTGCTCAACTACAAAATAGTGAATATTGGTTAACAGAAAAAGAGTAATGAAGTGAGCTGTCCAAGATCTGAGTTTTGTTATTGAATCAGTTCTGTGTACAGAACACAGGAACTCTCAGCCCCCTCTGTTGTATTTACCAATGATAAAAATGCATAGTAAAAATAGTCAGCATTTCTGATTGGCATATTAACAGAAGTATTATACCAGATAAAGGTCTACCAGTAGAAACAAAGCCCTCCTCCATTCCACAAAAATCAATTTTATATAAAACACTCACCCCTGTGATAGGACAAGAACTACTAGACTTCACCATAAGTTGCCAGCTCTATGATGCTGACATCACAATCACTGCAGAATATCATTGCATACTGGAACTGATCTACAGCAATGAACCCCTTTCTGTTTCCTCCTTGCCCAAAATAGGACCTTACCATCTTCTCTTTCTTCAGCTCTTCTTTGAGCATCTCTCTTAACTTCTGAGCTTTGACGATTCTTTCACCATCTGAGCATTTTTGTTTATCTTTTGTTAGAGTGGGTTTTGTATGTGGCATTTCCTCTTGCATGGGTCTTCCTTGGCTAGGTCTCTCCTTGAGGGGGCAGGGTGTGTTCTTCTGCAGGAGGTCATCATTTTTCAGATTAGTTACACCCACATTTGGCTCTTTGCTCACTGACTTTTTGAATGGGGAAAATTGTGGCACTTGTGGAACAGGTGTTTTCTTTTCAGGCAGTATGGGAGACTTTGGAGAGCTTTCTGCATTGGTCTTGTCTGATGGATAGGATTCCTTCTGAAGTGAAGAATTACCATTAATAAGAGACTGAGGTACTTGTTTTTGAGAAGATTTTGATACTGAACGCTGTACAGACGGACGTGTAGCTCTGGGTTTTGCCACATTAGGCACCGTGGATATTCGTTTTCTTCTCTGTAAGGGTGTATCTGCAGGTTTACTAGCTTCTCCAACATCATTTCCACCACCAGTCCTTTCATCTCTGTGAAAAATTAAAACAAGTATCTTACTTTGAAATCCCTTACAATGAGTCTTGCTACTTTTAAGATTGTTTTGAGGGGAATACATCTAAAGCCTAAATACAGTATGACAAAAGGGCATTACTCTTTGAGAACTTTATTCAACTCATACTTAACCAAACCAAAACACAGTGAATGTTGCCTCGTAAATTAAGTAAAATACTGATTCTTGTAACCAAAAATAACTGTCCTCTAAATATTAACATTTTTTAGCAATAGTGATTAACATTTAAGTAATCAGATTCTGTTCCTGTTTTTGATGGAATGCTCTTTACCTTAAATATCACCACACACTCATTGATCAACAGTAATAAAACACTAGAGCATAGCTTAAGCCCAACATTTAAATTGTATAAAAATATTTAAAGAAACCCAGATGTAACAAGCTTTTTTGTGTTTTTAAGTGTCAGAAAAGACAATTTAATTTTCTTTGCAGTATTCGCAACTCAAATATTAAAGCACTATGTAGCGCTTATAACCCAGAGTTCAACTAACTGGATATAACTCTAGATTCACTATCCATGCTAAGTGTACAAAAGTCAGCTGCCTTTCCTAGATGAGTACTATTGATTCTACAGGAAGTCAATCTTCTGTTTAAAAAAGCCTAAGTTTCTAATACTTAAGATTGCAAAGACAATATTCCCAAAATGAAATAAATGCAAACCAATGCACTGTTGTCTTCCTAACTCTGCAGACAAACGCAGTGCCTCCACTGCAGATCATTGCTTGGTCAAGATATAGTGGAGGTGAATTGCAAGTTTTTTTTTTAAAGGGGGATTGTATCTTTGTTGTTTCTGCATGATATATAAAGAAGGCCTAGAAGATTTGTCCCTGGTTGTATTTTTAACTTTTGAAGTATCAGGAACATCAAGTCCGCATAAAATACTGTCTCACAAAACGTCAGGTATATTTTTCAAGCTCTGACAAATGGACAAAACTTCAAAATGAACAAAACACTAAGTGATAGTTAATGATTTTAATCTGGACTGTTTCTTTAATTATAGGTGTAGATCCAAGGAAGTGTTACCCATCCTAATTCACAGATATTCACCAAAATTTTGGTACATAAAAATGGTTTGTTTGATGCTGCTGTTTTTTAATGGCCCTCCTCAAATTTTAGTGTTACACAATTAGGAGCAGTATACTTTCCTTGATCTGAGGGCTGACCACCTCCACCATTGATTTCAATGGGAACGGTGCAAATCAAGGTAATGTGGCCCCCAAGTGAATCACTATTATAATGGTTTCTTAATATTTGCTCTAGTGTCCTGAAGTGTTACAGAAAAGCAGACATGATAACTTCCTAGGTGCTACTGCAATACAAATAGTAAGTAAAAAAACAACAGAAACAGGTCTATACTTATGGAAAAAATAATTCCATTTTAGGGAAATCAACACTAAACTTCCAAGTACTAATTTCAACCAAATATTAAATGTATGGCCCAATACAGCAGTGTTTTCCACCTGGGAGAAACCATGCACCTAGGCAGGTATCAGTTTATTTCAAAGGATGCCCCTCCATATGAGATTTATTTCAGGATCAGGGACTATAACAAAGTAACAATAATTATGGACCCAATACCTATACTTTTCTTTCTAAGCAATCCTTATGTTCTTGGTTATCTTAGACCTCGCCAACAGTGCCCTCTCATCCTGCAGTGATATGAACTTGGCAACTTCAAACATGGCAAATCCAAGCCAATGAGGGAACCACCTTCAGACAGGCAAAATACCTCCTGGGAAAAGGTGTCTGCCGCCCACTATCAGAAAAACCTGACAGCTCCCACACGCGGGGCTGCAGACTCCGGTGTAAGGCACAGTGGGGAGGCCAGGGTCACCTAGGCTCCTGGCCATGACGGGAACGAGGCAGTTCCAAAAGCTTTTTCAGGTATCTGAAAACCTCCAAGGGACCGAAACCCCCAACCAGCCCGGCTGGGCCTGCTCCCCACGGGCCGCTTGGGGTAGGGCTGCTCTTGGCTGCGAGACCCGCCCCAAGGCGGCTGGGTGGGGCTGGGCCGGGGCAGCCCGGCCACAAGGGGCCCCCCCGCACACAACGCGAGCTGCGGACCCACCTGCCCCCCGGCTGCTCCCGCTCCGGCTGCGGCGAGGGGTCCGGGCGGGGAGCGGCAGCGGCTCCGGGGGGGGCTGTCGCGCTGGGCTGCGGCTCTTCTCTCGCCGGCGAGGGGCCGGAATCCTGGCCGCCCTGCGGCTGCGAGTCCAGGGCCGCCGGGGCAGTCGGGCCGCCGCCGCCTCTGCCCCCGAGCCTGACGTTGGGCTTCACGCTGAGCCTGGCCCGCCGGAACATGGTGCCGGGCTGCTCCCTGCGGGCGCCCCTCGCCCGGCCCCGGGGGCGGGGTCACCCGAGCGGCTAGGGACCGGGAAGCGCTAGAGCCGAGCGTCCCGCGCCCCCGGCCGGCGGCGCCGCCTCATGTCACTTGCCGGGCGCCGCGACCAGGTGCCCGTCTCCGCCGGCGGCCGCGCGCACAACCCAGCACGGCGGCGCAGCCAAACGCAACGTCATCAGCCTGCGACAGCCGCGGGGATACCACGTGACGCGGCAGACGGCCCGGCGGAGGGGGCGGCTCGCGTTCCTTCCAGCGCCAGGGGCTGACTGCGGTCAAAGTCGGTGGGAGGCCGCGCGGTGCCACAGTCCGAGAGCAGGAGGGCGAAGCACAGCCCCGCGCGTGCGCAGCGTAGAGCGGCGCTGCCCCGTGCTCGCTGGTCCGTGGTCCACAAGTGCTTGGTCTTGGCAGCGCGGGGCAGAGCCATTAACGGGCCTGTCATGGGTTGCTCCAGGCAGGGGCAGAGATCACACCCGCTGTGCAGCCTGCAGGGTAGGGGCCCACGTTTGGATCCGGACTCCATACACCTGGAAGTGGCACGGCGGAACGAGTCATCAAATGCAGAGCCAGGCCCAAGCTTCACACCCCGCACACTCATTGCCAGGGTGTTTGCATCCAAAGCACCAGCTCAGGCTTGTCTTTGTAACCCCAGCCTCAGCTGCCATCAAGGTGGCCTTGGGTCTTTCATCCATCCCATGCTTCCCATCTCAGATGGAGCTGGCCCACGGTGGTACAACATATCAGTACCCTGTATCTTCTCTAGAATTTCAGCTTCCATTTAGAAAAAAATGTCTTTAGCTTCTGTTGCAAAGACAATCTAAACAATGGCAAGCACGTGTAACTGATACAGAGCTGAGTCTGCAGAAAGCCTGGAATAACATCACTCTCTTAGGTGTTAACTACTCCATTTCAGTTAACTGTTAAGGCACATGCACAATAATAATTTAAATGTTAACACTGCTGCTCTGTTCCTTATGTAAGAAGGGAGAGGGAGGATCACAGATCTGCCCAATTTACTGTGTACAATATCTCATAGTTTCTCAACCCTGGGGGTACACGGTGAAACACCCAGTGAAGGGAGGCGGGTGGTAGCCACCAACTTCTGGGTAAGCCTGGCAGCAGCTGCCCACTTCCCATCCAGTTCTAGCTCCCAGCTGGTAGGTAGATGGCAGCGGCCCCAGTCCTGGGAAGCTGGGCAGCAGTCACCAGCTTCTTGGGATGCCAGGCGGCAGCTGCCGGCTTTGGCAGCAGCCGCTGGCTTTTTGAGAAGCCAGGCAGCAGTTGCCCGTGTCCTGCCCTGTCCCAGCTTCCAGGTGGGAGCCTGGCAGCAGCCTCCTACTCGCAGCTGGGAGACTGCCACCCACATCCCGGCTCTGAGCCAAGAGACAGCCTCCCGCGCCCTGGCTTGAAGATTGGCAGCAGCTGCCTGCCGCCTGCCCACATCCCCTGTCCCAGCCTGCACGGAAGCCTCCTCCACCCCAGCTTGGATTGGGTGGCAGTCGCCCACCTCCCAGGTTGGCAGCCAGGTGGCAGCCACCTACAACTTGCCCACGTGGCAGCTTTCCTCCCCTGCTCAAAGCCCGATGCCCAGAAAGCCAAGTGGAAAGATTAGCGGCTTGCCCAGTCCTGGAGCCAAGCTGGTCTGGCAGGTTTACTTGTCAATTTCAGTACTCTAGCTAAGCAATGAAATTGACAACTATGATAGCCCCAGATTTTACCAGTATAAAAATCTTAAGTCACAGAGTGTGACTTTCCCAGGCCCACACACCCCTAGGGACTGCTATGGTGAATGCTGCTAACCACTCTGGTGGGCTGCTTGTGTCTGCTCATACCTCACAAGCTCCAGCCTGTGTGAGGAGAACACCATGTGATCCTGTCGTCAGTCCATAGTGATTGGCTGGCATTGACCTTTACTCCTACAGGGAGGAAGGAGGGGGAAAACAGCAGGGGTTTTGTGATCTGCCACAGCCACATGGGTGCAGAACTCAGAACTCTCCTGCTTTATGAGAAATACAGTCATCCAGCAGTCAAGGGGGAAAAGATTGTATTTCTTAGAGTGGAAAATTGAGTGTTGGGTACTTCTTAACATTTTCAGAAGTTAGGGGGTACTTGCTGCTGAAAAGGTTGAGAAACATGGCAATATTTCATATTAGTGGCACAAATAGGAAGCAGGTTTAAAACAAACAAAAGGAAGTATTTCTTCATATAATGCACAGTCAACCTATGGAACTCTTTGCTAGAGAATGTTGTGAAGGCCAAGACTATAACAGGGTTAAAAAATAACTACATAAGTTCATAGAGGATAGGTCCATCAATGGCTATTAACCAGAATGGGCAGGGATGCAAAACCATGCTCTGAAGTGTCCTTAGTTCTGTTTGCCAGAAACTGGGAATGGGCGATGGGATGGGTCACTTGATGATTACCTGGTCTGTTCATTCCCTCTGAAGGACCTGGCATTGGCCACTGTCAGAAGACAGGATACTGAGTTAGATGGATCATTGGTCTGACCCAGTATGGCTGTTCTTATGTTCTTAAATGGGTGGGAGAGTACCACCACTCATTTTTTTCCCCAATCAAGAAGCCAAGCCCAAGGAACCCAGTAGAATCCATAGGTATGTTCAGACCCCAAAAGGGGAAGCCAAGCTCAAGAAGTGCAGAGACAATTAGGGTGACCAGATGTCCAGATTGTATAGGAAGAGTCACAATATTCA
>ML675629.1:44192539-44248599 GCA_007922155.1 Mesoclemmys tuberculata
GATTGTATAGGAAGAGTCACAATATTCAGGGCTTTTTCTTATACAGGAACCTATAACCGCCACCCCATCCAAATTTTTCACACTTCCTATTTGATCACCCTATACACAATCATGTTATGAAATATTTCACAATCTACTGTTAGCAATATCTCATTTTGATAACTCATGTGAGCAGGGTTTAGAACTTGTCTATGGGAACATTAGTTCATGGCAAGCTGGGGTGGGACTGTACCCCACTCTGGCCTGCTACTGACACTGTTTGTGTGCACCCTGCTGATACTTTCAAAGAGGACTAACAGAGTACTCAAACCATTAATGTGCATCATCAGGGTATATATGGACAGTTGGTCAGCAGCAGGCTAGTGGGTGTAAATTCATAGCCCATCTTGTCACAAACTAATTGGTCATGTAGACAAGTCTTTATTTTATTGGTGGAGCTTTACAAGGTAGCAGCACCTCCTTTCCCCCCTAATTCATCCCTCAGACAGGTACATGGGGAACTGTGCTGTTTTCTAGGGAACCAGGAGTGAGGAAAGGGGTATCTTTCAGATGAGCTCTTAAAACTGAGGTCTTACCTGTGTAAATATTAGAGATGATCCATCCAGATTTTCATAAAGCTTTCTCATAGGTGGTTGTACCAGTATCTCTGGCCAAAATATTCCCTCCCTGTCCCCTAGAGTTGACTTCAATGTTTGACCTTTTGCTTGTGAAGAGCTTTGGGATGAAAGTTATTATAAAAATGTAAAATATTATTTATGTATGTATTTGTTTTTATTTATTCATTAAAGCAACAGATGGGTTTTATACAACATGTCAATTTTGTGTGTCCTGACCATTATTAAGAATCCTCCAAAATTCAAGGCAGTAAAAAGGGCATTTATTCTGCCTCATCACAGTAACCTATAAAAGGAGAGGCCCTAGTCCAGCAAAAAGCTACATATAACTCCTACAACTATGCGCAACTCTTTGTCGCTTGAGGATCATAATTGTTGTGACACCCTTAATATTGCAGTCAATAAATAAGGTTTTCTATAGTTTAGAATTACTTTTATTTATTTGTACAACAATAGTAACACAGGCTTCAGTCAGGCATTGTGCCAGGCATTCTACACATAGGCCTCATTCTTGCTATGAATTCCATGGGCAGATCCCTGCAACTATACAGAGTTTATGGCAATATTGGGTCCATATTAAAAAAGCCCCTACTCCAAATAGTTTATAATGTGTCCATGCACAGACCCATTTCATTAATTGATTTTAGTTAGGTACAGGGATCTGCTGTTGCAAAGCTCATTGAATGATCTTAGGTGGCAATCCTGTAAATGCTTAGGCATTTACTTATTTAATTTTACTTATGTAAGTAGTCCCATTGCTTTAATTGGGACTACTCACATTAGTGATGTTAACCATGTGCCTAATGTTTATAGATTTGGGACCTAAAGTACTAACAATGAAATCTGTGTAGGCTGACCTTTCTGCCTATGCAGAGAAATCAAAGGGATGGTGCAAGAGGTGTAAGGACCTGCCTACACAGATCTGATTAAAAGGTCAAGGCCACAGGTTTTCATATTTTAATAATTAAAAAATAGCTGAATTAATTTAATGCTAAATTTCTAAAATAATTATAAATCCAAGAACTCAGAACCAAGCAGATAGCAGTTTATCTCAGACACATTATAATTTGCAATGACGTAAGTGGGGCTTCTGAATTATGAAGTTTAGTTTTCTGGGCTTTGGTATTTAGTGTTAAGTAAATTATCCTACCTTTTTAAATATTGTTTTTCTCACATTATACAAAAATGCCCTTCTCAGAAACTCTGAATTCTTGGCAATGAGTTCTTATTTAGCATGGGAGGATTGGACCTGCCAATATTACAGCACCACAATTTTTTACACAGCCAGCAGAACTATAGGGCATTTTCAATTTGTATTTTATGGATTTACCCTCACTCACCATTTTATCTTGAATATTGCAATATTGACGTGGGTGGGCCATTAAGCCCTAATACCTGGAATTCTATGATTATGTGAAGAATCTCTTTTCATTTTTAAAAAAGCCTTTATGGTTGAAGAGAAGGTTTTGAAAATAGAACCCAAGTATTCCCTAAAAGGCTCAAAACAGTTCTATTTGCTTTCTGGTTTTTAAGACCTTAGGATGCACTGGGATCAGATTTTCATGCTTTTCTCTGCACCCAGGCGGGACAGAAACCTACTTCCAAAAAATAAAAGCTGCTGCTTTCAGCTCGTCTTCACATCACATCCTGCCTTCAGGAATTTGGAGGGGAAAGGTAAGAAATACACCAATGTCCGGAGACTCCGACGCAGTCCCTGCCTAAGCATCAGTGCACGTGAGGGAAGAACGCCGCTGATGCCCACACAACCCAGGGCCCAAAGGCAGGATTTACTGAGCCCCTGCCCCACCCAAACGAGCAGTAGCGGGCCCTAGACCCTGCTAACTGAGCATGCGCATTGTTGCCGATCCGAGGTCGAACCCCACCGGAGCGAAGCTTCCAAATTCCAATACGTCGTTCTATTCCGATCCCGGCGGGCGTGATGTGGTGACGGCTGCGTGTTTATGCTACGTCATAGAGGCGTGTGACTACAAGGCGGCGCTCGGGAGGCCGGGCGGGGGAGCGGGGCCGGTGGAAGGTTCTGGCATTGGCAGGCAGCCGCGCTAGTCGCTGAGCTCGGCGGGTCCCGCCCGGGATAGCGTCTCGCCATGGCCCGTGAGTAACCGTCCGCGCGGCCCCGCCCCGTCGGGAGCGGCTCTGCCGGGGCCCGGGAGGGCCGTGAGAGCGGCGCGTGGGGCCTTCGCGCCGCCTGCCTCTAATGGCGCCCGGTCCCGCTAATCCAGGCTCCAGGCGCCTCTTTCCCGCTCGGGCCGCCACGCCGCGCGGGCCCCGCAGGCTCCCTCGGACCCGGCGCCATAGCGGCCCCACCCGGCGTCGGCAGGAGCGGCCGGGCCCGCGGGGCGGCGGCAGTTTCCAGCGTAAACAAGCGTGGCGCGGGGCTCTCCGCCGCCTGAGTGCCCGCAGGACGGGGCCTGGCGCTGTGGGGGAGCCCGCGGGTGTCGCACTGCGACCGCGCTCCTGGGTGACTCCATTTTCCTCCCCGTCAGACGGGCGGTTTCGGGAGCGAAGTGTCGGTGGCTGCGGACGTGGGGCCTGCTCTGACCCCCGCCCCCAAACGTCTCCCTAAAGCCAGCCTTAAAAACATGGGCCCCTCAAGCCCGCAGAGCCTCCCCGGCAGGCTTTGCAGGCCTGCTTGCCGTGAGCTGCTGATCAGCCCGCACCAGCGGCTCCGGGTTTCGTTGCTGGCGGTCAGGCGACAAACAAAATGCTCTTCAGTGGCCCCTGGGCAGTATCTAGTACCACCCTGCTTGACTTGCCGCTGCCAGACTGTGTCCCCCTCTCCCCATTTACCTCAATAACAAAAACCAGCCAAAAACGGAGAATGTGGCAGTGCTATGAGGTGTTGCAGGGCCCTATGCTTGTGACAGTCAGATGTTGTCGGGGTTACAATGGCATTTGCTTATGTTAATGGCAGAAAATCACTCTCCAGTCCTAGAGTGAAAGTCACAGTAGAAGTCTGATAAATTCATGATTACAGTTTTCTCCAACTACAGCAACTTCTTCAGCATTTCTCCTGGCAACAAGCTGATCTTCAAGGTTATTGAAGTTGTCTGTTTTAGATCAATTTGAGATATGTCCTCAGTTCAGTTCATAATTTCTAAACAGACATCTCAAGTTCATTGTTGTGATCCAGGTTCAGGGGAGAACTGGGTAATTAAGAACAAAACTTTACCACACAAATGTTCTCCAGCCAGATGGGGAAGTTGTGGGTTTATATAATCTGTGACACAACTCTCTCAATCTCCTTATGAAGAGATGCTGTATACTATGTGCAACTTGAGGTAAAAAACAGGCATGGATGATGTGTGCTGTACCTTGTCATACTGAGATCAGGAGTACTTTCTTATACATGCACATGGGTGTTCATACACTTCCCTTTACTTATTGTAAAATAGTAATTGAAGAGGCACAGTAGGCCTGAAGGTCTTTCTGCTATACTGACCAGTTCTAATTTTCATTGTATAGTGAACTTTTGTGGTTTAAAGACATGGTACATGTAAAACTTTAAATACGTGATCATCAGACTACATACCTAAAAGTATTTCCACTGATGATAAATCAACATTTGTCAGTTTGTTAATGTGGTGAAATCAACATTTACTGACACCAATACAAATCTGATCCTTCCAAGCTTATTGTAACTTTGCCAAACATAAGTAGTTTAAGGTGACGCTTTCCATGCCACATGTCTGCCTCAAGCCTGAAGTTCCTATGAACACTTCAGCAAAAAACATTTAGCTGTTTCTCAAAGCAAAGTTAGGGAAAACCATGTTAAAAATTCTTATTGGTTAAATTTGGGGAGCTCTGGGACGTTGCTGAACATCAATACTGCTATTCTGCCTTGCAGAATTTCTCTTGACTCCAAACTTGGGGAGGAAAACCTCCATGTGTAGTTTCACTAAAGCTTTTTACTAATTTTGGTCTTAAGCTACTAAATCACTCAGTACACAATCTTAAAGAGTGGAGGTAAGGAAGGGAATTTGCAGCACATATATAAACTTGAATATCGTGTAGGTGGGAACCAGCGTGAACTTGCCCGCCAGAAAAACTTGAAGAAAACCCAGGATATCCTCAAAGGGAAAAGGAAAGAGGATAGTTTGTCTGCTTCTCAGAGAAAACAAAGGTAAGCGCTATTATACAGGTGTCAGATGAGGAGGGGGAATGGTATTCTTTAAACTTTGTTCAAGAAAATAAGTTGCACCTACTTGAGATGCTCATGGATTATGATAATTTTGTAACATAGAATCATAGAATATTAAGGTTGGAAAGGACCTGAGGAGGTCATCTAGTGCAACTCCCTGCTTAAAGCAGGACCAACCCCAACTAAATCATCCCAGACAGGGTTTTGTCAAGCCACACCTTAAAAACCTGTAAGGATGGAGAGTCAACCACCTCCCTCAGTAACCCATTCCAGTGCTTAACCACCCCCTGAGTGAAAAGGTTTATCCTAATATCCAACCTGAACCTCTCCCACTGCAACTTCAGACTGTTACTCCTTGTTTTGTCCTTTGCCGCCACTGAGAACAGCCATGTTCCATCCTCCTTGGAACCCCCTCCCTCCCCCCAGGTAGCTATCAAATCGCCCCTCACTCTTCTTGTCTGCAGCTTAAACAAGCCTAATTCCCTCAACCTGTCATAAGGCATGTGCTCCAGCCCCCTAATCATTTTCATTGCCCTCTCTGGACTCTCTCCAATTTGTCCACATTCTTCTTGCAGTGTGGAGCCCAACACTGGATAATACTCCAAAAGAGGCCTCACTAATGCCAAATAGAGGGGAATAATCATTTCCTTCAATCTGCCAGCAATGCTCCTGCTAATGCAGCGCAATATGCTGTTAGCCTTCTTGGCAATGAGGGCACACTGTTGATTCATATCCAGCTTCTTATCCACTGTAACCCCCAGGTCCTTTTCTATAGAACTGCTGCCTAGCCAGTCGGTCCGCAGTCTGTAGCAGTGCATGAGATTCTTCTATGTAGGTGCAGGACTCTGCTCTTGTCCTTGTTAGATCTCATCAGATTTTTGTTTTTGGGCCAGTCCTCCAATTTGTCTAGGTCTCTCCGTATCCTGTCCCTACCCTTCAGCGTATCTACTACTCCCCCCAACTTAGTGTCATCTGCAGACTTGCTGAGCATGCAGTCCACTCCATCCTCCAATCATTAATGAAGGTGTTGAACAAAACATCTGCACATTCTTTAGGTTACTCAGGCTTGGCTTCCCCCCAGTGTTTGGAAAGCTTGGATTGGTCATGGGTGGATAGGCCTCAATGCCCTTCGGAAGGGTTCTTTTGTAGTCCTTGGTTTTGACTCCTCGTTTTGGGAGGGGGGAGTGGCAGTATCTTCCTAGCCACTCACTTGAGGTGACAAAACAAAATGTTCAGATTGTGCATATCTTAATATTTTCCTCTTACATGCTTTGAGACTTTCTTAAGAATGTAGTTCCTGGAGAATAAAACAGCATACCAGTTCAGTCCAAACCGTGGGTACTTTTCTTACCTTAACAAGGCATTAGCCATTTCAATCTGAAAAGCAGCTTGACCTAGTAGACAGGAGAGATCAGTTTATATATAAATTGAGTATTGTCTCATTCACAGTGGGTCCCCCAGTTCCTCTGAACTGAATGCCAGTGAAGGATGGCAAGAGAAAACTAACAGGAAGAGAAACATAGGGGGAAGAGAACCTTTTTGTGAAGTGCATATCAAAGGTTTGCTTGAATATATTTGAGGGGATGCCTAGGCAGGCACTCTTCATTAAGGGAGTAAAAGGAGAGTACTTTTGCTTCATGAACAAGGGTTTGGTTGAAAATGCTGGACTACTTTGAGTGTAGTCTCAAGAAAGGATATTATATCCTTTGTTTCCAATACTCTTACTGACACTTGAAGCTGTAGTCTTTGATAAACTTATTCTTGTTTCCACTGTAGCTATATCTAAGTGCTGTGATGTTAAGTGAAGTGATTGTCTTGAGTTGAATCTTAAAAGTTAATGTATATCGTTCCTTTGAGAATAGCAGGTGTAGTAATTCTGTAAGTGCAGTGGATCACCACAGAGAACACTCCCAAGTATTCAGGAATTGGTGTGTGCCTGTCACTATCTGAACAGAGAGCAAGGTCTGCAGGGGTCTGGAAAATAGAGCATGTGCTGCCAGAGACTGTTGGCTCCAGGGAGCTGATAAACAGCAGGCACAAACCAAACTACTTCATGCTAACTGTGTAGTGGTGAGGTGCCTCACAACCCTGAGTACCCTTTGGGAAGCATCACCGTAAACACAATCAGTACTAAGATCCAGATAACAAATTAAGTTTGAAGACGTGTCACATCATGACTCAAGGCCACCACAGTGTTCTTGAATTGCAAGGGTTTAATATACCACCTTGTACTGTAGAATTAATTACTAAGTGTGCAATCAGCCTTGAATTAAAGACCAACTGCCTCAGAATACACTTTCAAATTGAAACTGGTTCAATAATTAGCTGGCTCCAGGTCCAGTAAATAAGAGAGAGACATCCTCTTGACCTAAAGGTTACAAATGGAAAGATGCTTTACCTGTGTGTTACAACCAGGTAAAAAGCTGTCAGACTCCCAACTTTACTGAGAACATGCAAATCCTGTTCCATTATTTTTAGTGGGGCTTGTTATCTAGTCCATTCATGTGACTGAGTATAATCTGTGGAGTGGATCTTGGAATATCTATACCAGATGGCTTTATTTGACTTCCATTACTTCTGTTGAGTGTTGGCAAGCACAAAATTCAAGTAGGGTTGAAGCTTGAATTCACCTCTTTGATGCAACTTCTGTTGAAATAGTAGGAGACTAAACTTCACTGCTACCTTGGAAATATCATCCAGGATATGTTGACAAGTATATGAAATATCAGGAGCTCTTTCAGTGTGGTTAAAATAGAGGCAAGTAGACTTGTTACCTGCTGAGGATCAGCCTAGATATCAGCGTCTTTTTTAAGTATTTGAGTATTTTTAAGCTTCAAGATTGATCCACTGGATGCTATTGCATTCGGGTTTTGTCCCGTTGCTTGAAAACCAACAATGGAAGTAACCTGTAGAAAGTAAAATGAAGCCTAATAGTAAGTCAATGAATATTTCCAGTAGCTCACTATTTTTCTAACTACGTATTTGTCTTTTACAGAGACTCTGAAATCATGCAGCAAAAGCAGAAAGCCGCTAATGAGAAGAAGTCTCTGCAGGCAGGAGCAAAATAAATGTGTGTGGCTACTCAAATGACCTAAATATTACAGTACAATGTAGACCAATCAAGCTATAGGGCTTAAAAGATCAGACTTATTTGTAAAAGTGGCCTGTCATTAAATGGTTGTTTATCTTATACTTGCAGAGTTGTTCAATTTGCACTTATTTAGAATGTTTGGTTAGTATAGGCTGAGTATAACCAAGTCTTCATTCCTTAAGTTAGCTGGAATAGTTTAAGTGATGGTAGCAATTGTTTAATACACCTTTCATTATTAACAGTGTTGGCTTAACTGAATGGCTTGTGTGACTATACCAATAAATCCACAATTAAACCAGATTACCCTCTTCATGACCCTTAAAATATAACAATAGTTCAAAGTGGAACACTACTTTAAAAGTCCAATACCATTGTACAATGCATTCAAACGTGTAAAGGTCTGAACTGTAAATCTCATCTTAAATTATTTTTACAATAAAATGTTGCATGAAGTATTGTCTAATCCGAAATGGGTACAGTGGATAACCTTTTACCATGCCTGAATTAAGAAACTACCTTTAAAGTGCAGATTTATATAGAACACTAACTTTTCAAAACTAATTTTCAGAAGACTAAAATATGGCATGACTTGTTCAACAAGTCGTATTGTGGGAAAGATTACAGTACACCTACTTGTAAACTTTTAGTTTAGTTTCACTTGTCTGGTTGAGAAGGGCAGTAAACTAGTAACCACAGATCTATGGCCTTTAGATTTTCTGAGCACCCTCAGCTGAAAGTCAATGAGAACTGCTCAGAAAAATCTGAAAACTAGCCCGCTTTCATTAAAATTAGATTGTTAAACTAGTCTCAAGACTATTTAGGAAACAATCATGGGCCCGATCTACCAGAAGAATCCTTATTTAAGCCAGAATCACAGTTCAGGACAGTGAGCAGATTTTTGGAGCCTTTGCTGCTATATACATGAGGTCCCTATAGCAGTGGCTCTCCAGAGCAAACTGTCTAGACATGGCTTTTCTTGGGAGTAGGCAAAGTGGATTTCAAGGAACTTAAAGCTAGTTTTTACAACATGCAGTGGGGGAGGCAAAATTATTCAGCATGCAACTTTCACTGCTTTCTCTGCCTTCTATGCATGCCTCAAAAGTGATGTAAACTGTAGTTTCCTTTTAGTTCCTAAGTATGTAATGCATTAATGAAAAGTAGTCTGAACTACCAGTTAGCATAATCTCAGGCTTTGCTCTCTAGACAATCTTCCACTAAGGATAACTGTCAATTCAGATAGACGTGTGAGTGAGAGAGAAAAAAAAGCTGGAGCAAAGCTTAGAGTGCAGGTGACCTTCATATTTTAATGTCCTTCTCTGCATAGTTATTTATATCATGCCTAGTGCTCTGGCTCCTGCTGTAAGCAGTTATCTCGGAAGGAACAAGTGAGCAGCAGATGAGGAAAGGAGTACAATGCAAGGGCTACAGTAATGGTTTTGTAAGAACATAAACAAATGGCATGAAGAAATTGCAGGTCCCAGTAACTTCAGTGGGAGTTGCATGTATCCAGCTACTTGGTAGGATATTCTATATGTGTCCTGCTACTGTTCAACTTAGTAGGGGAGGTAGTTTTTAAAAAAAAAAACGACCAAAAACTTGCGTTATCAAAATAGCATGATAGCATTAACAAAACGCTCTAAAGATGCTGTCATTCTTCTAGTGAGAGGTAATACTCCCTGTGTTCATTTCCAGCTGCAAGAATGGTGTAATGAAACTTGCTTATTCAGAACTGCTTGCAAAGGTGGCAGTTTTGACAGCAGTGCTCATAGTGCAAGCATGCTCAGTAGAATTAATATTAACCCATGTTATGAGGAAGGAAGGGTTCGAACCCATTTTAGGTCTCTTCCTCCGTGACAACGGGAAGATTCCGTACGAGAAATGTTTGCATTAATACAGGCATTGTCAAGCTACAGCACTCACTAAGTGGTTTATATAAAAGCAGTTGCTCAGTGGCTCCACATAAAACTTTTGTACTGTACAAGTGCGAGTAGAGCTCTTGGCCCAGAGACAGGGATGGAACAGCTGTCAGGTAGGGATGCAGCAAACAGTTGATGAGCTGTTAAGCAGGAGGGGTAGCTAGGAGGCTCATCAGCTGTTTGGGATGGCAGGATGTGGATGCTGGCAAGTCTAAAAGGGGTGGCTGATGCACAGATGTGGATGCGGGTAAGTCTAAAAGGGAGGGCAGATTGTAGTCAGGTAAGATGCAGATCAGATGCTGGCTGACATATCTGCACAGGCCTGTGAGAGCTTAAGACTGCTACCCAAAATAAAGCGATGGGATATTTTCCTGTGTTCAGGTACATCTACCATCTCCACATAAACAAAAAAAAGTAAGATTTCCTTACACAATTTTTAGTGAGAATTTTCTGAACTGTGCCTTGATCTTTTGAATTGTGGACTCAGGTTCTTGTAGTAAGCCATCCATCTTGCTCAATAGCTGTTAGGGGGCTGTCCCAGCTGTTGTCCCTAGGGATAAGACCACCAAACTTCCTGTTAGTCTCTTATCACTGCTTACAATCTTACACCCACAGCCCTGTGCTATGCTAATGGTGTATTTAGGCTTGTCTGCCAAAACAAAAACGTGTCTTGCACAACAGTGCTTTGATGCTGGCTCCATGTGCGTCTGCTGCCGCCTCCCGTGAGGAAATCACATTCATTTAAATAGGAAATAAACAGATTACCCTCACCCAATGGGGACATGGGATTGGGCAGGTAGTGGTGGGAAGGGATGAGACGCAGTTTACAGGCCCCTTTGTTAGAACAATCGGGGCCGCGCACGGCTTGCACGAGGTTCGGCAGGGTTGTAGCCGCACCCAGGGCTCCGCTGGGTGCCAAGGTTTTGCTGGGGCCGGTGCTGGAGGAGCGGCTGGAACTCTCCCTCCCGCGAAGGGTGCGGCCGGCAGGGGGCAGCAGGCAGCCCGCGCGCTCCCCGCCTAGCACGGGGCGGAGCAGTAGCAAAGGGGGATGCCGACGGAAGCAGCTGCCGCTGCAGCTGCTGACCAAGTTCCACCCACTTGTAGTCGCCTGTGGCGGGGGCGGGCTGGCGTGAAGGGTCGCGCATGCGCAATTGCGCGCTGGCCGAGCGCGCAGGCGCCTGTATTCGCGCATGCGTAGCGTGGCTTCGGCCAACTTCTCGCTAGCATGGCAGGGGCGGAGGCCGCGCGCGGCGCCGGCGGGGAGCCGGTGCTGTTTAAACGCGGCGCCGGACAGGTAGCGGAGGGCGGGGGCTGCGGCTGGGCTGGGCTGGGCTGAACTCGCGGGGTGATGCGTGGGGCGGGGCTCGGGCTGTGAGGCGGGGCCGGGGCGGCCCGTTAGCGGCGGGAGCGTGCGTGCGTGCCCCGGCTGTGCCCGTGCGCCTCCCCCAGCTCTGGCCCCCGGCCGGCTGCGCTGCTAAACCCGCCTGTCTCCCGCAGAGCGACGACTCGGACATCTGGGACGACACGGCCCTGATCAAGGCGTACGATAAAGCCGTGGCCTCGTTCAAGGTAATGCGCGGCCTGCGCTCTCCCGCCTCGCCCCGCCCCTCCCTCCCTTGGCCAGCGGCCAAACAGCCCTGCCCCGGCTCGACATAAACCGCGGCTCATCGTCGCTGTGCGGGGCCCCCATCCGGGGGAGCCCCTCCTTGGCGGTTCCAGCAAAGCTTTGACTTTCTAGACGCGTAACTACCCCGGTGGCTTCTGGAGGTGCCCTCTGATCCGCCTCCCGTTGGGAATTGGGCTAAGCCACTGCAAACCGTGTGTACAATGGCGGCTCTTGGTTCTTTTTTCAGAGTGGGGGCAGTTGAGGGGACGCGTTTCTGTCCCTCGGTTTCAGGCCTAGGCGACGTGCATGGTTAGATCAGTATCATTCCGTCACTCAGGGATATGAGAAACTTGCAATTCTGTGACTTGGGTGCGGTTCTGGGGCCTGCCTTGAGCCGGGGGTCAGACTAGGAGATGATCTTATCCCTTCTGACCTTAGAGCCTCTGTGGCTGGACTGACAGAAGGATGCTTCTGTTGATTGAACTACCACCACTTGAGGAGGTTGATTACCTGATGGAAAAATCCTTTCTATTGCTGTAGGAAGCGTCTACACAACAGCTTTACAGCAGCACAGCTATATCACCAGAGCTGTACTGCTGTAGCACCCATAGTGTGGAGAAGCCCATTTAGGTCAGAATATTCCTTCAGAAGTAGAATTGTAGAAAATGGCTCATACAAACGCAAATATCACATTGGGTTAAAATCTGTGTCTTAAACACACACATCTAATTTAGTGGATCTTTTACAATACCGTATTACTGTATATAAACAGAATAAATACATGCGCCCTTACCATTATGTCATTTATGCAAACAGGAGAAATTTGCTATCTCAATTCTCTGTTTAGCTCGGATTGCTTTTGTGATAGAGGGATAGAAGTACATGTCATAGTTGAGATGTTGGGGTATAATTCATTGAATCTTTTTATTATTTTGTAGAATGCTCTAAAGAATGGTGAGTGTTCAGAGCCTTCGGACAAACAAGAACAGTGCTCTGGGACAAAGAGGAAAAACAACAAAAAGAACAGATGCAGGAAGAAAAGCAATGCAACACCATTGAAACAGGTCATCTTAAAAACTGCATACCAAAATTAAATGTTAAGGCTTTTTTGTATTGCACATGTCCATAGTCGCTTTTAACACCTGGTAAGGTTTATTTGCTTATCAAGGGAAGATTTTAGTTATTGTTCTCAATGAAATCGTAAATAAGATTTGTAAATTTTGGCTTTCTGTGCTCTCCTGAGAAACAAATAAATTGGTTACAAAGAAAAATCTGTAATGACAAGTACATTAGGCGGTATTTAGTTAAAAAGTTAGTATACGTAATGGATTTGTTAACATTTAGATGCTTGTTTAAACTCTTGAGTATAAGAAGAGTTACGCTGGGGGAAAATATTATTTTTCAAAGGTCACAAATATAGCCGTTGACTTGACTTTCTTGCTTTTATTGCAGTGGAGAGTTGGTGATACCTGTAGTGCAGTTTGGTCTGAGGATGGCAATGTGTACCTAGCAACTATTGCCTCAATCAATCACAAGAGTGGGACCTGTGTTGTTGTTTACACTGGGTATGAAAATAAGGAAGAGCACAATCTATCTGATCTGCTTCTTCCAAACACCGTTGAAAGAGAAAACAAGGAGCAGAAAGCTGGGGAGGTGAGAGGGCAAATATAAACAATAGTCTACTAAAAATAAGCAAAAACTTCTGTTGTATTCCTGTTGCCTTTGTAGAATTGAGGGAAGAGAATGTGAACCTAAAGTCATCCTTGGTGTAAGTGGGCATGAATCTGTTGAAAGCAATGGCTCCTGATTGGTAGTGTGGCCTCATGGATAGGGTACTCGACTGAGACTCTAGAGCAGGGGTGGGCAAACTATGGCCCGTGGGCCAGATCCGGCCCCTCTACCATTTCTGTCCGGCCCGCCATGATACCCGGCAATTGAGGAAATTAATAGAATCTTCCTCCATGCAGGGGCGTAGCTACGAGTGAGCCGGTATGGGCCACCCACTTTGAAAGCAGGTCAACCCAAGCTCTGCTTAAGCTACCTTCAGTTGGAGCTTTTTTGGCCGGTGGCTTCTCGAATTTCCTGCTTCCGGTCACGTGGCCAGAAGCAGGAAGTTCGGGAAGTGCTTGACTGCAAGTTGTAAGTAAAAGTTTAGCGTTAGTGGTGTTACAAATTTGACACGTGTTCACAAAAAGGAGGCAATTCCTATTGCAAGTCAAAGATAAGCTTTGGAGAAACGTGTATTCAGTTGCTTGTTCTTAAGTGCAATTACTTTGTTGTGGAAAGAACATAATGGGGTTTCATTGATCTAGTAGAAAGGTGCGGCCCACGGTGACTTACCAAAATTAGTGGAGTGGCCCCTCTGCAACATTTATTGCCCACCCCTGCTCTAGCGACCTGACTTCAGTTCCCATCTCTGCTACTTTGCTGGGTGACCTTGGATTAGTGACTTACTTTCCTGGGCTTAGTTTTCCGGTCTGTAAAATGGGGATAATTATACTGCCCTTTGTAAAGCACTCTGAGAGCTATGGACAGAAAGAGCTATGGAAGAGTTAAGTGGGATTATTTCTGTTACCACAACGGGACTGTATATGGCCCTGTGATTCTTGCACACAACTCTAATCTCAACTGCAGGATTGCTGCAAAACTGTGCTTTTCCTGATGCTTCATTTAATGCAGGGAGATGCTGTCTTACTCAATGTGCCAGTATCGATCTACTGTTTCAATCTCTAATCAGCAGTGCTGGACATCAGGAAGTTTGCTAGTGGGATAGTAGACATGGCAGGTCTGAAAACAGCTGTATCTTTTCCCCTGTAGACTGGAAACTTTTGGCCCTTGTTACAGGAAAATGTAGCTCATCTATTTTTTTTTTTTTTTTGTTTTTTTGCTGATGCTGGGCTCAGTGTTCAATGTGGAGGATTTCATATGGGATTAGAGAGTGATCTTTGTATGTGTGTGTGCTAAGAAATAGCCCCAGCATTAAAATGTTTTGAAGTCATTTTCTGAATTTTACATTATCAAAATCCAAGTTCCCAATATATATATATATAGAGGGAACTTGGATTTTGATAATATATATATATTATATAATATAATTATTATATAATATATATATAGAAGACTAGAAAAAGGTGGAAGGAGAACTGCACAACTGAGTTGTCCAAGTTAGTAATAGGTGGCAGCGCTAGGGATGAAGAAGGAATGAGAAAATAAATAGGGGAGGAACAGAACTGTCAAAGGCCTTGGATGTGAGGACAAGAAGATTGAACTTCATGTAGTAGAAGGGGAGGAGACAGCGGTTAGATTCAAAGAGAGAAAGATGAAAATGAAAGACAAGGAATATGATCTTAGCAGATGTATTTTTGAATCAGCAGGGGGCAAAGTTAAGAAATCAGAGTAGAGCAGGGGTGCTGAAATCAAGATGGAAGAGGTTATGGACAAGGTCTTCCTAGTGAAAAATTTAATATTGAATTTGGCTTAATTTTTCTATAAACACATGAGGGTAGTAATTTGGGAACGAGTCCGCCCGAGTTTTAATTAAAAATACAGTTTTCCTTCTAGAATGAAAATGAGACTCCGTATTCAACAGATGAAAGTGAAAAGTCCTCCCAGTCTCCTGGAAACAAATACAACTCTACAAAACTAAAATCCGCTCATTGGAACTCCCATTTCCCACCTCCACCACCACCAGGCCTGGGAAGGGTAAGCATAGTACTAACTGTGATAGTGGCCTGCAGCACAGCGGGATCTTTAGCTATTACGTTATTTTCTGAGCTGTGAAATAAGTATGTATAACTGGTCTAGCCATTGCATTTCAATTTCCGCACAGTGCTAAGTACTCGAGAACTCTTGAACCTTAATGTGCACCTCTATGGTAAATAGGAGGGGTGAAATCCAGACACTTTCATAGTCAATTGGAGTTTTCCTATTGACTTTTTGGGGGCTACGGTGTCATCCTTTGTATTTCAAATCTAGAATAGATTCTACAGTTTGACTATTGAAACAAAAACAATTGGCTTTATTTTTGGAACATTACAATACAAGTGGAAGATGACCAGAAAATCTCATATCTGAAGAACAAATGTAAATTAAGATAAGAGCCTGTCGTTTCATCTCTAAATGCAAGCATAGACGCAGTGTGATTGTGATAATCTGTGGTATAGTGAAGTTAGTATTAAAAATAAAGTGAGCTCTATCACTTCGTAACTGGTTATATCTGGTTTAGGATACCTACTGCATACAGTAATATTAGATGTAAGGAACAGTTTCTTAATGTGAGTGTGTAACTTCAGATTCCCATATACAGGTATTTTAAAAATTACTATTATTGAAATATCACTTCAAGCCTGTCTTAGAGTGATACTTTCTTTTTTAAGTCTTTGTTTTGCTTCGCTTGGTGACTCATGTCAGAGAATATTAGCAAGAAGCATTTACAGCTGGCCCATATTCCTATACCGTTGATTCATTAAGTCATTGGAACTTGCTACCTTTGCTTATGCAATTTTGTGAACTGTTGTGCAATAATATTTTAAGGCAGAAGGTCTCTTTCCCTCTTTTGATTTCAAATTGTTTCATATTCAATTATTTCACTATAGCCTGGACCAAAATTCAGTGGACCACCACCTTTCTTATCAAGCTGCCCTGCACCATTCCTAACAGGACCACCAGTAAGTTGTAGGTGAAAAATACAGTGATTAAAGGCAAATATTTGTGATCTCCACTTTTCTAGCTGACTTTCTTGGTCACCTGTGTGCATATATATGCTTTTAAATTGAAAAGAATACCTGTTCAGGACTGTGTATATGCCCAGTAGCAATGTTCCATTAAGCCAATCTTAATGTTCCAATTATAAGTTTCACCCCAGCTTCAGGGGTTTGTATTCAGTGTCACAGGGAGTAAATCTCTGTTATGGAGTTCAAAAGTATCTAAAGAGTAAGGTGTTTTATACAGAGTTCTTGTACTGGTCTAACTATTTCCGTTACGTGTGAAATAGTTGTACTGATATTGCAGGATAAATAGAAAATGAAAGCACTAAAGTTACCTTAAATTAGGTTAAGAAAGTATTTGTTGTAAAGAAAGGGCATGATTTGCAAATAGAAGGAAGGCCATGAAAGTAATAAGTGGTAAGGCCAGAGAGAAGAAATAAAGTAAGGAGAATGTCTGGCTCAATTAATAACTAATAAAATGAGGGAGCACTTCTAAAAAGGCTTCTGAGGGATAGGGGTGACTGCAAGAGATTTTAAATCAAACAAAGAGAATGTCTTAAAATGAGCCAACAGAGCCCTTCCCCAACCCGCACACCAGTGTTAAAGCCCATGTTACTCCAGGTTCAATAGGAAAATTGTTGGACAGCAAGGAGGAGGGGTGGAAAGGCCTGGGGAAGAAAGGACGTTGTAAATCTTATCTAGATTAAGACTGAAAATAAGGGTGAATTGTCTTAAATTAGGTTTTAGATGAAGTCGGTAGTTGGCAATGACATCTCTTGTTTGTTAAAGGGTATAAAAGAAGTAAATTCTTAGAATTCATTACTAATATCTGCCTGACCACACTGGAGCAAACCAGTACAGATCTGAGCCACCCTTGGGCTTAGCCCATTTATAAATATCTTGATCAAGTGCTTATAAATGTTTAGTTACTGTTGGGATGTAATAAATTGCTTATTAGTTAGGCTTCGTAAGCATGTTTAGAGCAACTGCATAAAATACCATCGGCCTTTGGATTTAATAAAGTAATTTATGGTTAAATTGGTGTTTGATTTCCCATATTAATTTAAAATATTAATAATTCCAACAGATACTAAATTGCCTTATGCTGACATAGCTTATTTCCCTTCCCTTGTGGGAATAGCGATATTGGTGCAACTGCATCTGCATTAGGGGTTTATACTGCTTTAACTGTATCAGTATAAATGTGTGTAGAAAAGCTCTGTGTTATGAATTTTGGAAAATAAGTTCACCAAGTTAAGAGTTTTCCTTACTATATCTCCTAGTGGACATGCTAATCATATAAGTTAAGTACAGAGCAATGGTACATGTGCCTTTGTAAATAAGGTGTTTAAGCAAATACCATCTTATTTTAGTCGCATTTAAATAGTGTGTGAGAATCCATTTCTGTTCTCCCATTTGTTAATAACTTTAGAATGGGGTTATTGTCCTTCACTTGCCCTGCCTATAAGATAAATAAACACCAATATAATACAGCAGTTCACAGTTTCTTTTACAATCTCCTAGTTGATTCCTCCTCCACCACCCATGGGTCCAGATTCTCCTGAAGATGAGGAAGCTTTGGGAAGTATGTTAATAGCCTGGTATATGAGTGGTTATCACACTGGCTACTATCTGGTAGGTGACAAGTGACTCCTGTTGAAATGTTGCATATGTAGTCTGGCTTTGGGTTCTGCTGTTACATAAATGCTGCTTTCCAGTCCAGTGGGGGAGTCTTCTAGCAGGCACAGTTTGTCATAACTGAAGAATAGATTGTGTGGGTGGAGTACTTCTGGACTTGTTCAACAGTCTTTGATTCTGTAAACATTTTTTTCTTTTCTATTAACTGCTGGATATTGGTGGGGTGTAATGTAGAGCAAATTCGTTCTCTAACTCTTCATTCCTGACAGATGGGAGGGCTGGGTTTGTGGTATGTGGATAGCTCATGCTGGAGCTCCACACTGATGGAAAAATCCATGGTCATGGAGGGCTGCTTTTTGCATAAGAAAAAAAGGAGAAAGGATTTGACTTTCCAAGCTTTGATGATGGGATTTTTTAATGTAATATTCTTAACATTCAAATGTGGATTGAAGACTAAAACTTTGGGAATTTGCACTTTAGATTAAATGTCTGTGTGCTTCTGTTATTTACCTTGGGTTTAACACCAAAAATTTCTCAAGCTGTTCTGTAGCAGGACAGATCAAGACAAAAGCAAATTAAGTTTTAGTCCCTTCAACATATGTTGGTGTTTTGTCTTCAGTCTGTTATCCTTAAAGAACCAAAATCTGCTTTTCATGAGAGAGACAAGAAAGATTTGGCCCAAACTGTTTTACCATGATGAGCAAAGCTTCACTTTTTTTATTTTGTCTTCACACTTGCATAACAAACACTTGCTATCCTGTTCCCCAAAGGGGTTAAAACAGAGCCGAATGGAAGCTGCCTTGGAGAGATGTCCCCACCCTAAATAACTGAATATCACTATCTTGAGCAATTGTGAGTACTGCATTTGTGTTTAAAGTTTAATGTTGCAATAGGTGGGTAGCCTGTTCCAAACCCAGTCTGGAATTGTGGCTTATATCCTAGGCTCCTGGAGAGTATCCCTTGAAAGAAAAGGGCAACTTTGGGTTCCAAGACTTCTAGTCATCTTAGCCATCAGTGAAGAAAATCTTTGCCACTGTCAAAATGTAGCAGGTGACTTGCCACCAAGCAGAGTGGGTGAGAGCTGGAATAGGCTTTTATGTACTTTTTGAGGAGGGATTCGTGATTGGGAAATCAAAGTAACTGATGTTACTAAAAGTTAATTTATTTTCCTGGGTGAAATCAGAATGCCATGCTGTTGACTTTCATTATGATTTAAAAGGCCTGCTTTATTAAAGTGAACAAAACAGCTAGCTTAATCAGTCCTGGAAACAGAAGGCTTGTTAACTGAGTTTGTGATCAAAATTGACTTGTGCATACATTTTTAGAAACAATTTCTTGCTTCTACATGTAGAGTAGGAGAGTGTATGCTTTGTTTTCAAGACAGAATTAACATCTAGCTCAGTTGTTCAGTTTTTCTGTCCTGTTTTTTATTTTCCCCCTCTTATTACTGAGTATCTGCACTTAACTATTAATCACATTACTGCAGTACAAAAAATGTATTCTGCCATCTGTTCCTTTTCACTTGTTTCTTTGACAACCTTGTCTTTAAATAAATATTTTTTAGTAACTTGCAGGTGGATAAACTTTTTAAAAAAAAATTAGTGTGTGCATGTACCTATACAATATAATGGTTGTTTCTCTTTTAAAGCCAGGTACAAATATTGCTCTCTGTGGGAGAGGTCACTTGTGCATTGGTTGATAATGAAGATTTGATTTTTTTTAAATCAAGAAGACTAACTGGGCCTAACATCTAGACCCTTTTGCATTTTAACAGTGAACTGCTGGACTGGATTAGTGCAACACCAGACTTCTTAAAGTTGCAAAATAGTCATTCATGCATTCTTACAGGCAACCAGCAAGATGTATATGTAAAAAGCTCTGCAGAAATAAAATGCCACCTGCCCCATTTAAACAGTTTGATGTTAGTATTATGATTTTAAAAATACTTTACAGATCCCTTTAAAAACAAGACATGGCTATATACTGCTGATTTCTCTGCATTGTTGTATTTTCTTACATTTTAAAATTTTTAATTTGAATTATAATCCAAGTAATTTTGATGAGAACTGAGAAATACAAAATATTTTACCAAGATACAGATTGGCAGTGCTGTACATAATTGTGACTGCTGGTGGCAGTTAGTGACATGTAGAAAATGTTAAAACGCATTAAACATCCTATCTTATGAGTAGGAGCAGAACCTGGAAAATAAAGCAGATGAACTAGGGAAGGCTCATTTATGGGTGGTTGTTATACTTATTTTGCATGTTTGTGAATAAAATTACTCAAGTTTTGAATTTGCTTTTTTAAACTTCAGTAACAAATTTTGCTATTTAAATAGCATGGTTTTTTAAAACATTTTTTCTAGGTTATAGTTGTGTACATGACCCCTACACACTATCGGCATCACTACCCTCTAGGTGTTTAAAACAATATCATAAAAACAAAACCAATCACAATGGATTGCATCACAATCCTGGAGTTTGGTGGTTTGTAGTTGGAAGTAAACAGTATAAATTGTTTAGAGTGAAATAGAAAAATGTGAAATTGAAACCGAACTTAAAAAGTGGGGGTTGGGGGGGAAGTTAATTGTATGAACAGAGGCCAAATCTGACTTGGAAACATTAAGTAAAATGTAGGTTGGTGACAGTATGCAGCCTTCTACTACCTCTGATCACTTCACATGAATAATCACTAAAACACAAAATATGTAAAGTGGAGGCTTTACTAAGAGCAAGTCCAATCAAGGAATTGGGTTGAGCTTCCTTTTACTGACCAGGCTGTGTGGATCTGTGGTGGATTTCATACATTTAGCAACGATGCTTTTGAAATGAGAAAAATGATGGTTCAGTTAAATGATGCTTAGACATACGTTTTTCCTTACACAGCTTAAGACAACTTGACTGAAAGTTTTTAGTTATACAGCTTCACCTCCCCTCTCTATCCAGCCCATGCCTCCTCACCTGGCCCTGCTGTGAGAAATGCAGCCTCTCCCCCCTCCCTCTGTGCCAGTGTGCTGCCCGCTCTTGTGCTGCTGCACCAGCCCCTAGGAGGCAACAGATGCAATTACAACACCTCTGCAGCACAATCTATATTTTGTGGAGGAAAAATCTACAGGGGACATGAATTCTGCACATGTTCAGTGGTGCAGAATTGCCCCAGAAGTAGCACATACACCCCTTCACATGCATCATGTGCTATTAAAGGCCTACCAGAATGAACAGTCGGGGAGTAGAGGGTGTAGCTCTTCATAACATACTTTTGTTCCTTTCTTACATGCCTGGAGTAGTGAAATGTCACCTAAAGGCATCACCTTTAGCATCCACTGAATTCAGTGACAGGTCAGTTCAGATCCATCACTTTACATATAGGCAGGTATCACTACAGCAGTTATGATTGCTTAATAGTTACAAAGTTTTCTTTGCAGCCATAACAGGAAGAGACATTTAAAAAGGTAAGCCTGCAATGGAGATGCCTACTTCTCACTAGAAAAAACACTTGAGACCCAAAGGGTTGATTTAGAAGGACCTGATTCAGTTCCCCAGTGGTCTGGTTCATACCTATCCTCATTAACAGTTCTCGCCTATGTTGTTTATGGAAAAATCTTTTGTTTAAGTTTTATTAAATAAAATAACTTAACCTAACCTATTAACACTACTCAGCTAACTAAAATTAAGCAACAATTACAAAACCAAGGTAAAATACAGCACTACTGGAATCGTTACGTATGTCAAAATCATCTTAATGTAACAGAGGGATTAATCCTTAAACCCTAAAAGCATTTAGGATGGCTGTTTATAAAACCAATAAAATAAATTTACCTACATCAGTGTGAACATAACTTAACTGGCAGAATATTTGAATGCTGAAACCAAATTATTGTTTTAATTTCTAAGTTTCAAAGTCAAGTACAGCTTCCGCTTAGATTTCACTCTTCTAGCAGTGCCTTCTCACCCTTAACATAATATTTTAACAAATAGTAGTTTGACACTTTAAGATTCTACACAATATGGAACACACTTTCAGTGAATCTCTAAGAGCATTTATGGTTACTTAAATTTGGGAAAATTTACTTGTCATGCTTCCCTCCTGTGATCGTTACAGGTGCTTGTACATAGATGCACAACCATGTTTTCACGCCCTACCTCAAAAAAGCTAGAAGACTTTCCCAGTTAATAAAAACAAAAGATAAAGAAAAAAAAACATAGCAGGAGGTTGTATTCCTCAGCTCTCTACAAGTCCGGACGCAGCGGGCATTTGAACTGTCATCAAGGTACCTGTTGATGGCGTAGCTGACACAGCACTTCACATTAATAGGATGTTCAGGTGTTGGGAGACTGGTCAAAGGCTGGTGTAGCCTGTTGTCTTCTCTCCCTTTCCCTCAAGGTGTCAAGCTTTGGGGTCTCGGCCTCGTTCTTCCCATTACTGAGCTGAAAGGCAAAGACCACCTGCCTTAACCTTTATTTTGTGGTTCATGACTTGCACTCCATCTTTCGGCACCTCCCTCTGAGAGCTTCAGACAAACCAGGTGTGAAGTAAGTTTTGCGTTCCACCACATGATGCAATCAAGTTGGAGTAATATAAATGTTAAGCTAGCACCAGTCTGAAAGAGTCTGACTTAAGGAAGCAGTTTTTTAACATGTTCATTGTTACATACCACATGCATGGTGTGTATGTGACCTCCCCATATAAGAAGCGTGGGACTGTTTCTGAAGAAGTTGCTATATCTGTGTTGCACCCACTCTTGAAGGTGCACTAACTTACAAAAAATGGTTTCTAAAGCTATAAAAACAATTTGTAAAAAACAGCAGCCATTCAACATGCATCCTTTACTCTACTTATGACAGCTACCTCCATCTTTTCATGCAAACAAGGTAAATTGGCAATGTTTATATTTTAAAACTACATGAATGGTGACACAGCCACTCTGAAAATTTCATTTTATAAGAGAAAGATTAATTATTTTTATTTCAATGGGCTTTAACATTTACACTGGGTCTATATTCTCAAATGGTATTGCATAACTGTTTAAATGAAACTATGAGTTAGGCAGAGGCATTAAGCCAGAACAGAGTGTTGAATACTATTCCAAATTTGGGTTAATATGGATCCACCAGAAATAGGTACCACTACAGCCCAAGATAACTTCACAACTCTGGGCAGTTGTCAGCATATCCCTATAAGAAGCCACCTCCCCATCTGCTAGTGTCAGTTGTCATATTAAATCACCACTACTAAACTTCCTGGGCACCTCATTTTTTTCAATGAAAACAGTGTTTTTTATATTGCTACATTAGTTCCTTTTCTCAATCTAATTCCAATTAGCGCATCATCCATTTACAAGAAACATTTACTTATATAGCAGTAAAGCAGTTCAGAGTGAAGTCTCAACAAAGAACATTCTAAAATCAGAGGGGCAAGATAGTAATGAAAACGTATCAATCTCTCCATACTCTCACTTCCCATATACTCATCCCAGGCAAGTAGAATTTCCAAAGTTTGTATTAATTCCTCCTGCCCTATTCATTAATATAAAATAAATATATGCCCCAAACAACGTATTATAAGAAACTACCAGGAATTAAGCATATAAAAACTTTGCGGTACATGCGTCTCTCTCCAAAAGCACGCAAAACTCATTGTTTAAAAAAAAAAGATTTTTTTGTTAGATGCCCACAACTTTCATCATTTCTATTCTTGTACAATTGGTGAAAATGGCAACATCCATTGCCGGCATAATCTTAAACTCTTTGACTGCGGATGTTGTTCTTTCATGACATTGAACATTTTAAGATCTTCTGCATCAAGCAGCCATCCCCACATTTGGACTGTCACAAGGCTAGGCAGAATAGAAACACAATGGACAAAAGCTTTCACTGTTGTTGCATGGGATTTGATTTGATGTGTGTACAGGCGGTTGATGTTCAGTTCATATAAATTGGGCATGTTGGACAGTGTTTGGAAGAAGTTTCTCCAACCAGCTTCTGTAACATTGTGATTTGCTGAGAGCGAGAGACTTTCAAGCTTTTGGAAACCTCCATTGGTTGCAACCTTTGCTGCAAAAAATAAAATAAATATCTTATGTAAGGATTAAATAAATAATAAGCCTTCTGAACCAAAATAGTGCGTGTGTGTGTAACAACAAACATATAGTAAACAGTTTTAACTTCGTATATGATATTTCATGAATGTCACATATTTAGCCAAGCAAAGTGATGCCCTACACTCAGCATGATGGCATTTCTGGTGCTTGTCCTTCTGTCTGTAACCCAATAACTTTACCTGAGATGATAAAGGAAAAAGAATGACTAATAAAGGATATCTGGTAAAATAGGGTGTATTTTAACTGCTCAGCGACCCAGGACAATGAAACGATAGATCACAACTGGTAAATTCAAAGCTTAAAAAGGCAATTTGGGACAAATAAGTATAAATAGGTTATCAAAGATTTACTGTAATTTGGAGTAAGTATGAGAATGTTTAAAGGCGCTTTAACAAATCAGGCATTTTAGACTCATAGACTCTCTGGTCAGAAAGGACCAATATAATCATCTAGTCTGACCTCGTGCACAACGCAGGCCACAGAACTTCACCCACCCACTCCTGTAATAAACCTCTAATCTATGACTGAGTTATTAAAGTTCTCAAATCATGGTTTAAAAACTTTAAGGTACAGAGAATCCACCAGCAAGTGACCCATGTCCCATGCTACAGAGGAAGGTGAAAAAACCCAGAGCATTTGTCAATCTGCCCTGGGGTAAAATTCCTTCCCGAACCCAAATATGATGATCAGTTAAACCCTGAGTATGTGGGTAAGACTCACCAGCCAGACACCCAGAAAGAATTCTCTGTAGTAACTCAGAACCCACCCATCTAACGTCCTATCAGAAGCCAGTAGTCAAAGATCAGTCAATTGTCAAACTACGTTGTCTCATCAGACCATCCCCTCCATAAATTTATCAAGCTCGGTTTTGAAGCCAGCTTGTTTTTTTGCCCCCACTGCTCCCCTTGGAAGGCTATTCCAGAACTAGCTCTACCCATCTTCTGAACTAGGAAGTGAAACCACTTTAGATGCTATCAAGCCATGGAGTTCTACTTCCAGAAGACTATTTCCAGCAACCAGGTCATGGGGCCAGATGCTGGCCCCCACTGAAGTTGCTCTGTGCTGCTCTAGAAGCAAGTGAGGAGTTTTTATTTTTGTTTTTATCTAGAGCAAGTAGATAATTTAGTTAGCTAATGTCCTACAGTTGTCATGGCAGGACTGTGTGTTAAGAATGTGTCTGAGTGAGAAGAGGGTGGTGGTCTCATGGATCATATCATGGGGATGTTCCATGCATGTGGATGACAAAAAGGTGTTTGTGGGATAAGTGGATTAACTAGGTACAAAGGGCCTGAAGGGTTGAGGACAAGCCATTTGAGCTTGATGCAGTAGAGAAGGGGAGTCATTCAAAGAGGAAGCTGATACAGTAGACAGACGAGCAAAGAATCTGACTTTAGCAGCAATATTCTGTGTGGTGTGGTGGGGAGGAACATTGTGGGCTGCAGGGAGGCCAGAGAAGATGATGCAGTTATTAAAAGGCTTGTTGAAAGTTAGCAGGCAAATAACCTGCCATTGGTTTAAAAGGATGAATAGATAAGCAGCAGATTAATTTTTCCTGGAGCAACATGTCCCTTCTTGGAAAGACTGTTTCATATGATTAACATTTTGTGTGTTACAGTAACTCACCTATTTCCAACAGGCTGTCATCATTCAAAGACTGGGTAAATGAGAAATGCCTGAGATTTGGCAGATGTGGGCATTGCTGAACAATCAGTTTTGCTGTATGTCTTATTCCTGCCCCAATAGGAAGGATGAGTTCCTCCAGGCTAACAAGAAAACCTAAAGCAGATGCTGTAGGGCAATTAAAATAAAGCTCTTGTCATTGTTCTTTCAGATCAGGATGTACATGAATCATAATACAGATTTATATAGAATCATTTTTAATATCAGTCAATTATAAAGGCTAGACTAGTTGGAAAAATCAGAAGGAAATTATGTTCAACAGGTTATGACAGTGTTATTTTTGTTTTAAGTCTCTCGTGCTTTTCCTTCCAGAGATTATTTTGTTCAACAACTTGATTGCTAGGGAGGGTTGACTATGAAAAAAAGGAAAATACTTCCACCAACAGGGTTTCCTTTTGGGGTCGAACCAGCCTGCCAAGATTTGTGGGTAAGTAGGGTAAGCAAACAGACTGGCTTCCTAAGGCTCATGGGAGGACTGGACAATGAGCCTCCGAAAGGTCACAGATGGAGGTAAATGGAGGGTGGTCTCCCATTTTGCAGACTTCTAGAGTTCCACAGAGACTGATCTTCTCCAAACCTTCACTGTTACCCAGTTCCTGCTCCCTATGGACATCCTGATATCTGTAGGAGGAAAACCTTTCTCTTGCAAAGTTAGTATGTCTGCACAGAATGTGGGATGGCCCACGAGATGTGCATCGTGAGCTCTTACACCTTCAATGAAGACTGGGTGTTTTGAATCTTTAACAAAGACATCCTTTCTCCCAACTGTTACTTGGAAATTGAAATTATGTGTAAAAACAGAAGGAAAAGTGATCAAAAATCTCTTCCCTTCTCAAGTAATCACCTTTCACTCTCTAGTCTCTACCTCTTCAGAATTTCACTAGTGTTCTAGTCATCAGAATTTCTTGCAAAATAGACAACACCTGCCCTCCCATCTTGACATTTATATTTTGTGTGGACACAAATATTTCAGACCTCTTGTAAAGGGTGGCTGACTCCTTAAATGAATTTGGGCTCTGCTCTCCTGTTCCAGTCCAGGTGCTGCCTTAGTTTGGTGTAATGAGGAGGGTGGGGCTGCCCCCTGAAGTTATAAATTAGAGTTCAGAACCTGGAGTCCTGAATCCTGAGAGAGAGATTGCTTAGCAGGAGAGTTTAAAACTCAGAGTTAAGAAAGGGGGAGCATCCTGAGAGTAAAGAGAGCTGAGAGGAAGAGCAGAGAAGGCTAAGAACTTCAGGGCGAGTTCCCTGGTTCAGCAGTGCAGCCAGAGCAGGCTGGTGAAAGTGAAAGGTAGTCAGGGAGTCACTTCCAAAACTCCTCAACCCAGAGAGCCAAGTCTAGAAAGAGTAAAGGCTGACAGCAGCTGATGGAGATGTCTGCTGGCTCTAAGCCAGAGATTGAAGCCACCTCCAAAAGGGGCTGAAGGCCAGGGACTAATGGAGAGGTGACCCTGCTGTCTCCAGGTAAGAACTAGAACCCTACCTGGGAAGGAAACACGGCAGAGAAACATCCCAGCTAGAGGGGATCAGGTGGGGCATGGGAGAGCTGTTGGAGCCACACCTGAGAGCCAAGATAAGGCACAGTGAGCGACACTGAATTGTAGTGGAGAGGTGGGGTGTGGTGAGAGATGGTGAAAGTTTTCTTGGTTTTGGACTGTTGGAATGAATGTGCTGGTTGGACTGTGCTGGAGGATGCTGGTTTATAGCAGTGGCACTTGGTAATAAATTAATTCTGCAAAAAGGGCTATTTATATAGTCAAAAGGCTGCAATGAGTTTGAAGAATCAAGAGGTAAAACAGGCAGGGGGCCACTTGCAGTGTTACCCTGAGGCCACAAGCAGGTGCGCTGGAGGCCAGACATTTACACATCATTTATACATCATGTAAAAGCAAAAAGGGATCAAGCCTAGCTATTTTCTCTCTGAAGGTCACCTCTAAACATGGACAAAGAACATGGTGAGTCTCAAAAGTAGGTCTACACAGCAAAAAAAAACCACAGCAGCAAATTTCAGAGCCTGGGGTCAGATTCAGGGCTAAAAATAGCAATGTAGACAGTCTGGCTCCTGCTGGAGCCTGGGCTCTGAAACCTGGGGGGGGGGGGAATAGGGGCTTAAATGTCAACAAGGCTATTTTTAGCACTGAACCACAAGCCTGAGTCTGTTGACCTGGGCTCAGAGACTAGCTCCTGTGGGTCTTTTTTTGCTGTGTAGATGTATGTATCCAAAGTGCTGAACCCCTATAGCTCCCCAAATCAGGGTATCCAAGAAAGCCTCCAACTCACTCAGTTCATCTATCTCAGAAGGACAGAGAGCTGAATTAACCACTGGGATTTGAACCGATGGTTCTAGGGACTCACTCTTACATTTCAAATCTCACATTTAAACCACTCATTTATCCCTTCTAACAGCATGGAACTGCTTTATATACTTAGATTTTCCACACTAGAGGGCATGATTCATTCAGATATATTGCAGGATCTAAAGAATTAAAATAGAAATCATACCAAAGGCTTCAGATCCTTCCTTGTCAGTAAAGTGTTGCCTGTCAAGATCCAGCACTTTGAGAGACAGAAAATTTGGCAGAGCAGCAGCTACAAAAAATAAAAATGTACTTTTGACTCAAGAGTTACAATGGACAATTATTACTGTAAGAATTAATACAGGGAGCTCCGTTTTAATTCTTTATTCTCCTAGTAGTTGATGCTTATGCCCTGAGGTCTTCAAAGGGATTTTAAGATTTTTATTAAAGGTTATTTAGTACCAGCTGTATCTCTAGAATTTATGTCCAGTGCCCAAAGGGTTGAAGTACCAAATATCGGCCTCCATAATTCTCTTCTCTCTCAATATAAGCATGTGAATGATTCTGAGCATACATGTAGGATTCATGCATGTCCTTGAACGTAAAATTATTCAGTAATTTGCCTAGTGATTTGATTAGTCATGTTAAACCCGGAGTGCTAGCACGGTGCCTGAAAGCTCATTTAAGATAGCAGGCATGTTGCATCCAGCAATACTAGCTGACCGTTACATAGAAATTGCTTAAAATAGGCATGTTTATGAATTGCTTGTTCCTCCTAACATGCTCTTTGTTAGGGCTGCCAGAGTTCATAGTTAGCAACAGATGCAAACATTTTCAAACATTGGCATTTAAATGCATCGTCGGGCTCTTAAATCAGTGGTCTGATTTTCAAAAACCTGCAAACTTTCTTTGACTTCAGTGGAAGTTGGAGATGCTGAAAAATCAGGCTACTTTTATTTAGGTGCCTACATATGGACTTAGATGTGCAATTTTAGACACCTGATTTTGAAGTTTGGCCACAGTGCCTTATTCTTCATTTTAGTTTATTTTCCCAAGTCAATACCGTTCAGACTGTGCTGTTATATCACCAAACAGGTGGGACCTGAATTTTCTTACAGTACTTGTTATCAAAGTTCCTTAATACTAGTTTATATTTTATATTAGTCAACTTCTCCAAGCTACTGATATATACAGGAGGAAAATAACCAGAATAAATAAAGTACATTGTCACTATATTAAATATGTTACACAATAACTTGTCCTACCAAAAGAGAATATGTCACAATCTCTGAAAAATGATCCCGTTAACTTGAGTTCCGTTAATTTGGTGCAAGAAGAAATTGCAGTCAGAAGACAGTCAAAATCAAAGAATTCTGAATGGTTCAGATGAAAAACATGGAGGTTCTGGAAGTTCTGGATAAATTCAGCTGTAAAAGGACAAAGTGTGTTGAAAGAAATGGACGAAGGCTTAGAATCAATAAGGCTTTCATGGTAGCACCTGTAAACTTACTTCAGCAGAAATGGAGGAAGGCTATACAATAGAAATTTTAACTAACACACTGAACTATAAAATTGCGGATATCCCTTGCCTCCTGCCCATCTTTCATGACCTATGGGTAAAGGGAGCAAGAACTCCAGGCTTTTTGTACTACACCCCTTTCATAGGGAAGTCCATGAGTTCTTATTCTTTATACAGGTTATTTCACACTGAGAATGAGGTCCTAAGATAATAATTAAAATTACTGGGAGAAATGATGCAGAAGCTTTAGCCATAAAATAATATTTGTGTATAGGAATTTCAGTACTCCATAAATGTCCCATCTACAGATCAAAACACAAAAGGAAATTAATTTAGTGTTGAAGTTTAACTTAAACATACAAAAGCAAAGATCTTTTTGAGTCACGATTCTTGGATGGCCCTTAATTAGTGCCCACTCATTTCAGGATACACTGGATACTCTTATATCTGTTCCCATAACACTAGCTAATGTTACTGTTACCCCTTTTTGACCCAAGCAGTTAGCCAGTATTCAGGGCCCTGCAAGGTGTTTGGGTTAGGAGAAACTGATGATGGAGTGATGTATCTTGGTGCAATCTAGTTTATTTACAAAGAATGTACAAAGTCCTATTTCCCTGAACACAGCATGATCAAACAGCAGGAGATAGGTTTTTTTTTCTGAAGGTCATGCTAAGAAAGAGAGCTTTTGGGCCAAGTACTGTCTAGAAAAGGCTTGGAACTATGGACAAAGAAACTATCAGGCTGTTGTGGTTGTGTATGGTGCTTCCTGGTTGCCTTCCTTCTCTGCTTCTCTTTCACAGGCATATAAACCTTCATAAAGCAATACCCAGCTAAACCCCTTTGCCCACATGTGCCTTTTTTTTTTTTTTTTTTTTGCGTGGTGACATGGGTCTGCATTTGAAGTAGAGGCTGCTATTGTTTCAGGTATCTGGTTTCATAATGGTTATTACACCCACCACTTCTATTGAGGTTTTACTCACCCCATTCTATTACAGACCTTTAGTTTACACATCCTGCATAACACAGGTCATAGAATTTCACGTAGTAATATCAGCATGAAGCACAAAACTTCTATTTGAGCTAGAGGACAACTCTTTAGAAAGACATTCAGTCTTGATTTAAAGGTTTCAAATGATGGAAAATCCACCACATCCCAAAACAAATTCTTCCAGTGGTTAATTACCCTCACTGTTAAATTTGCACTTCAATTTTCAACTGTTAAAGCTCATTATGCCACATTCTGTTAGATTAAAGAGTTCTCTACTCTCAGAAATCTCTTCCCCACGTAAGTACATTTAGATCATGGTCAAGTCACCTTTTAAACTTCTTTGGGACAAACTAAATAGACTGAGCTCCTTAAATCACTATAATGCATAATCAAGAGATCTTTTTTGTGAGGCAACTTCCTGTCTTAAAAATGTCATCTAATAATATCTTCATGTACAGATTTAATTCTCCTTCTTATTAGACACTTCCAGTAAGCAACCAATTGTTGCCAGTTCTTTGAGTGGTCCCTTAAAACAAATTTTTTTTGTATTTCAAGCTTCTCCCTTTGCTCTTTGTTCTGTTCCTTATTTCGATTCTGTGTAGGACAGATGGAGCTGGAATTTCACAAATATGTGCTACAATAGCAGGCCAACAGAAGTCAGATAAGGATCCTGGTGGAATTTTAACCCAACATTGCTTTGCTTTGTCTGATTTAAGGCTGAATCGTCACATTATTTGAACACTATTTTTTAATGAAGTTCAGAGATATCGAAAAATACTCCAGTGATTTAAACCAATAACAATGCCCCTGTAGCTAACCTAATATGTTTTACTAAAATGCACATTCCCCTTAAGCAATACAAAACAACTCTCTGACAAAACCTCCAGTGATTTATATGGGACTTATTTGGCTTTAAAGCAATGTCTAGCCCAGTGGGTTATTAGTACTGCTATGTGGGTGATCTGGATTCTGGCCTCTTTCTCCTCCCATAGTTTGGCAGAAGCTTTGAGCACTGTGGAAGGCATCAGCCCCTTGAGGTGGCTCCACAGAGGCTCCTCCTCCTGACTAATTAAGAAGTATCATTGAAAGGCTAAGAAGGTTTCTTTGTTGTTGGGATGACAGGCTAGATAAAAACTGGGGAAGGGAGGCGGAGGGGAGATTTTCCAGAAGACTCGAAGGATGCAGAACTACCCTGTTGAAAAATCTAAATCACAGTTATTTTTCTCTATAAGAGTTCCACCTGAACACAGTATTTTAAAAGGAACAAAAGTGCATCTTACCTAGCCTAGAAGAACCACATTCAAATTTCACATTGTTGATCAATAATTTCTCCATGCCATAAAGATTTTTGAAGCCGTTAGGTATTATATCAAATATATTTTGATCATTATGTAAGTACAGTGAAAATTCCTTCAAGCAGATGAATTTGTCCAAGTTTGAAAAAAGAGACACTGGAAGGCAAGGCAAGACAAAGTATATAATGAAACTGGCTTGCTCACCCCAATCCTCTCCTACTTTCTGACTCCAGTCCACAGAATGAAGATTCCTTGAGAAATTCTCTCCTGGAAAATGCCCTATTATTGAAAATTGCCCAATTCCTGAGGCATACAGAGTTGCATGACATTGAAAGTTTTGAAAACCTTTCACTGCTGATAATGCGGACCAAAAAAAAAAGAATGAGACAATGGGTGGGGTGCGGGATTGAGACATGATTTTTGATTAAGTAGCATGCAAATGTCTTCAATCCTGTACTTTACAAACTTAAAGGAAAAAACAACCCACAGCCTGCTAGAAACATCCTAATTTGTAAACCAATTGGTTACTCCAATCAAAACTTGGGGGTACGGCATAGAAAGAAAGACTAGGTTTCTCCTTAACTATAGACTTGTTATTAATACATCTATAACTGAATTTTAAATTAATAGTGGCCCTTGAACATGCATTAATTCAAAAATGTTCACCCACAGTGAAAACTGAGAGAGAACTAGAGAGAGATAACTGTGTTCATCCAAAATTCAATGTACTGTACCTGGCACTTGTGCTTCCTCCTTAATCTCAAGAGATTCAACTGAAGACATTGAGAGAAGCAGTTCTTGTTCTGCAACACTCAAATTACAATTACGTATGCTGCACTTTTTAAAAGACTCCTTGTACTGTTCAATAGCTGGTCGGATACTTTCAATTAATCCATGACTATTATCCAATTGAAGCTCAATGTAATCCGAAATGGAGAACAGGACCATTAGATTTCTGAGATCAGATTCTTGGAATAAATTGGTGTCACTGACTACAAATTTCAAAAGTGGAATCTTCCCAAAGCCCTTCACATGCATGAAAGGAGACATAATGTAGTCTGGCAAACATCTAGGAATGAGTGACAAAAAGCTTCTAATATCATTTTCATCTTTTTCTACTTTCTGTACAACGTCATTAAGAAGTGTAAAAGCAAGAGCATAATCCTGGTCCACTGTTGGGATCTCCAGTTTAGAATAAGAAGTTTCTACAAGTGAAAAATCAAGTCTGGGTTTATTTTTAGTTCCAGTTATAAGTATCTCTAAACAGCTGAGCAGAGACAGGCTTTCTGGATAATCTTGAAAGAACTGCAGCATAAAACTATTTTGTGGCACAAGCTGGCCTAAAGAAAGGGCTTTCCCAGTAAGAAACTGAAAAATGACAGGTGCACATGCAGCAACAGTGTTACTTTCATATGCTGCATCATTGGCAAAATTCAGTAAATAGTGAATGAAAAATGAACACAAGCGCTCTGGATGAATAGTAGTATAAACATCAATCGCTTGCTCCATTATTTGTAACTCTGGGTGCTGCTTTAGATGTAGATGATCATTATTTTCTGACTGATTTTCAAACGACTCCTTCGAGTTGATCAAGTTGAATAAATGAGATAAAATTTTTGGAACTGCATTGGAAGGATAGCTGCAGGCATACTTCAATAAGAAGGAATAGCGCCCTGCAACTTTCCTAAATGTGTTGATTTGCTGCAAGTAAAACAGCCCTCTCTCCAGCTTATCTTGCATATCAGAATCCAGAAGCTCACTCATCCTTATCCCAGCAAGGAACTCTTGGAATGCTGGGTGAAAGAACTGATAGACTGGTCGAAGCCTTTGGGCGGTAAATTTGCTGAGCAGGCCCAATCTAAGAGCTTCATCTCCATCGATCCCTGCTTTAGCAAGGTCGTCTTCACTGAAATCAAAGCATGGCTTGAAAAGACCTTTTAAGGCAAGTTCTCCACATGTGGACACCATGGCTGTTACGTGGTCCCTTTCTTTTAGATATTTGAGTGAGTTGAAGAGTAAGTATGCTTTAAAAATAGCCTTGTCACTGAATATGGTGCGCCCAGGATACTGTACCCAATATGCACAGAGAGCCACAACTAAAATGGGCGTTTTCAGAACAGTCTGCATAGTTTCTGCACTTGTCAGCTGAAAGATAAACTTTTCCACTAGGGCAATATTATGTGAAAACAACATCTTTAATATGTAAAGAGTGCTACAAAGAGGAAACTCCATGATATTTAGAATTGTATTTGCATACTGGCGGATTCCTTTGATTCTGTTGGTACGGACAGCAATAACCAAACAGTGTTTGTTGAAATGGTTCTTTTGTATAAGTTCTTCTATAACTCTGGGGACTGAATTCATTTCACCATAGTCATCCAAAAGGAGAAGGACCTTGTTCTTTAATTGCTGGATCAAGTTCATCAGAGACTCTTCTGATAATGACCCTTTAAGCCCCACTAGCTGTTTGCAGATGATGTCTGCTATGCTCTGATCCCATTCTATGCAGTTCAGGGAGAAATAAAATACAAACTTGAACCTGCTTAGTATGGGGCAGCATCCTGATGCCCAAAGAATAGCTATCTTCCTAAGCAATGCTGTCTTTCCACTGCCTGCTTCCCCTTCTAGAACAGTGATAGAGTTAAAATTCGCAAGGACTTCAGGTAGCAGGAGCTGTTGCTGTGGCTGGTTACTGATATCCTTTGAAACAATTGATAGGTCTCCATAGAGTGATTTCAAATCAACAGCAAAATGGGTAGAGTCACCAAAGGAAACAACTTTTCTGAAACTAGTATCACTGTAAGCCTTCGTGAGCTGTTCAGTCAAGTTCTTTGCTTCTTGAAGCAACTCATGTTCATCAAGTGCCATGCCTGTGGAAAGAGACGGGATAAATGGAATAAAGTGCACATAATGAAAACCTACAGAACTCATTGGAATGGTGCTGATAGTGTAAATCTTTGTATAAAGCTGTTTGAACTACAAGGCTCCCACATACATCCAAGACAAAACCAAGTCACATATTTAGACACTTCTAAAAAGCTGAAGCAAGACAGACTCCCTTTTACATGTACTTCTCCATATTGTAAACAATATTACCCTTGGCCAAGTAATTCCTGGTGTAATGTATTACTTCAGGGATGAATTTGGCCCATTGAATTCTTCAAGATACTCCACAATAATGCAAGGACCCACAACAGGGTTGTTCATTCTTGGACTACTGGTGCATGCTGTCAGCATAGGTGAAGGATATCTATATTGAGCCGTATGCCTAATATATAGTTCTACTTTTCTCTTTCTTACCAGTCATTTCTAATAAAATTAAGAGACACATTTCTAGTTAATTTTATTTATTCATGAGACTATGGGTGATGTCAAACCATGTTAGCTGTATCTGTTTACACAGTCATCAGACTCTCTTATCACCACTGGGAAGTACAGCCTAGTTAATGTGTGCACCACTACCTTTACTCTGGCTGATTTGCACAGAATAAAAGCTCTAGTATAGTGATTCTTAAAGGAAATTATCCTTTAGTTGAGGGGATAGAGGGTTACGTTTATGGACTTAAAGGTTCTGTGTTCTATCCCCCATGTTGGATGCATGTGTAGCCCTTCTGCCAGGTGCTGTTATCAGCAACAAAAGTTGGGTTCAAATATCTAGAGGTTCCTTTCTAAATGTACAAAACATCACTGGCTCACTGGGAAAATTCAGTCTCTCCCCTTGGTGTCAGCTGTTAAACACCGTCCCAGAACTTGGGAGAGTCGTAGGGCAGGTCTGTCTCCAGCCCAAGGAAAGTACTGTCTGGTCTGGTCCTGCAGTTCACCACCTAACCCAGCCACAGTGATTTCAGCTCTTTGGGTGTTGGGAGGGAGCCTCATCAGAGTTAGTCAGCTTTGTTGCCACCTTCTGCAGCTTCTCCCATGAAGCCAGGTCCACTCTTGAGGCTCCACCCAACTCTCTTAATGCTGGGTAGGGGGTCAGGGAATCTTATTGGAGTTCATTCAGATGTCATTGCACTCTGTGGTTTTACCAAAGAACCAGGGACTGGGGGCAGGGGTGTTCAGTTCATGCAGGACATTTGGGTAGATTCCTTACCACCCACTAGAGATTCACTTGTTGCCACAAAGATAAACAGACCATTCCTCTCCCCCTCTGTCTGGCTGTGTCTAAACTCCACTGCTCAGTGGTGCAAGCCTGAGCTTTTCGTTATGGAGCTCTCTCACACTCGGCATATTCAATACCGTTCTGTTGCCCTTTTGTCATAGTGTAGGATAATATTTCAACACCCCAAAACTGAATGAATTTTAACCAAGTGACTAAAATGTTCACACTAATGTTGGGTAACAAATCATGCAAATAAGTTTTAGCTCATTGTCGCTTCCTCTGGTTCACCAACAGAAGGCAGCGGAGAGCTCCTTTTTCTATCAGCTTCAGCCTAGAATTTGCATGTACAGTAGAATGGCCAGGACTTCTAAATATATACAGCCATAAAGTCACTCCTTGTAGAAAGGAGAGATGCATGGATGTTGGTGGATTACTAGCATGAACATTTATTTTTTAATCTTAAAAACTGTCAGCTGCACTCTGAAGACTGATTTGCCTAGTTTTTCAGCATCTTTGATTTTTAAGCTAGTAAGCTTACTTTTATTTGGTCAGAACAGTCTCCCAGACCCATAGAAACCATATATTCAAGATAATTTGTGTATTTCTGAAAAGAGAGTGGGCAGTTATTGCATATAATTTTCTTTACAGATGGTTGTTGAAGCAGACCTTTGAGAGTATGGCCATACTGCAATTAAAAACCCTCAGATGGCCTGTGGCAAACAACTCAGGCTAAGGAGATTAGGCTAACGGGCTGTTTAGTTTACCACTAACACCACCACTTCAAAATGATTTTAGTAAGTGAATGGCATAACTATAAGTAGAAAAAAGGGAAATGACAATAGCAAACCTGACAAAGAATTACTGTAAATGACATTTCATATTCAAAAATATATATATTACTTTTGAATATATTATTTTTTATTTTCCAAAACGTGATAGTCTCAATGAAATTCATCCCTTCACAAGGCCTGTGTGCACCAGCAAAGTCACACGCAAAAAATGGCTTAAATTGTGTACAGGCCTTGTGCTGGCCCTCTACACAGAGGTGAATATCACCTTCTGTGAGCTAAGTTTCGTTTCACAGGTTACACACTAGGCAGTAGCTGGCAGATATTCTTCCAACTGCCTCCTTTGTATGGGCCAAATCCTGAAGTCCTAACACAATCCTTGCTTCAAGGAAAGTTTTGCCTTCAGGACTTGACCGTTAAAACAGGCCCCTTCAGAGTTAGGTAAGGAGGTTTAATGTGGATATCATTCCCAGAAGAGGTGCTGCACAGTACTTACCAGTCACTGCAGAATTTAGAGCTTCTGTCTCTTCCAAATTTGCTTTACATGCAATTTTCTGGGAAAAAACAAATGTTATCCATTTATCATCTTTTAAATAGACTGCAGAACACACTGCCATGAACATACCATTGAAGTATGATGCATTTGTTGCTGCTTTTTTTCACACTACTTCACACAGAATTTAATTTGAAAACACCTTTTTCATTTCGCTGCACCAACAATAATCCTTAGAGGCCAGTGCCGTTTTCCACATGGTAAGGATAATCAGCGAAAGTAAAAGAACAGAACCTTCACTTAGTGAAGTCATTTTTTTCCCCCTACTGAAAAATTCATCCCAGCTCAGTGGGCCAACACAATGCCTTTATACTGGGTTTAACTCAAGTTTAAGTGGTACAGAGGGCTTTTGCATTTGCTTACCCTTTAAACAGTGGTTCATTCTAATCAAAACTTCCATTTGTAAATTGCAAAACGTGAATTTTCCCACCAACGGCAAAATGTAAAACAGATTACCTGTACAAACTGTAATGTTGACTGGCTCTCTGGTTGCTTTACTGAAGTCTTGCTAAGAGGCTCTGCGTACTTACAACTAAAATGAAATTTTGAAAACATACTACATTAAACATGATGGGTGTTGTCACCACAATGGGTAGATCTGTTTGTTTTTTACAGTTAGTGACAAATGGAAGTGTCATGAAAATTTCCCCATGTTTGGAAGCACTTAAAATACTTTTTTTCCTGGGGAAAGGAACATCCAGGGGTTTCTTCTGGCTTTATTTCTCATCTATCCTGCATGTAGGTGACCTTTCTTCCAACCGAGGAGCACAACATATGGATCCATTGAAGCCTGGACAATACCTCTCCTTAAGATGACAGGTATCCACCAGCCCTGGAGGCTGAATGAGCTGCTCAACATCAGAGGAATTTCCTTCCAGTCATTCACTCACTCAGACTGAGTAGAACGTTCTTTATTCGTATTAAACGTATTTTACTGTGCATTGCAGTAAATCAATTACATTGAGTTTAATGGTACTACTTGTGCAGTTAGGATTACTCAACAGAGTAAGGATGGCAGAACTGGGCCCACAGAGATTAAGGCCCAACAGTAAAAACCCTTACTCACACAAGTAATACTTACCCACTTGAGTAGTATCACAGATTCCAAAGAGACTAATCACTTGACTAAAGGTTTCCAGGATCGCACCCTTAATCTGAGGACTATAAGAAGCTATTACTGTTTGCTTTGCAAAAATTGTGAAAAAAGTTTTCACAAGTACATGAACAACGCCATACATTTGATCTAAGGCTTGGTTTGCAATTTTCAAAATTAAATGACTCCCTTATATAAGCTTTAGGTCTTTAGCTGCATAAGCAATGATCCTGAAGATTTAAACAATGTATTTTTTTTCAGTAGGATATTTGAGAAAATGCATGTCCGCTCTTCATTGCATATGGAGGAATTTCTCTACAACACTCAGACACTTACTGCGAGAACCATTTTGCATGTCCTTTCCAAGGATCATCACCTTCCTCCCACTTCTCCAAACAGACGCCACAGGCAAAGCACTGCACCTTATCCCTTTCACCTGCATGTAGAGAATGACATGTCTCAGAGATGACTACATGTGCTTCTGACTAGCGTGTCAGCACTGCACTGTAATTACAGCGGTTCTCAACCAGGAGTATGTGTACCCCTGGGGGTATGCAGAGGTCTTCCAGGGGGTACATCAACTCATCTAGATATTTGTGTAGTTTTACAACAGGCTAAAAAAGCACTAGCGAAGTCCGTACAAACTAACATTTCATACAATGACTTGTTTTATACTGCTCTATATACTATACATTGAAATGTAAGTACAATATTTATATTCCAGTTGATTGTTTTATTGTTATATGGTAAAGAGAAAATAAGTAATTTTTCAGTAATAGCATGCTGTGCCACTTTGTCTGATTTTCATAGAATTATATGGCTGGAAGAGACCTCGAGAGGTTATCTCGTCCAGCCCCCTGCACTCAGGCCAGAACTGGGTAGTATCTAGACCATCCCTGACAGGTGTTTATCTAACCTGCTCCTTAGGCAATTTATTCCAGTGATAAACCATCCTGGCAGTCAGGAGTTTTTCCTAATGTCCAACCTAAACCTCCCTTGCTGAAGTTTAAGCCTATTGCTTCTTGTCCTGTCCTCAGAGGTTAAGAAGAAAAATTTTTCTCCCTCCTCCTTGTAACAACATTTTATGTACTTGAAAGCTGTTATGTCCCCTCTTAGTCTTCTCTTCTCCAGGCTAAACAAAACCAGTTCTTTCAGTCTTGCCTCATAGGTCACGTTTCTAGACCTTTAATCATTTTTGTTGCTCTTCTCTGGACTTTCTCCAGTTTGTCCACATCTTTCTTGAAATGTGGCACCCAGAACTGGACACAGTACTCCAATCGAGGCCTAATCAGTGCAGAGTAGAGTGGAAGAATTACTACCCCTATCTTTCTTACAACGCTCCTGCTAATAGCAATCAAGTAGTTTTTAAGAGAGGTAAGTTTTTGTAAGCAAGTAGTTTTTAAGTGAGGTGAAACTTGGGAGTACACAAGGGAAATCAGACTCCTGAAAGGGGTACAGTAGTCTGGAAAGGTTGAGAGCCACTACTGTAACACAACTACAATTGTTAACTGTTTTACCTCATTAGCTTCAATCTTTTAATGCGATTAGAGGTTTTGTTTCTTAAAACTGAAATATAAAGCCTCATGTTATGCTAGTCCCCACACGACTGGTGAGGAATTCAATGTAAATTACAAAGTATGGCACTCCAGGGTGACTGGGCCCATGGGTAGTCTAGCCAGGACTTGGGGAGGACGGGGCTATGTGGTGGTGGGGCAGCCTGGCCGGGTCTCAGGGTGGCTGTGGCCATGTGGTGCTGGGGCTGCCTGGCTAGAACTCAAGGTGGCCGGGGCCACACGCCGCTGGAGCCACCTGGCTGGAACTCAGGGCAGCTGGGGCTCCAGAGGTGTCCAGTGCTGGGTCCATGTGCAGCCCGGCTAGGACTCGGGGTGGCTGGGGCTCTGGTTGCCCAGAGCTGGGGCCAGCTGGACTCACACTGGGGCTCTTCCCCACCAACTGCGATAGGGGACTTGGCTCGGGGGGGGGCAGGAGGGGTGTGGCCTCAGGCGGAAGGGATAGGGCCATGGGCTAGCACCCCAAACAGGGGCTTCACCTGTCAGCCATGTCTGATGTTGCTTTACTTGCACTGGGCACTAGCCAAACACGTTGGCCCAGGACTGGAGGCATGAAAAGATGTCTTATGTTTTTCTCTCAAGTTTCTACCTCCTCCTTCCTCCATGCTTTCAAAGAGACATGATTCTTTCACACACAAAGGACTAGAGAGACACACACTAACCTGTGTAGAAAAACCCTGCTTTGGCAAGAGCAGGGGCTTCAGCATGTGCTTCCTGTGGCCAATTTTTAAAAGAATCCAATCTAACTCCTTCATCCTCGAAGATGTTGGAAATGGTATCACCTTTGCAATCAAAGACATCGGATAAGTTGGGAGAACTGAGATACTGTAAGCTATTCATAAAGCATGGTAAAATCAGTCTCCTAATGTGCTGCTTGAACTCACAGCAAAGCAGGAAAATAACAGCAAAAACCAAATCTTATCACAAACTGTAAATGAATTATTAACATCTTCATGTGTGCTAGAGAGGGGCTATCCCTTCGGTTTCCTTTTAAATTTCCCAGTTTGAATATATTCTCTCTCTCTCTCTCTCACACACACCCCTCCCACCCCCGAGAATGAACTACCTAGGCAGGTCATAATATTTATTTGCTACAGGGAAAATAATTTTTTCTCATAGTAAGACTACCTCATTGCCCTTATCCTGACAATCCACAGAGGTATAGAATCCTGAATCCTTCCTTCATAATAAAATCAATCTGGACCAGCTTTCATAGTTGATCAGCGTTAACAAACAAAGAAAATCTTTCAAAAGATTATAGTAGAATTCATTACTATTCTGTACCTGTTTCAGTGGGTAATATCCTCTTTACCAAGGAAGCTGTGAAATGCTTTCCCTAAGCAGAATGCAAAATCAAAAATAACATTTTGTCTATTATGTTATATATGGTACATTTATTTAGTACTTCAGCTAAATGAAATAATCACAGGTAGTGGACAGGGTTGATGCTAATAGCACAATGGGAGAGGGCTTGTACCAGTATCATGTGTCAGCAAATAAAATAAGTTTTCATTTTTGAGAAGAGAATTTTATTGAGGGGGTTAGAAGGCATATGAAAGTCATTGCTAGGCTACAATTAAGTATGGGAAAACTAAAAGGCTCTCCTCCAACAAGAATACTTATGAGTTTGACAGATATCTTAGTCCTGATGTCTCCCTAGGAGCCTACAAATATTTAAATAAAGAATGAAATGTATCTATTAAACTCAGTTTTTGCTGGTGAGTTACAGCATGTCTCTAGGACTTTCCATTTTAACAAAAACTCTCTCTACTACCCTTAAGTTATTTGCCAAAAAAAAAAATTTCCAGCCATATTTGCAGCATTCTCATCTTGTGATGCCCAGGGAGTTTGGATCATAGAATCAAAACCCAACCTCAGATTCCCCAGCATTGGGATTCCGAGACACTAGGGCCCCGGTCCTGCAAATGTTTATACATATACTTAATGTTCACATTGAAACTAAGTCCCCTGCTGTTAACAGGCTACTGAGAACGCCCTGTGCTAATCACAGACGTTTTTGCAGGCTCAGGAACTGATCTTCTCATTTTAGAATTCTCACTATTGTACATGACACAATGAAGATACAATAAAAGGCATAAAATTGTTGTTACAAGCTTACTGTCACCCCAGCAAATCCACAATAGCTTTGAATGTATTCTTTAATTTCATCACTGGTTTTCTTACTTTGAAGAAATTCACACCTATAAATAACAAATCAAATTTTTGTTTGAGCTGAAAGTTGCTCCAAGCATTTTTCTGTGGATTTTTCTTTTATCTTCATTAAGATTTCAATGATTAAAAATTAATTCAGGAAAACGTTCATGTCAGACAAACAATAAATGAATGTTTGGTGTTGTCTATACTGTTCATGCGACCAAGTGATCACCAAGGGCAACTATCAGCCAGTTTTAGTTCATAGTTACATCCATGGAAGTGCCCTAGAAATGATACATACAGTATATCATAGAATCATAAAACTTAGGTATGGGAACAACATATTCGATCTTCCAGTTTCTCTCTTTGCCTACAGAGGGAATTTATTAGTTTTACAAATAAAGGTTTAGGATCTCAGTTGCCTAAATATAACAACGAGGAAGACAAACTATATCTTTTTTAAGTAGCATTTTTTCTTAAAAATACATGTAAACCTTCATTACACATGAAAGAATTTCTCTAGAACATTCAAGTCACTTACTCAGGGAACCATTTTGCATGTTCTTTCCAAGGATCATCGCCTTCCTCCCAGTTCCCCAAACATCCAGTACAGGCAAAGCACTGTACCTTATCCTTTTCTCCTACATGAAAAGAATTACACACCTCAGAGATTATCACATACATTGCTGTATTTTCCTGTTCACATACCAGCAGTGAAACACAACTACAATAGTGAACCATGAGTTTAGATCAATAATTTCAATCTTTTAATTAATCCTTTTTAGTTCATGATGATTGAAACCAAAAGGCGAACTGCTGTCCAAAGTTAAATAATATCTGATTTAGGCAAGCTCTGGGGATCTGATTCTAAATGAAGTGCAAAGCTGAAAATGAAAATATCAGTTAGGATATTTCTATTATAGTCAAACTTTAGAACTATTTATTTATTTAGAAACTCTTGTCTCAACAGAATGAGCTATTTGTCTATGTATTTTGCCTATCTGGTTATTCAAATTAATTGCAATATTTTGATAGATAGATAAATAAATCTTACTTTAATACACTGCTTTAATCCCAAAGAATTCAAAACATACTAAAGTTACTTCACCCAACACTGAAATATAGCTATCTGTAGAGTGAAACTAGAGCTGGACAGGCAGATAAGTACATAGCTTGAGGAAAACCATTCGACAACCCAGAGTCCTGATCCTGTGAGCTATTGAGTGCCCTCAATTGCCACCAAAGTCAACATAAGTTAGGACTCCTGAGGGGTGCTTTTACAGTGGATCATTTGTAGGCATGAGAGGAGGTGGTGTAGGGGAATCATGGGCAAGTAAGTCAGACTGGCAAGCAAAGGGAAATATAATTTACAGTTCACTGAGCTGTCTTTGGTAAAGCTGCTGCAATATTTCAGATGTACTATAGTGGAAATTAACATTCAGAAAAGACAATAATGAAAATCCTGAAACCAGAGAGCCTAGATTTATCAAAGTATTATCAGCAGGCCTGCATATCATTGCATAAAACACAATTAGGAACACTTCAAAACATCATTTCTAGTTACCTGTAAAGAAAAATCCCACACTAGCAAGCAGAGAAGGTGGTGTTCCTTTGGCATAGAATGGCCAGTTGTCAAAAGACTTAAGTCTGGCTGCCTCCTCTTTGTATCTGTCTGTGCTCTCTCCTGCGTTCTTCTCCAGATCCTGAATTCGTATGTCATACTTAGAAATGTTACCCACATCTTTTCCTAGAATGAATTCACATTTAGGCTGAAATTTCTTGTGTTCTACATATGGGGGACTTTTGACTAGTGTTCTAAATAAAACTAATCCACAGCAGAAACACTGCACACTGGACTTAATACAAGTGTGATAAAACCCAGCAGCAGCCATCTCTGCAGGAGACCATGATGAAAAAGAGTTATAGGACAGGAACGTTTTTAACCTCTTGTATTCACTTCTCATTGGTGCATTATAACCCCTTCGCAGCTGCTCACGGATTTGCTGGAATTCCTTCTCCATTTCTTCTGCTACCTTGTGAAAATCAATATTGAGATGAGGGTAGCGGGCCTGCAAGTAAGAGGGATCCAGCTCAGAGATTTTACAGTTACTCGTATCCTCCACAGGAGATTCTGGGGCAGCCATTCTCTGAAAAATAACACACAAAGCTGGCTACCTAGTTCCACTAAATATACAGTTTAAATATCACTTCATTCATCATTTGTCACATTAGTAAAATACTGGCATTAGGTTAACAATGGATATGAATGACTCCATGCTACTGAAAACAGACCAAAGAAAATAAACTAACTCCTCACCCAGTATAAACTGGCATATTATTAATATTACAGTAGCAAGTAAATGCCTTCCCAGCTGAGATTTGGGCCGCATTGTACTCGATGCTGTACAAATACCAAGTGAGAGACAGTCCCTGTTCTGGAAAGCTTACAATCTAAACAAGCAAGACAAAAATGGAAGGGGAAACAGAAGTACAGAGAGTGGAAGTGATTTGCCCAAGATCACACAGCAGCAGTGACAGAGCCAGGAAAAGAATCTAGACCCTATTGGACTCCCAGTACAGTGCCCTATCCACTAGACGTAGCTGTCTTTCAGTGATTTTAATGGAGCTATGCTAATTTGTACCAACTGAGAATCAGGCTCAAATCTAGTCCGGGCATACCCAGGGCTGTGGGGCACCTCTCTACCATCTGCCCTTAACATGAGGAAGCCTTGTCTGTACCTGCTGGCGGTTAGTTCCCAACTTCACCAGCCTGTGGCAACGCAATCACTGCCTTCCACAGGCCCCATGCTCTTTACAGGTTAACCAACCCTTGAGCCCTGCAAGCATCCGCCTGGAATAACCCAGCCCCTGATCCCAAAGGAACAGTACACCTCAGCTTACCAGTTACACCACATAACACAGCTCTGTGTAACACACTGCACTTAGGAATGTTTATAGTAAAAACGAAGTTTATTTAACAAAGAACAGAAACTCAAGAAGAAGCAAGTAGAATTAAAGGAAACAAATAGTTACAAGTAAAATAGAATCATAACACACTCCCCAGAGCCTATATTTAACTAACAAGACATTCCCCTGTCTCATAAAGGTTAGCTCTCCCAATGTCTCTCTCCCAGAGTTAAACTTCCACAGCAGTTGTGATCCTCCATTCATCAGACAAGTCAGCTGGCAGCTTGTCTCCTAGGTGAAGGAACCAGTGCATCTCTCTGTCCCTACAGCTACAGTCCAAAAATCTACTGTCTTCACTTGCAAACAGCACTTCCTCCTGCTGATTTATTTCTTCCTGTAAATTCCCTTTCTTGAAGATTTCACAGACCCTCCATTAGTATTTGGTTCAGGCTGTAAATGGGCATTCATCGTGAACTGTACAATACCAAATTTACATGTGGCCAGACAGATAGATAAACATTTTTTGCCTGAAAGAAACTTATCACCTTATGATGACCAGCCTCAAGTCACAGACCTTAAGAACATAATTTTCAGTACACATACGTAACTCCTTATATATTATCCACACATACATTTCTCAATGGTTATGAGGACCAGTATGACACATGCTTTCAGTAGAGACCTTACACGACACTCTTTGGTGAACTAATATGTAGATACCAGATGCAGGGGATCCCTGTAACCTTATGCACCCCTGTGCCCTCTGCTAGTTGGCACCAAAGGTCCCTGAGTCACAATAGTTAACCCAGTTTTCAGTGGCAGTGAAAGCAGCAATTAGAAATAAAAGAGCAATGTATAACAAATGGAAAAAAGTGGAAACAGATAGCAACCAATATAATCAGAAGTTATAAAGTATAGAAAATTGAAAAGGCAAGCTAAAGACATCAGGAAAAAATCCATTAAGGGAAGACATTCTAGCAAAGGAATAGGCCAGTTACTGAAGGATGATGGTAAAAATGTTAATGATTCAGAAAAGGAAAAACTGTTCAATACATATTTCTGTTCTGTATATGAAAAAAACAGGATGATGTACTCATATTACACAAGGATGATGAAGTACTGTTAGTAACAAAGGAGGATATTAAGTAATATATACTAGGGATAAACATTTTTTAAACCAGCAGGCCTGGATAACTTGCACCCAAGAGTTCTAAGAGAATTGTCCAAGATGATGTCTGCCCTGCTGGTATTAATGTACTTTAAAAAACTGCTATTAGCATTTGTGTCTTTTCCTAGTTGTCCTTTCGATTCTTTTTGGCCTGCCTAATTATACTGTTACAGTTGACTTGCCAGAGTTTATGCTCCTTTTTATTTTCATTACTAGGATTTGACTTCCAATTTTTCAAAGTTGCCTTTTTACCTCTAACCTCCTCTTTTACCAAGCTGTTTAGCTATAGTAGCATTTTTTGGTCCTCTTAGTTTTTTTTTTTTTTAATTTGGGGCATACATTTAGTTTGAGCCCCTATTATGGCATTTTTAAATAGTTTCTATGCAGCTTGTAGGCCTTTCATTCTTGTGACTGCTTCTTTTAATTTCCATTTAACTAGCTTCCTCATTTTTGTGTAATTCCCCTTTTTTAAGTTAAATGTTACTGTGGTGGGCATCTTCAGTATTTTCCCCCCTACAAGAATGTTAAATGTAATTACATTCTGATTGTTATTAGTGAGCAGTTCAGCTATATTCACTCTTCAACCAGATCCTATGCTTCACTTAGGACTAAATCAATAATTACCTCTCCCCTTGTGGGTTCCAGGATTAGCTGTTCCAAGAAGCAGTCATTAATAGTGAAATTTTATCTAGAAATTTTATATCAGCACCCTGTCCTGAGGTGACACATACCCAGTCAACATGGGGAAAGTTGAAATCCCCCATTTTTATATGATTTCCTGTTTTTGTAGCCTCACCAATCTCCCTGAGCATTTCACAATCGCCATCGCAATCCTCGTCAGGTGGTCAGTAGTATATCCTACTGCTGTACTCTGATTGTTCAAGCATGGAACCCATAGAGATTCTATGGTACAGTTTCATTTTATTAAAATTTTTACTATATTTGACTTTGTACTTTCTTTCACATATAGTGTCACTTCCCCACCACTGTGTCTTACTCTGTCTTCCTATATATTTTGTACCCTGGTATTAGCATGTTCCATTGATTATCATTGTTCCACCAAGTTTAGATGATGCCTATTAGATCAATATCCTCCTTTAATACCAGGCACTCAAGTTCACACATTAGAATTTAACTTACTGGATTTGTATAGAAGCACTTATAAAATCTGTCAACATTTAGTTGTCTGCCTTCATATGATGTTATGATGTTCATATGATGTTGAATGGGATTCTTTCATCACACTGTTTCTCTTCTGTTCCTGCTTGTGTTTTATCAACTTTCATCCTTTCCTCTGTACTAGGATCTAGAGCAGCGGTTCTCAACCTGTGGGTCGCGACCCCGGCGGGGGTCGAACGACCAAAACACAGGGGTCACCTAAAGCCATCGGAAAATACATATTCGCTGTGCCCTTGCAAAGACCGCCCCAAGAATTTCTGAATTGGTAAGCAAGAAGCAACCACAACCATCTCACTAAATTTGGCAGCATACTGTTGCAAAATATTGCACTGTTGTTTACTGTTATATTACTGTTATTATATTTAAACCCATGCTATGCCATGGTGAAATGTTATTTATTTGGAATTGTTGTTATATTTAAACCTATGCTATGCCATGGTGAAATGTTATTTATTGGAATTAGTAATAAATATTTCTCAACATATAATTAAATATTGTTTTTGTGATTAATCACTATGTTTAAATTATGTTTGATTTGTAGCAATGAGAATACATAATGCATATCAGGTATTTACATTCCGAATCATAACTGTAGCAAAATTACAGTTTTGAAGTAGCCACCAAAATTATTTTTTGGTTTGGGGTCACCGCAATATGAGGAACTGTATTGCGGGGTCACGGCATTAGAAAGGTTGAGAACCACTGATCTAGAGTATCCCCTTTAATAAATCCTCCCCAAGAGATATCTCTGTCTGAACCATATGCTCCTCTGCATCCATCAGCCTTCCCCCAAACCTTAGTTTAAAATACTTCTACAACCTTTTACATTTTACAACTCAACAATTTGGTTCCGTTTTGGTTTAGGTGTAGGCTATCCTTCCTGTATAAGTTCCTCCTTTCCCCAAAGGTTCCCCAGTCTCTAATAAACCTAAATCCCTCTTCCCAACACCATTGTCTCTTCCATGCATTGAAACCTGCAGTTCTGCCTGAAATTTGCCCTAGGCATGGAAATGGAAGCATTTCAGAGAATGCTGGCATGGAAGTCCTGGACTTTAATCTCTTACCTACTGTTTAGATTTGGCCTGCAGGACTTCTCTCTTACGTTTTATTATATCATTGGTACCTACATCTATCATAACCACTGGCTCCACATTAGCACAACACATAAGTTTATCTAGATGTCTCAAGAAATCCACAACATTTACAATCAGACAACAATTTACCATACGGTTCTTCCAGTTACCATAAACCTAGCTATCTATATTTGTAAGTACCTTCACAAGAAGAAACTATTGGGTACTAAATGGCTTTTTAGTGCAGTAGAAAAAGGCATGACAAACTTATGGATGAAAGCTGAAGCCAGCGAAACTAAAATTAGAAATAAGGCACACATTTTTCTCTTCTCTTCATTTCTTTACCCTTAATGTCTTCGAATCCAACCAAGATGCCTTTCTGGAAGATGTGCTTTAGTCAAACATTGGGCTCACTAAAGGGGTAAATGCATGAAATTGAATGGCCTGCGATATATCGGAGGTCAGACCAGATGATCTAATGGTCTTCTCTTGGCCTTAAACTCCACAAATCCTCTGTGTAAACCAGTTACTAGAGAGGGATGACACATACCTTTCACAGATATTTGCTAACAGCAGAACAATGCTGAGACACAGCAATCTTGGGTTCAGTTCCAGGTTTTGAAAATATGTCTAGTGGGCACAGACCTTTAAGTCCGTTCCCTTCAGCCCAGTACCTTCTGCCCATATCCCCTCAGCCTGTCCCTGGGCCAGGCCTGTCTCTTTACCCACTCACAAGCATCTCATCTCTGTCTCCTGGCCTAACTAGTCTGTCTTCACTCTCCAAGCTCCTCATCCCAAATCCAGTCTGCCACTCCAGGCTCCTTTTCTGACTCACAGTTTTCCCCCCTCTGCTGCCCCAGCTCCTTGAGCTCCTCATCCCAGTTCTCTCACCCAGCACCTTGCCCAGACAGTCCCAACTTCCCCACAACTATTTACCAGATCCCACTCCTAGTATTCCCTCCACTCCCATCTCCCAGACCCAATCCCAGTCTCCTCACCTTCAGTGCCTGGCCCAGTCTACTAACTCCGCCTCCCTCCCCTGACAGTCCAGCACTTGTCCCTTCTTCATTTCAGCCAGGCTGCTTCCTTCCCTTTGCCACCAGTATGCCATCAGAAGCGGCATTGACCAAAAATGAGAGTTTCTCTGTTCTCATTTCCTGTGTTCAGTGCCACAGTGGCCTACAGCTGCTGGCAGCAGCAATTACAAGGAAAGTCCTACTCTGCTCTTGTAGCCCTGGGCTGGAGCATGTCGATTGTGGAAAATTTAGCTGCCAAACTAAGAAGTCTCTATTGAGCATGTGTGAACTGAGATTTTTCAAAAGCACATAATTCAGCCAAAATTGTACAGATTTTCATAGGTAGAGCAAATGGTGCATCCCTGATGCAAAGGCAACCTCATGCCAAATTTGAAGTTTCTGTACCAAATCATGGAGGTGCTAGAGCTTCTCAAGGAAATGCTTATTACAAAAATGTTAAACATGGGCAAAACAACATATTTTTTTCTAATCTCATGCTTGGAAATGGATTTTTGATTAAGTTTTCTACAAAAAATAGTCTGATGGAAACATCCACCATTGAAAATTTCACTCCAAGTGGACAAAGTTCTGCAAAATTATAAGCAACTGAATACAGGGTCTATAATGGGAAATGTTGGGCAACCTTAACTGTAGGCAGCATTACCAGCTCTATCTATAATAAAACTAACCAGAACAAAGTTCCCAACTTTTACTTCTCCCACTTATTTCATTACAAAACAGGTTGGACTAGTTGGACTTAGTTGGACTCTGGCTTTAAAGAGCCTGTTCAATGTCTAGAGTCCTTTACTTTTCATTGAAATCTAGGTCTGCATTACAGTCTATTTAACTGCTTTTTATTTAACTGCTCTTACAACAGTTAAACAGCCCTCACAGTCAGTTACTACCCCTAAATCAGATTATAGTTTTTATTCCCCACCCCCCCAAAAAACAAAAAACATTACATTAAGAGTAAGGCTCAAACTAAAGTACTGACACTGACCAACAGGAACTCCCACTCAGCCCGCACTCCACTGTGCTCACTCAGTCTGATATGTCCTTCACCTCCTCCTCAGTCTGGGGACTCTCTTCTTTACTGTGATGGATGCTATAGAAATATTTATAATAAAAATACAGGGGTATAAGTAATTCTCATAATGGGGAAAAGGGCATCTGGCAGAACAGACTGTCTCTTCTGGGTTTAGTTTAATCTCATCTTCCTGCTTTTTTCACCGCAATACTCATGTGCCTCCTCTTCCAGGAGTGTGTTTTGTCCTGAATACATTTAGAAACTTTACTTCAGTTACCTTCCCTGGTAAAATTCCATATATAACATGTTAACATTTCATAGAAATCCACAGTAATAATGGATGGAAATGGTTTAAAGAGCATCTGTTTAATGAAGATATAAAACAAGCTCAGCATATTTAATAAGCGAAACACAGAGCTATTATACACAGGTTTTTGCCAGTTGCTAGCTAGGTCTATCTGCTCACTTGTGAGCACCTCAAAGTAGGAACGATCTGCTTGAAAACCTTGTCATTTTCTACGTGCACACTGGTTAACCCAGTGTACCTCTCAACTTGCCAAGGCACAAACATGGGATGCAGCATCTGACAAAGACCTAGAATGATGGACACACAAAAAAATATTCCTAAAGGAAATTTAAAATGCTGTGAGATTTATTCCTTTAGTGTAAATGATTCTTACTAGAACCTGAGTCTTTATTTCTGAGGTAAATAATCTTCAAGCATAAACATGAGGGAACACAAAATTTGTGTGGAAAATAGATAGCTTTGGAATAAAAAATAGGGACATTAGAAAGGTAACTACTCCAGAACTTTGTCTTGATGAATACCCAACTCTAGAGAACTAACAGGTGATCACTGTTGTAGAAAAAGATGGGAAGAGATACTGAAGAAAATAAGTTTAAACTACAGATATGTCATTCTATACAAATTATAACAACAGGTTTACCTCCTTCCAGATGCTTGATTACAGTCCACAGAACTTCTTGCTACGGAGTTACCACAATCAGTTTAGCTGGAAAAATTAATGGTCTGTCAGCCTTCTGACCCAAAAAAAATCAGAAACAAAGAACTGGAAGTCACATGCTGGAAAACATCATTGCACAAGAACTTCCTTACTGTTGAAACGAATTAACAGATTGTGACGGGGCAATTTCGTGCAATATCATGGATAAATGTTAACAGTTTGGGGTCCATTCTATGAAAAGTGCAATTGTTTATCTGTTATTGTAGAATTATATGCAACTTGTCTAGGAAACATGACTAATGTAAATCATGAGAAAATGTTAAAAACTTCCAAGAACTGTTTGCAACAACACTTGTGACATGGGTCTCTTAGGAGGTATTTGGGAAGCCTTTTGAAGCTACTCCCTGGGAGAAAAGCCCATTGTCTACTGATTACCATCTCCTGGAAACCCCAGATCAAAACCCCGCAAACTGTATACAGGATGGACTAAACTTGTCATGAGCGTGCTAGTTCTGAGCAGAGGCTGTTATGAACTTGTGACCACAAAAGAGTCTGCTTGTGGCATCTGAAGGCCTAGTCATCTGCTAAACCCCATGCTGGAGTTGGGGTGAACTCTGGTAAGCATATTAGCATATATGTAATTTTTAAAATTATTTTTAAATGTTTTCTCTGTAATCCTTTTACCCTATGAATAAATATGCTTGTTTATAAAGAGTTGTGTGCTAACTTCAGTGTAGGCAATTACATCGTTATTTGTCCCTGAAGAGAAAAGAATCAGGCCTGCTTAGGTAGTCTGCCTTTGCTGGTAAATTCACAGTATAATCAGGGAATTGGGCAGCTTGGAAAAACGTAGTTACTTACCAGTAACTGTTGTTCTTCGAGATGTGTTGCTCAGATCCATTCCACTTAGGTGTGTGCGCGCCCTCGTGCACGGCTCTCCGGAGAACTTTTCCCTAGCAGCCCCCTGTAGGGGCCGGCTCCAGCGCCCCCTGGAATCCCGCCCTCATGCAGCGGTATATAGGGCGCTGCCGGCCCCTCCCCTCCTCAGTCCCTTCTTTCTGCCGACTCCGACAGCGGGGACGGAGGGTGGGTGTGGAATGGATATGAGCAACACATCTCGAAGAACAACAGTTACTGGTAAGTAACTACGTTTTCTCCTTCGAGTGGTTGCTCAGATGCATTCCACTTAGGTGATTCCCGAGCCATACCTTGGAGGTGGGTAGGAGTCAGCGGCGAGCTGCCCTCAGCACAGCCCTGCCGAAACTCACGCCCTCCCTCGTCCGCCAGCGCAGTGCGACATGAAAGTGCACTGGCGACCCGGCGGTGGCTTTGCAGACGTTGTGCAAAGGTGCCCACTACGGGTGTGGCCCGGCACTGGTTGAGGGCACTGTGATGACCTCTGAAAGTGGTGCTTCTCAGCAGCACCGAGCAGTACTTGATGCGTGTGGTAGTCCGCGTGGAGACACGCTGGTGACCTTTCCACCTGGATTACTGCTGTAACCAGAGATTCGCTTCCTGGCGCAGCCATGTAAGCCCCACACACAAGGATGGGCTCATTACGTTTCAGTGAATGTGATCTCCTCACCTCCTTCCCGCCATGTGGTTTGGAAAACATGGGGAGGAAATTTATCTTGATTACCATGAAAGATAGGAACCCATTCCGGGTAGAGAAGCCAGATGTTGGCGAAGTTGGACCTTGTCCTATAGACTACTGTCTAGGGAAGCTCCAAGATCCCGGCCTTAGCGCCGGAGGAGCTTCTTGCCGAAATAGTAGCCCCCGGGGGGGGGCTACCTTCTGCGAAAGCATGAGCTGGGGCATAGAGACGTGAGGACCAAAGGGGGCCCCCGAGCATGTCGAGAAGGCCAGGTCGGGATCCCGACGAGGCACCGGGTCGCGTGCCTGCAGATAAAACTCACTGCCCTGGTGAGGCAAGTAGCTGATCTGGGGGAGCCAGAACAGGTGCATCCCTTCGAGTAGCTGAAGGGAGGCCAAAACGCGCGACCCGTAAATCTTCAATGTGGACCAGGACTAGGCCTTGGGCTTTAGCTGGAGCAGATACTCCAGGATTGCCTGTGCCAGCAAGATTCTTGGCAGGCTACCCCCGAACTCTGTCCACAAGGTGGACCATGTTTCCTTAACCCGATACGCAACCTGTGCGGAGGGTTCCCACTGCCTAGCAGGGCTCGCTGTGCCTGCACCAAGCGGGCCCTCCCTCCTTCTGTCAGCAGGTCCAGGTGCAGCAGGTACCCCAGGTCCTGGGGGAACTATATGTCGGGGCGACCGGACGGTCCAGCAACATGCTGAACCAGTCCCGTGTTGATTAGGCTGGAGCAATCAGTAAGACGTCCGCCCCGACTTACCTTACCTGCACAGTCGGACACCGGGCCCGGACAGAGTGGGAGGAGACGCGCACTTGAGAGAGTCACATTTAGTCGATGAGGGGTGATTTGGAATCGACCCAGCCTCGCTACCCTGGGGCGAGCAGAGCCTTGGACACCCTGTGTCCCAGACCAATGCGACAAGGCCCAGTTGGAGAATACCCCACTTGGGGAGAAACACCGGCATGATCTACGGATGTCACAGTGGGAAAAGAGAACCTGCTGAGGCAATTCCCCTTGCCGCTCCTGTCCCCCGGGAGGTGAGAGGCAGTTAAGCGGAGAACATGCCTCACCGCGAAAACCAACGGACGGGGGGCTTTCTGCAGAGGATTGGGGAGTGTGCTCCTCCCCTCCTTTGCGCTGATGTGCCGGCGGCTATACCTTGACTGACGGAACCAGTCCCTGAACAGGATGCCACGCAAGACCTTCACCAGTGCAGGGAGGCTCGCACGGGTAGGGAATCCATTGGGTGGCTGTTCGGTGCCTGTAACAAGGCCACCCACCCTTGAAGCAATCTGTGTCCCAGGCGGCCCAGTGTTGCCACGCATGTGCAAGCCGCCAAGTGACCTAATAACTGCAGGCAGTGTCCGAGATGCTGTCGTGGACATTGTTGCAGCTGGAAACCGGCATGGACCATGACCCCGAAACTCGTGCGGGGGCAGGAAGGCTCTGGCCTGGGAAGTGCTCGCTAATGAGTAATGCAGCCTGCTGCACGTGGAGCAGGGGAAGAGCAGGCCCCACGGTCCCCCACACTTAGGACCGGGATCTGTCCCAGGCCATCAAGACAATGCCGCCAGGGAATATCCGCATACGCTATGACTCAGGTGGGCGGCCCGCACGACTCTGCGTCTGCTGGTCACAGGTAGACATGAACTAAGAGCAGCCAGAAGCCCCCATTCCTGTCCCTACATACAAAGGATTAGAAGGCCTTGGCATGTGGAGCCTCAGAGAGCTGAGTGCGGTCCCAGAGTCCCTCAGACCATGGAGCTTCACAGTGGTCTGACCAGAAGGAAGACCAACCCATCGGAGGGGAAGCCCTGAACGGTCACTGCCTCTCCTGGGACAGGCCCAAGGATTGCAGCCAGGAGCGCCTCGTCGTGGCAATGGCGGAGGCTATGATCTCAGCTGCTGAACCAGCAGTATTTCTGAGCATCTAGGGTGCTGCTCCAGCACCACGAATCTCCCATCCAGGACAGTGGTGAAAACCTGTGCCCTGCAATTCGTAACCACCCCAGAAGACTGAAGGTCGGTACACCTGACCTACAGGGCTGTCACGGACAATGAGCTGGGACACAGCACCCTGAATCCAGGGGCCGGGTCTTGAGTAATCAATAGCCTGGCCTTCCGGTCGGGAGATAACCCTCCCCCTGCCATTTTGACGTAGAGGCGACGAATGGGGGAGGGGGGGGGGGTGTTCGATAGGGCCTCTTCGCCTTAAGGGCCCAATCGTGGACCCGCAGGGGCACCCACCTCAGAGCTGCCACCCCGAACCCACTGAAGAAGGCAATCTTGGCCTTCAGTGAGAGGTCACCTTCCTGAGCAGCTCCCAGTGCGCCTGAAAACCTTCCGGCGGCGCCACGGGCCCCCAGAAGACTGCCCTCCTGGGCAGGATGAGGGGAACTGCCACGGCACATCCCACGGGTGGTCACACCAAAGGAGTGCACCGTGGTGGGTCTCTCCATGGGACCTGACTCCCTATCCAAAGAGCAGAGACCTTGTCCCGAACCGTAACAGTGCAGACCGCACTCCACTGCACGAGACAGGCAGCCCCAGTCCCAACTGGATGGCCATGGGGGCCCACAAGGCTACCATTGCCTCTGGGGCCAATGCAGGCCGACCGTGCCCCCACTGTGGGAACCCGGGCCACCCCACCTGTGGGCCCTGGCTGTCCCGCATCGTGGGTGCCGTACCTCGCCAGGGGTGTTCCCCCCGCCTCCCACGGCGTGGAGGACAGCGAGAACCGCCTCCCCTGCCCCAAGCGGTGCGGATGGGAGACGTGTTTTGGGGAGCTCCTGGCACTGACGTGCTGCCCTGCACCGAGGGCCCCGCAGTGTCGCTCACCCCTTGGTGATCGGGTCCAGCGTCACCCCGATCCCCGCAGTGCTGAGCCTGCCACGAGCACCCTTGGCTGTGGTCTTTGCTTAGCAACTGGGGTCCGCACCCCCTCTGCGTGGGTGGACCCCACTTTGCTGAGGAGGGAACCCCCAGCGCCCCCAGGCCCCACGCCCGTCCCGGGGGGTGGGGGGGAAAGATGCTTCTGAGCTGAGCCCTGCAGAGGCACAGGCATCTCTTTTTTTTTTTTTTTTTTTTGCAGCTGCTGCTGCCGGCTTCTCTCCTCACTCCCAGCTGTCACTCGGCAGCGGGAGGAGGGGACCCACAGCCCCGCCTTCAGCGGAGCGGCACTGGGACCCGCACCGCACCTGGAGGGCGGGCGGGGGGGGGGAAGGAGGGGAGGGGAGGGGAGAAACACCCGACC
>ML675629.1:44255118-44308035 GCA_007922155.1 Mesoclemmys tuberculata
GCACACACCTAAGTGGAATGCATCTGAGCAACCACTCGAAGGAGAATAGACCATTCAGAATGGAGAGAGAAATGGCCACAGCTGGGGAGCCAGAAACCTAGAATCAGTGCCCTTGCTGGACAATTTGGGGAGGGGGAGGGTATAGGTCTAGTAGCAATGAGGTCAAACGGGGAGGGAACAGGGAAAGGAGAAAATGGAAGTTTTTTTTTGCTTAGGTTCTTTTCTCCCCTACATTTCATTGCACCAACACATTTTACTTCCCTGTCATTTCTTCTGTTTGCTACTAATTTCACAGTCTTTAGTCCTTGCTTTCACTCCTTAGGAAATTCTATCAAGTAGTACAAGAATTTTGCTGCATAAATTGTCTTTATGTCTGCTCATCGGTGATTGTGACTAATACTATGCCAAATCCAGTAAGCAAAGAACTGTGCAACAGTGTAAACTACCAACTTGATATTCCCACAAGCAGCCGAGACTGAGATTGAATTAACTTCAGCAGAGAAAGTTTGTATGGAAGAAGAAAGTGCTCCCTCCAGCTGCTGGAAACATGATGTTCGCAAGAGTAATGTCTAGGTAATGAGAGGATTATTGTCTGATGATGATATCAGAGAATCTGCTCTAAACTATTCTGAAACTTCTGTAAAGAGTAAAAGGGTAAGAGACTTGAGATATTTTATTATCCAGGCCACAAGCAGACAAAGGAGGAAATGGTAATAGTCATACATGTCTTCACAGTACTAATTTCCCCATTTTAGTGCTTGGCCGGAAATTAAGTATTGACTAAGAGAGCAACTGGAAATCCTCAGCAGTTTCATTGTGGATGTGACAGCACAAAAAAAATGCTATTGAGAAGTGCAGCCCTAAACGGTTTTGTTTTTCCTTCTGCCATCTTGAGAAAAGCCCCAAGTGAGGTCACATCCCCATTATGAATAAAGATAGTTCAGAATGTGGGCAAAATGGAATTTTCCCCCCATCTTGTAAAGGACCAAGGTATTTATAAGTATCTTAAATGCAGGTTCACTCTTCCCATTACAGTATTTTAATCATGCTGTAGCATCTGGACCAAGAGCTTCTACTCACATATTACCTCTGAAGTTGGTTAAGAGTATTTGTTTCTATTTATTAGTAAATGTAAGTAGCAATATGAAGTTAGTTACACATGAGATTTATACACAAGTGTCACACTATACATAGTCTCTTTTAGAATTACATTTTTAGGATAAATGACTTTCAAGATAAACAAAAACTTTGCACTTGAGTGTTCTGTTGAATATCCAAGTATTTAAATCCTTGAAACTTATCCTCTCTGTTACAAAAACTATGAAATCTGCTAATTCACAGGAAAGAAGCCACAAACATGAAGAAAGAAACATGAAGAAACATGAAGAAAGAAACTTTTTTGGTTAGTTGCTCACAACTCATGAAGAACATGAAGAAACATGAAGAAAGAAACTTTTTTGGTTAGTTGCTCACAACTCCTTTGTGATGTGCACTGCTATCTAGTTTCTCCTCTCACCACATATCCTCTACCACCATTTGCCTGGAATGCTTGCCAGCTCATTTCATTTTCATTCTTCTGTTCCGTCTATGCTTCCCCCTCATATTTCTTCTTTGATGGAATCAGAGCAGTAGTTTTGAGGTCTCCAGAAGTTAGGGTCTGGTTGGTGCCTAGATGTTATGGTATTAGGTGTTTCAGAAATCCCATAAATTAGATTAGAAAGAGAATTTCCCAATTGGGAAGCATGATGTGATGGTGTCAACTACTATCAGTGTTCTTTAGGGGAAACTAAATTAGTGATGGGTCACAGATCAGCATAGAGCTCTTCAAATGGCAGGATTATCAAACCAAATGTTCAGTCAAAAGATAAACTTGAGCTTTGTCTACACTGGGAGTCTGCTGCAGCAGTGCAGTTTCACCAATGTAAATCCCTGCTATAGGTGCACCACACTGATGCAAATCATGTCTTAAGCGGTTTCAAATAGGGAAAGCTGCATCAGCATTCAAGTCAGTGTATACCAAGTCTACACTAAAGTCAGCACAAGTGTAGTTATACTGTTGTAAAAACAAAACATCAAACAAACCATAGACATAGGTTAGACAAAGGCTAATATACATCAGTGTTATTTCAAACCTAACGTGCATACAAATCCTAATGGCCACATACATCTCATTTCACATAAGCATTACAGTGGCTTTACTAAGAAAACAACAGGCAACATAAAGAGAGAGGAAGGTGAAGAGAGATTGTCAATATTGCAATCCTTGTGACAATAAAGCTCTACTTCAGACTATGGTATGTCATTGCCCTCAGCAATTACTCAGTATCACCAAGACTGACTCCATGACTGTGCAACCACAAACCACCTTAAGTTGCAATTCCTTGAACTTAGCTGAACCCAACTTATCAAATAGCTGCAATAAAATGGCAAATGGGTCTCAATTTACATATATAGACCCAGAACCATAAAACAACAAATGGGTCTCAATTTACATATATAGACCCAGAACCATAAAACAACTTACACACCTAACCCCCCGATTTCAGCACCACTGTGCTACACATGCCATCTCTTGGTTGGTGTCTAACCTTGTCAAGGCCTAAACTCACTCAGAGCCTACATATTTACAGTGGAAGCTCCCAAGGTTGCTGTTTCTGCATCTGGGCACATGCACTGCTGCCTCCCTCTAGGCAGCCAGACATCTATCTCCCACCTACAAGCGACGCACGAACTGGAGAGAAAACAATAGGTGTTTGTCACTCTATCTTCCATACAGGGCCCCGGGGAGAGAAGAACTTCCCTTTTAACCTTTTGCCCAGGAGTAAGAGTAGGATTTTGCCCTGGGATGTGAGAAACCTGTGGTTCAATTACCCCCTCTGATTGACGAAAAGGGATTTGAACAGGACTCTGCCACCCCTCTGGCCACTGGACAACAGAATATTCTGAGGCAGGCTTCCCTCAATTTCTCCTGTTGAAGTTGTTCCACTCTAAATAACTGAGTAATTAAATATGAATTGGGCCAGAGGGATGAACCACCTTATAGCCTAGTAGATAACTCACCAGAGAAGTGGCAGATATTCATCCAACTCCTTTCTCATCATGAGGCAATGGGAGGACTTGAATCTGGGGTTTTCCACATCCTGGCCTAACCACTGGGATAAAGATTATGAGAAATCCTCCCCTACATCGACAGCAGTTGTGTGTAGAGCTAGATGATCTCGTAGCATTAGTGGATTAGGCCCCAGAGGTAAGATAGGCAGACGAACACTTATCTTCCTCTGGTTCATGGATAGTTAACAGAATTAGGCACTTCCCTGCAGTCCAGATTTAGGCAATGAACTTCACGAGACAGGCAAGGTTTAGGACACATTCCTCTCATGGGCATCTTCCAGTGGCTATCTTATGTTTAGAGCCACCTAACATGCTGGATCACTCTGGAAGGCATCTCTCTTCCCTCCCCATGCATTGGAAGGGGAGCCTAGGCACCCAACTTCAGCTTTGTGGACTGTATTATTGCTCCAGTGATTTTCCATGTGCCTAAACTTAGTGATTAAGATGCTGAGTGTTGCAATGCTTAAGTAACTTTGTGGATTCATGCCATAGGGTGCTCAGTTTACAAGGTTTTTTCTCTTTTTAATTTGCAGCTCTGAAAATTCACCCTGGGCTCAAGTGTCAAACTGGGTTCTGTTTCTTGGATGTGGCAACCATCAAAAGAGTCTATAGACCAAACTCTGCTCCCAATTCCACATGGGCAAACATACTGCCTTCCTTCAGTTTGCAACGGGATGATTAACTGGAACTTAAATCATTCCGTTGCAGATACACAAAAAGGAAGAGAACTCAGGTCCTCTTTCAAATATTTTAATATTGGAATGCTAACAAATGAAAATCAGAATGGTGGAGAAAGTGCTTTTTGCATATTCATATTTCAAAGTCAAACTACAGTGTAAGCCTTAATCACAATCTTAGCAGGTCCATTCCATTTTTAACTCGCATTTTCATTCCTTTTAGTTTAGATGTAATGTATCACATTCTGACAAAGAACTCCGCAAGGCTTTATGTAGCTCAAATTTCTGAGAATATGAGTGAGATCACTTAATTAAAATGCCATGTCTATTATATTTTTCACATCAGTCACATATCTCCCCCCACACACACTTCTTTTGGAATCTTACAAGCTTTTAAACTTTCAGCAAAAGTTTTGCAGTCCATTCTGCCTATGGTACATATACTGAAACATCAAAATGATGATTTGTCATTTGAACAATTTAAAACTATTCCTTTTTCATGGTTAGCTTTCAACCTGGGAGAACATATTAACTGGGTTCACTCCATGTCAGGTACTTTTCAATATTTTCATTAATGATTTGGATGATGGAGTGGAGTATGGTTATACAATTTGTGGATGATGCCAAGATGGAAGAGCTTATAAGCATGTTGGAGGACAGGATTAGAATTTAAGATGATCTTGAGAATTGGAGAATAAGTCTGAAATCAACAAGATTAAATTAAATAAAGATAAATGAAAATTACTGCACTTAAGAAGGAAAAATCAAATGCTCAACCACAAAATGAGGAATAACTGGCTAGGCAGAAGTACTGAAGAAAAGAATTCGGGGTTATACTCGATCACAAGTTGAATACAAGTCAACAATGAATGCTGTTGCAAAAAAGGCAAATGTCATTCTAGGATGTATTAACAGGAGTGTCATATGTAAGACATAGGACGTAAATGTCTCATTCTAGGAAACAGTGACTCAGCTAGAGTACCATGCACAATTTTGGGTACCACAATTAAAAATGTGAACAAATTGGAAAGATCAGAGAACAACAACAAAAATAAGAAGCTCAGGTTTAGAAAACATGATCTATGACAAGAGGTTGAAAGAACTGGGCATATGAAGTCTAGGCTGAATGGGAACCTGATAACATTCTTTAAATATGTAAAAAGTTGTCACATGTAAGATGGTGATCAATTATTCTCCATGTCCACTGAGGGTAGGAGAAGTAATAATCAGCTGAGTTTGCAGCAAAGATTTAGGTTGGATATTAGGAAAATCTTTCTAACTATAAGGATACTTAAGCACTTGAACAGGTTACCTAGAAAGGTTGTGGAAAACCCATCCCTGGAGGATTTTAAGAATAAAGTTAGACAAATATCTGTCAGGGATGGTCTAGGTATACTTAAACCTGCCTCAACATGAGGGGGTGGACTAGATGACCACTTGAGGTCCCTTCCAGTCTTGCATTTCTATCATGTTTATGATGTAGAGTGTTTATCCTGCTAGTCTGTCATAAAATACTTAGATAAATTCTTATAAAAGATTTTTCTCTAAAGTATTTTAAAAAATATTCCACCTCAAAGGTGGAAAAACATTTAATTAAGTATAAAAATATATTTAAGATGTGTTAGTTTCTTTGCAATTTATTAAATGAACATGAATCACAGTTTTAGCATCCAAATCAGTTTTTATCATTTTTCCACACACTTACAGATACACACATTTATTTATCATGATTCTTGAATAAATCAAAGGCTTTCAAAACAAGTGAGGGAAATAAATCAGATGATGCATATATTTTTATAAAACATTAACAATAAGAATTAAATTAAAAAATTCCAATTCTATACGTTAACTGAAGATTGTTCGTTCCCCCAGCCAATCTTCATTGTTATTGCATTCATCTAGGTATTTCTTCTTGTTTTCGAGTTGCCTTGCTCAAGTCTATGGTTGAATAGTCTAATTTGACTCTGTGCAGAAATGAAACAGGTAGGAAAATCTCTACAAACACCTGGTATCACACACATGGAGGAGCAGGATGCTTGTGAATGCAGCCAGGACAGCAATGCAGAGAATCATGAACAAATAAGTCACATTCCACACAAAATACATTCTGGCAGACCTTACAAATGTAAACCTGAGTGAAAAGATTTTAAAAAGTTAGTTAAATTTTAAAATACAAATAGCACTGTTATAGTATTACAGCAATGCAAACTGTACTGTAAACAAACTTTATTTTGCATATTTACATCGTAAGAGCCCTACAAAATTAAGGTTTCCAATATGAAAAGACAGTATCTTTCAAGCTAGAGCTAGCCTTTAGATTCAATCCAAATAAACTATAAATTGTTTCTCTTATTAAACTAACAGCTGCCCAAATTCTCTCACTTAAAAATTCCATCATTGTAATAACTTGGGAATCCTAAGGACACTTTATTTTTCAGTATATTGAACTGTAGCTAAAATATGTTAAAAAAAATCAATATAGGTTACACTGAAGAGCTCTACAAATATAAGCATCTTGTCTGACAATGCTCATTCTTCTCTGCTTTAACTCTATTCTTTAAAGACCCCACCATTCTTATGCCCAAAGGTGGGAACAAGTCTCATTCTTGGCCCTGTCAACTTTTTGACTGAGGGCAGCAACACATCTGACAGTCTCTGGACACTCCCTAACCTCAAGTGTGCTGCTTTTGCAGTCTAAAAAGTGAGAACTGAGGACTGAGAATTCAGTCTAGGCAACATGATGGTCTCCATACAGTTGTGGGGTTTTTTTGTCATCAAAACGATTTTCACAAAGATTAATTACATTAAGAAGAAATGTGCAAATTACAGTACATTTTAATAATCAGACTTACATGTTGATCTTTAATCTCCCCTTGGCAGCCTTGACAATAGCTATGAAACAAAATTCAATATTTTTACTGAAAGCAGAGAAAAGATTTTCAAACAACACCATTTTACAGTCATTCCTTATACAATTATAACTTGATATTCATTTTTATAATTTAAAGAACAAATCATAGCCATTTAACTGAACATGCACTAGTTCAACCAGTAATAAAGAAGCCATTGCCAATTTATCGTACTTTCAAAAGAAAAGATGAAATCTACGAAGACCCAACTTATAAAGAATCTACAAGGCATGATTTACATACCGTTCTCCTTTATATTGTTCCAGTGGAACTTCTTGAAAGGCCTCCAAAGGAAATAGGTGATGGTAAGATCGAGCCAGATGTGGTGCAGAGACTAATGTAAGACCTGGAATGTCAAAATAAGACCCCAAAAAATCATTTATTTCTCATATAAACCAAAATTTTGGTTTCATGAATAAAGTAGAAAACAGCAAAAGAAAGCATGTGTTTAGTAATCCTTTGGCCCACAACCTTCCCTTTTAACAGCAAACAGTATTTTATATGAGCGCATCAATTTTCCATCTGAATTTCTGCCTTAGCCCACATAAAATTGAAAAAAATCAAGAATTAAAAGTTATACAGTTCCATTCTACTTCATCTAGGTTAGTGATTGCAAAGGCTTACTTAATCTTTATAAAAGTATACTTGATTTTCTGTGAGGTATGAATTATTACTTTAATTCTATAAAGAAAATATAACTATGCCCAAGTCCTTCAATGAAGGCAAATTACACTTTCCTCCAGCACAAATGATCATTCCACTATACTATATAACTGAACTGGTTGCTAAAGGAATCCCTTTGATATGTGTTCCAATCAAGTGAATATAAAAGATACTGAAATACAAAAGAAATGGTGCCTGATCAAATTTCGGTTCACCCAAAATTGCCCGACATCAATGAAAGTTTCGAACACACAAGGAATTCAGCATCAGGCTTATGACATACAACAGTCTGTTATTACCGTATGGTATTGCTTTCTACACACTGCATCCCTGAGAACCTCTTGAACTTATTTGATACCCAAGGATATAGAATAAAGAATTAAAGACAAATTGGGCACAACTGAATTTTTCCACATCCTGATAGTTTCGGGGTTTGTTTGTTGTTTTGTTTCTTACCATTACATGTAAAGAATCATAAAATCATAGAAATGTAGAACTGGAAGGACCTTGAGCGATCATCTAGTCTAATGCCCTATACTAAGGCATGATCAAATATACCTAAACCATTCCTAACATTTATTTTGTGTAACCTGTTCTTAAAAACCTTCTACAGGGATCTGACAAACTCCCTTGGAAGTACTCATCTAACTATGAGGATAGCCAGTTCTTCCTGATATCTAACGTAAACCTCCCTTGCTGCAGTTTAAGCCCATTACTTCTTGTCTTACTTTCTGTGGACATGGAGAACAATTGATCACTATCCTCTTTATAACAACCCTTAACATATCTGAAGACTGTTAACAGGTTCTCCCTCCCCCTCCCACACCCCTCCCTCAAGTCTTTTTTCCCCAGGATTAGACATGACCAGTTTTTTGTAACCTTTCCTCATAGCTCAGATTTTCTAACCCTTTTATCATTTTTGTTACTTTCCACTAGACCCTCTGTAATTTGTTAATATCTTTCTTAAAGTGTGGTTCCCAGAACTGGACACCATACTCCAACTAAGGCCTCATAAGCACCAAATAGACAGGACAATTACCTCTAGTGTCTTATATATAACACCACTTCTATTCATACACCCCAGAACTATATTCGCATTTTTACAACAGCATCACATTGATGACTCATATTCAATTTGTGATCCATTATAACCCCCAGAGCCTTTTCAGCAAGTACTACTGCCTAGCCAGTTATTCCCCATTTTGTAGTTGGTCATTTGATTTTTTTAGGTATAAATGTAGTACTTTGCACTTGTCTTTACTGAATTTTATCATGTTAATTTCAAATCAATTCTTCAATTTGTCAAGGTCATTTTGAATTCTAATCCTGTCTTTCAAAGTATAAGCAACTCCTCCCTATTGGTGTCATCCACACATTTTATGAGCATACCATTCACTCCATTATCCAAGTCATTAACGAAAATATTGAATAGAACTGGACCCAGAACACAACCCTGCCAGACCCCACTAGATATGCCCTAGATATGACACTGATATGCCCTAGATATGACACTGAATCACTGATAACTCTTTGAGTAAGGTCTTTCAACTAGGTTATGCATCCACCTTATAGTAATTTCATCTAGACCACATTTCCCTACTTTGCTTATGTCACGTGAGACCGTGTCAAAAGCCTTACTAAAAGAAAGATAAACCACGTCTACCCCTTTCCTCTCCCTATCCACTAGGCCTGTACCCTTTGTTAAAGAAGAAAATTAGGTTGGGCAGGCATTTGTTCTTGGCAAATCCACACTGGCTTTTTAATAAACCTATTGTACTTTAGGATGCTTAAAAATTGATTATTTAAAAATCTATTCCAGTATTTTTCCAGGTATCGAAGTTAAGCTGACTGGTCTATAATTCCCTGGGTCCCCTTTTTTGCTCTTCTCCCAAACTCCTCTACAAATTCTCTAAGATAATTACTAATGGTTGTGAGACTGTTCCACATAGTTCTTTAAGTATCCTAGGGTGCATTTCATCAGGCAATGCCAATACAGTAGAACCTCAGCGACATGAACACCTCGGGAATGAGGTTGTTTGTAACTCTGAACAAAACATTATGGTTGTTCTTTCAAAAGTTTACAACTGAACATTGACTTAATAGAGCTTTGAAGTTTTACTATGTTGCTTTTAACCCTCTTAATTTAAATTCAGCATGGAAACAGTTTCCTTACCTTGTCAAATCTTTTTTTTTTTTTAAATAGTTTACGTTTAACACAGTACTGTACTATATTTGCTTTTTGTGCATTTCTGTCTGTCTCTGCTGCTGCCTGATTGCATACTTCCAGTTCCAAATGAGGTGGGTGCATGTGGCTGACCAGTCAGTTCATAGCACTGCGTTCATAACATTGAGGTTCTACTGTATGAATATATTTAAATATTCTTTAACCTGTTCTTTCCCTATTTTCGGTTGCACGCCTTCCTCTTTGTCATCAATATTAATTGTGCTAAGTATCTGGTCACAATTTACCTTTTCAGTGAAAACTGAAGAAATAAACACCTCAGCCTTCTTGATGTAGTCCATTATTCACTCTCCTTCACTGCTAGGTAAAGGGTTTACACTTTTATTTGTCTTTCTCTTGTTCCTAATGTATTTATAGAACCGCTTCTTATTGCTTTTTATTGTCCCTTGCTAGGTGCAACTCATTTTGTGCCTTAGTCTTCCTGATTTTGTCCCTTTGTCCTTATGCTATTCTTTTGTATTCATCCTTAGCAATTTGTCCACATTTCCATTTTTTGTGGGATTCCTTTTTGATTTTCAGGTGCAACCAAAGTAGCTTCTTACTATCTTTTCTATCTTTCCATCGCACCAGGATAGTTCACTGTTATGCCTTCAGTATTGTCTGAGAAACTGCCAGTTCTCCCGACTCTTTTATCCCTTAGATTTTCTACCCATGGGACCTTACCTACCAGTTATCTGAGTTTGTCTAAATTCTTATTCTGCTGCTTTCATGCCTCCCATTCCTTAGAATCATAAAACATCATTTCATGATCACTTTCACCCATATTTCCATCAACCTTTCGATTTGCAATCAATTCCTCCCTGATAAAAGCAAGTCTAAAATGGCTGTTCCCATTTACTTCCTCCATCTTCAAAACAAAATGTTGTCCTCAATACATTACAAGAATTTATTGGACATTTTGTGTTTTGCAATATTGCCTTTGCAACAGTTGCCTGGGTAGTTGAAGTCCCCCATTACTATATATTTTGGATATTTCTATTATTTGTTCTAGAAATGCTTCATTCACCTCCTCCTCTTGATTTGGTGGTCTACAGTAGACCCCTACCATGACATCATCCCTGTTTTTCCCCCCTTGTGTCATCACCTAGTCAATATACCTTTTATTTTGGGGGGAGTACTCACCACAGATTTTGCATTCCACAGGTAGTTCACAGTATTTGGCTCTACACTGGGGACACAAATATCCACCCAGTGTAAGACCTGGATCACTGTTGTTTTCCAAGTGCCTGGAGGTAGGGCAGGAAGAGAAGAAATCGACACTGTTGAAATCTCTTGGACAAATCTGAAACTGCTAGACAGAATTGGAGAACTAGCATAGAGTTTGTTACAGTGGTGTGATGTGAAGCTGCAGACCAACCAGAAAGTTTGCTAGTGTAAACACATCATTAAATGGCCATGTCATTTAAGCAGAAGTGTTTTGACAAAACACCAACACTTTACCAGGTTCTTCAATTAAGTCCTGGGATTAACCTTCCAATTTCATAGGTAGCAAAATATCCAGAACAAAACAATTTTAGAAATCTCAGAAATTCATTAAGTATTACCTAACTGCTCAATTTCCACTACTAATGGAGTTTCTAACCCTGTGTCTCAATAACACCCAAGAACAGTGAAATGTCATGAGGAGTGCAATAAGCTTTTTGAAATGTGATCTAAATGGTATAAGGAAATTTTTTCCCAAGAAAGGAAATTTATGCTTGATTTAACCACCTGCTTTTTACTCAGAAGCCAGTAACACGCCTTCCTCAATAACGGGGAGAAAAAGAAAAAAACAAACAAACAAACAAACAACTACATTTCCCCCACTTAACTGAAATCTTTTTTACCTCTAGAAAGTGACTTTATAAAAGGCATCCACTATACGTATAATTTTTCCTCACACAGAGGAACTCTGTATGGACTTTAAGATGTATATCTTAAATTTTTATTCATAAGACACGGTTACCTTCTGAAACAAAAGAATCCTCTATCGTCCTTGAATGCTAATCAAATTATCAGGCCTCTGTTTTAAAACCCTGTTCAATTTCACTACACATTAGCAATGAAATGACTGGACGACTCAGTTCCAGGTATTCTCTCTTTATCACCACGTTTATGGATACTGATTTATAATATTTGTTATAGTATACTAAAAACTGTATATATTGCAGTGGCGCCTAAGGGAACCAGTCAGGGATCAGGGCTTCACTGTACAGACCCAACCAAAAGATGATCACTGCCCCTCAAAATCTTAAAATTTAAGTATAAGGAAAAGACAACAGCTGGATACAAACATTAGGAACACAAGATAAAATGACACTATTATGAACAGTTGTATGCAGTGACCTAAAGACCTCTGTATAAGCTCAAAAGCTTGTCTCGCTTACCAAAAGAATTTGGTCCAATAAAAGATATTACCTCATCCACCATGTCTCTCATTATGAGCAATGTCATAAGCAGTGGTCACACCAGCTGCCTATCCATTTTCATGTTTTGTATCTTTCAGTGCAAATACAGCATCTTCTAAGTTTATCTAGATACCACAGAATTCTAATAATGTAGCAAACGAACCATATTTTACTTACGCCATGCTAAATGATGGTTTAGCATCCTGATCAGAGAGAAATGCAATGGTATGCTGAGGAAAACCTTAGGAAACAAAAAAATATTCCATCACTATATGAATTAGTAATATACAATAAATATGTAAGTGACTTTTCAATTTCCTATTTGAGAAGTTAAAAAGTAAAGGGTTAATGTTTAGAGTATTTCATGTTATTACAGAAGTCAGTACACCTTTTCCTAACCCATTATGAGTGTTCTCTTCCTACTTCTATCTTCAAATCCTGCATTGCATCCCCTTATTGAAACACTATCTTTTCTTTTCACTTAGTGTGAAAATGACCGAAACTCCAATTTTTTGGCAAACAATTACAGAGAAAATTAGGTAAGATAGTAGGGAAGGACAAAAAGCAGAGTATGAATGGGAACCATGGTTCAATTGGGAAATGAAGAGAAGGAATTTAATGATCAGACATCAGAGACATGATCCCTCTGAGTGAAGTGTGATGGTTAATACAATATTTTCTGGAAGTCGTAGGCAGCTCCCAGTCCTCCTCTGGTAATCATTTTTATAGATCACCTCAACCAAGGAGTAGTGTTTCTTATTACTGTTTCCCTGATTAGAAAAAAACAAAAGCTTTATTTAATTATAAGGAGGATTACACACAAGTGTCTGTTTTTATGTATTTATTCACTTGACGAATGAAAAAAGTGGTATTAAAACGGGGAACAAGCCTGCACAGTGGCACAGCAGCAGAACATTGGTTTTGTGCTGCAACTTAGGGTTAGCTTCAGGTTTGCACTCTTTCAGAATTCTCTCTCCATCAGGGAGAAGCAAAGGCACTCTTTTGATTTGTTAAAAAGGAACAAGCTGACAAGACTTCTCCTAGTACATGTGTCATCTGTTAATCACATAGTAATATCAGCATGAATTTAAAAGGCTCATGGGTTTTGGCCAAGGTATTCAGAAGGCAGTCATCACGATAAGATGGTAAACAGAAATACAAATGGAAGGGCATGTTTCTTAGGTGTATCAGTCATATTTTACATAACGTATTTTTCAACATTGCCCAAAAATATTGTGTAAGTTTGTTACTACCCACTGAAAGTTGAGTTATTTGTCTTTTTATTTTAATTCTCAATATTTAAATAGGTGAGTGGTGTATAGGTATATCATTTAATATGTTAAAATACAGTTTGCTAAAACTGAAAAATTAAAATAAAAACAATTATGCATCAATAGTTTTTGCATATTTCAAAGTTTCTTTGTTCATATTATTCTTTGACACAGAAGACACAAAAAAGAGGAAGTTACATCAAAAAGATTCTTAAATTTTGCACTTAATTTAATAAAACAAGATCCTACCCATTCGAATAAGGGAGCATTCAGAACTTGAACTGGCAGGTGGAGGGCTTATATGATGCATCAGCAGTTCCTTATAATGGCTTTCATCTAAAATTACATGGTATGTTCCTACCATGGAAAAAGAAAATTCATGACTCTCTGCTCCCTCATTTATTAAGAATAGGTAAACATCACAATCATAATACCTGTTCAAATAACAGATGGCTAGTTTTACTGAGATCAGAACCATCAACAAGGAAAAAAAACTTGAAAATCAAGTTTAGGCAAAACTTGAAAACAGTTCTGACAAAATTGTATAATGCTAATAGTGCAAAATATATGGGATGTTACCTATAGTTACGACATGAATTTAAAAAATTAACATTCTAGAATGACTGTATACCTTTAAAAAGTTAGGTAGCGAGAGCCCATCTTTCCCTCACCACATTAACTTATACAATGCAATTTTTTCCAAGTGACCATTGTTATCACTAATGACAATATATGTTTATTAACTTCTATATGATACAGTTTTCCTACAGACTCTTTTAAAGTTTAAGTATCCTTGTTTCTTTAATCACCTCTCTTCCAAACCAGCAACAATAGTTGCATATTAAATTTACTGAATTTGTCTGACTTCTTTAAACTGAGGGAGCAATTATGAAATAGTCTCCCAACACAACAGTATGATAAAAAGAAATGCAGCCTCTTTAAACATCAGAATTTATTTTAAAAAATTGACAAATCAGTTACTTTACTTTCAGACTTAAATGAGTATTACTGACATATGTTCAGATTCAGTCTATATACTTACCACCTGTTTCTCGGGCAAGTACAGTACAAACTCGAACTTCAGCAGATAGGCCGATGACAGATACTCTGATCTTAACTGCCTTTAAACACTTCACATGGAAAAACAAAAACCACCCAAATGCATCAACAGAACTGAAAACTTGTAAAAAGTACAGAATTTTAATTGAAAATTTAATGACAAAAATGACTTTGCAACAACAGCTTTCTTGGAGGTTTTTGGTGGTTTTTTTAAAAGTACTTAAGACTTCACTTCTTTACCTTAATTAGATCATAAATATTAGATGGATCACATGTTGTCAGACTGCTAAAGATAATCAAAACCTCTCTGCTTGTATGTCCTGGCATGTGCCTACAGAAGGTAAAAAGAGGTATATTTCAATTAGCTATAAACTAAGAATATATCAATCACACACATGCATGTTGAAGTTTGATGCTGTGGGCTTTTAAGAATCCCCAAGAGTAACATTTCCTAGGACTAAGATGTACAAAACTCAGAAGAAAAGAAAACACAGCTAATGCCCACAAACACCAAAGGATGCTGTAAATCCCCCTCAGAATTGCTCCCACAATAAGGTCATACTTTTCCAGTATGTAACCTACTCTCAGCTGATGGCTTGTTGTAGTTCTTGAAGTTACCCCACAACAGTCCTCCAGGAAAAAATTAACTTCAATGTAACATCACCACAACAAATAATCTCTCAACATTGTTTTTAACTTGATTCTGTGGTCAATTCAGAGGTGCAAATCTATGACATCTTTCCTGGAGAGCAGGTCCTCAAGATTTCCAGTGTCTTTATCTCTCTCACATCCATATATAAGAATAAAGCAATGCTTTCTTTTTTCTTTTTTTTTTAAACTTCCTATAAGAAAAACTACCACTGAATGGGACACAAACTTGTTGTCTTTCCTTTTAAAACTCAACAACTCAGATCCACTCCAACTAGCTGGTCTAGTAATTTACTGCAACATCCACCTTTGCTCTGTCATTGTTCCTGGCCCCTCTCACTCACCAGTCAGATTTCCCTCAAACATCTGTTCTTTCTCTCTAGCCACTTCTTTGCCCATGCCTCCTCCCTCCCAGCAAAAATCTAGAAAACTACTATCTTAAAACCCATCTTTGATGTGAAACATACAAAACCTGGCCAGATGAGCATGGCTAAAACAGGTGATAAGATGTGACTGTTCCTCTTCCCCTTCCTTCCTTTTCTCATACCTTTATCTAACCCCCACCTCTGCTATTTCCTCAGACCCTCTCTCTACAGCCAAATTAAAAAGACAGTTAAAAATAAAAAACAGGAAACTAACACAATTGTGGGATGTTTCATCATCCTATTCATTTACCTGTCTATTACATCCCTATTTCCAAACCTTCATCTGTTATTATATCCTTTAGATGTCAAGCTTTCTAGGACAGAGACTATGTTGTCTTCAGCTAGTTTGTACAATACTCAGCAAAATGGGGCTTGCATCCTGAATGGGGCCTTTAGACACTACGGTAATATCACAGACAGTGTCATAATTAAAAAACAATTCATCAGCTGCTCTTTTTGTTACAGTAACCCAGGTTCCATTTGTCCTTGCCTCATAGTCAAGTTCATAAAAGCCATTCCTACAGACCATTACTTAAACCACTTTTCCATTTCACTTTACAGCTTTGGAGTGCACCTGTTCATATCTGAGGAGTTGAGCCACTAACTGTCCAGAAAACAAATTTTAATATGTTCTTTGCTTTAATACTTCTCAATTAAGAGTTAAAAACTGCACTTTTCAGCCCTTTGTATGTAACAGTTGTGGTCATGCCTAACCTGTTCAAAGAGAGAATGAAATCCTACATACAAATATTCAAAGTGATAATTTTGGCAGCAATTGTTTCCCAAGGTGTTAAAACTGAAGAGTGAACCAACAGACAAGATGACATTTGATCTTTATGTTATAGATATTTAACAGTTATGTTTTGATAAATGATTTGTGCTCTTAGGGAGGCAGAAATCAAAAAGTTCTCCACTTCTTACTAATATTAAATTACAATTACATACAATTACATACTCCCACCTAAACAGCATAAACAAGTTTTGTCTGGGAATAATAAATAATTTTTATTTTCAAATGACAACTACGTTGACTGTGCATTTTACAAAGCAGAAGTTAGTTATCTGTATTCCAGTTACACCTTAGGCATCTTGGAGGGATCAGTGCAGCACTGTGCAAGGTATTATTCCCAACACAAATACAGTCTCTGCCACAAAAAGCTTACAATCAGCATTTTATCAGTTTCTATTGTTCCAAAAAGAGTAAAATCTGTAATAACCTACATATACTAACTTTAAAGTCTGCATGGCCAAATTTAAAGAGTTATAGAGAGATGGTTCTCCATGGCAGGTTAGATCTACAGCTTTCTTCAGAGCAGTTATATGCTTCCTTGGGTTCCCTATAGGTTAAAAAAACAACTCACCTGAAATGGTAAGATAACAGAAAAATGTATAATTGTAACATTTAAAAAAATGTATACCATTCATACTGTATACAGCATGAAATACATAAACTGAAAAAATCCTAGTGTGAACTATTAAAACAATTTGTGATACAACACTATTTAGTACTTACATTGTCTTTTACATCCTCAAAGCACTGTACAAACATTAAATAACTCTCAAAGCACCTAAGTGAGGTAGAGGTTATCCCAATTTTACAGACGGCCAAATAGACAAGGAGAGGTTAAATGGCTTGCCAGAAGCCACACAGTTAGTTAGTGGTAGAACATTAGAAATCAAGATTATGAGCTTCATGTCTAATCTACTAAAGCACAAGGCCTTCATTAACTACAATTACAAAGTTAAATTAGAAAACAGGGAGAGAAAGAGAAAGTATCAGAAAAAAGGTATGTTTTTACATGATATTTTAAAGATTGATGAGGCAGAAATATGAGAAGGCTGTTTCAAACAGGAAGAGCTCCTACGAAGATGGCTCTCATATCAAGTTATGAAAATGTATATAAAAGAAGAAGCTGGTGCTAGAGGAAAAAAGAGAGGAGAAAGGGGAGGCAACAGAAAAACCTGTTTTGGCACTCAAAACAAATTACATGCACAAAGTTACCAACAGAAAATCAATACTGAAATTCTATTTCTGTACTTAAAGATACGTATATTTATATTCCTAGACATATGTAGATTCCCTGGACTAACCAATCAGAAACTTATCTCAGAACAGGCTACAATCCTTCAATTAGATCCACTAACATGGACCCCTAACACCTTTCTGGAGCTCTACTGACTTCAGTAGGGTCTGCCTGTATGAAACAAGTTGCAAGATCAGGGCTTTAGAGTGCAACAGTCAGAGTGACAACAATGCTTCTCTAACATAAAAGGATACTTCTTTCCTACCTGAAAGTTCTGTCAGCTTTTCAGCTCTTTTACTCTTAGTTACAATTATACCAATCTGCAAGAAATAGTTCTATTAGTGAGTTATCAACTTGATCTACATTCTTAGTATACCTTGTGTATTGTTTAATAGATTTTTTTTGGACTACCCACATATTTTTCTGTTGATTTTCTTTTCAAGCACAACAACTTAAGACCAGCTCTCACCTTGAGATACAGGAAATTTCTAGCACAACTCCCTTTCTATCAAGATGAAAATATATTCTAAATTCTTCACTCCACTGGTTCCTCTAGCCCTAAGGAATAAAATGTCTCTTTACATCCTCTTTCTGACATTTAGAATGCAACTGCGAATCCTAATTGTATTAGCATTTGTACTTCAGAAGACTATAAATCAATATTCAATCGAATTCTCATCCTCACCACTTAGTGGAAAAATAAAAATTTCATAAGATTGGGGGAGAAAGAGGAAAAGACTTCACTACTAATTTAAAATAATCTGTTTAAAAGTGCTTATTTAAAATTAAAATAAAACTTTTAAACAGTTCTTTAAATTTTGTTTTAAGACAACTGCTTAATTGATAACGAAGAGTCTGGTTTCCAGCACAGGTGTACATACCTGACTAATAGGATTTTGGTCAAAATATTCTTCAACGAAATATTCCAATAACTATAAAAAAATGTTCAAAGTATTAAAATAATTAACATATCAGTCACTTCATATCCATTAAGTTGGTAGCACCTACGCAACCATTTAGGACCTTTAAACACCCCCATCCGACCCACAGCCCCACATACACACACCGTTATATGTACGGTACCTTTCAAAAACTTTAGAAAAATCTCAGCATACATTTAAGCACATAATAATTATATTAGTGTTATTTCTGCAGCAAATTTAAGATTGATCTAACAGCATTAGTTAGAACCAAGACAACAGTTGAAATTCTATTCTGTAATACAGATCAGTGATAATGATTGAGTTATTTTCTGTGATTGATAATCTTATTAGCAGAAACTACAGTCCCAATTCTGCAAACAGTTGGGCATGCACGCGCGCACACGCACACACTCTTAACTTTAAGCACAAGTACACCCACTAAAGTCAATGGCATTACTCACGTCCATAAAGTTAAACATGTGTCACTTTGCAGGAATAAATCAGGGACTAAGTCATATTTAGCCAAATTTATTCCACCTTCCGTATGACTCAAATTCATTAACCAAAATTCTGCTTTATTTTGGTTAACACATGGAAGACTAGAGTTATTTTGATCAACAGAGGCGTCTTCCCCATTTGCACAAAAGAAATATTGAAAATTACTTAAATAAAAAAGGGATATGACATTTAAACAAAGCATGTTCCCCTAGTTCATACCAAGGACTCTGTATAATCTATACTTTTAAAGAAATGGAAGATATTACAGAACAAAGAGGAAAATAGAGTTTGTGATTCAGCAAAATGTGAAAGTTTTCCTATGTTAGCTAAAACTGTTGCCATAAATACAGCACGTTTTATTTGTATAGGAAATAAGAATGATACAAAGTGCAAGCAAAGTATATTTATTCTCTTTCCACGCATGCTATGGGTGACCTCTGCCCCCGCCCCCCCCGTCTGCCAACTACCACATTCTTTGTATGGCACTTCCTGTTTAAACTTCTCCACCATCCTCCTAACCTAATTATTAATTAATTATTACTAATTATTATTATTATTAATTATTAATACTACTTTAGTAGTACCTAATGATGCCAAACAGCCCCATTATACTAGGTACTGTACAGAACAAAACACAAAAGATAAACTTTACCCCACAGAGCAGAGAGTTTGAAACTGTTTCCCAAACAGATGGTCACAACCAACCAATGGATTGCAGGAATGGCCTAGACAGATTGCCACAGCCAGGGCTGGATTAACCCACCTCCGTGCCCCAATTTATGCAAACATACACTTCTCTCAACCCAATGAAAGTGGGTGGTTGGAGAGCAAGCCTACCCCATGCTCACCCCACAACAGTGCCTCTTCTCCCCTAGGGCTGAGCCCAGATCATCATTCCAGGCACTGAGACCTGGTATATGGGATTGCAGTGCCACCCACTCAAATTTGGTCACCATAGAGGGACTGCAAGGCCAAATTTGAGTGATATTGTGACCCCATAAGCCAGGTCACATCACCTGAAGGGGAATCTACTGCATAGGAGCCGTCACTACCAGATGAGTGCAGGGTGGACTCACTTTCCAAACAAGTTCTTCACTTCCTAATGCTGGCACTGGTCCAGGATTAGGGTTCCAGTGCGAAGGCAGAGGGTGCATATATGTAATGGTGGTTCACAAAAAAAAAAAAAAGACCAAATTCTGTTGGTGGGTCACCTTAGTGAGAAGTCTGGGAACCAGTGATTTAGAGTTTAGAAAACATGCAAGACAAACAGAGAAAAAGGGAAGAGGCAGATGGGAACATTAACATAAATATTAGTCAAAAGTAGTTGCCATCTTATTCGAGGCCAGATGGACATGATCTGCAAACATCACAACAAAGGTAGGTTAATATACTTTTGATAAATTAAATACCTTTAAAGTACAAGTAAGTCTGTTAGGTTTTAAATCTTGGTCCTCCATAGTTCTTGATCCATCAACCACCACATAAAGGTGACGCATCTGAAGCATAATCAGTAAGGATATTAATTCCACAAGTTCTTGGTTAGAAACAAAGATCAACTTTTGGAACTCAAATTAAACATTTATAAAACAGTAATTCAAAATTTACTTGAAATAAAAAGCAATTAAACAGAAAATATATAGAGCCTCCTGTCACACTGGCAAGAAGTAGAGTACAGAACACCATAATGGCCCTTTAAGGATTCTTTGGTTGCTGTTGACTAAAGAGGTTAAGTTCCTCTCCATCCCCCCTTTACAAAGCAGAAATCTTCTCCTGATAAATGACCACTGTTCTCGTCCTCTCTCAAAAGATGGATTATGGAATAATATTTTGCATTTATATCATCACTCATCTATGGAAATCAGTGTTTTTTTTACAAATCAATGAGTTCCCAGAACTGGTTTGAATTAAGCAAATACCATTATGCCCATTTTACACATTATGGAACTGAGACCTCAAAAGGTTGTGTGATTTGATTGTATCACAAAGCAGATCCTACCCAAGGAAACAGAACCCAAGTCTCCTAAATATCAGACACTACCAATCTTTAGTATACCACACATCAACTCATGAAAAATCAAAAAATGTGTCTGCTGGACAAAGGAAACCCCCAAACTCATGCACATCAAGTCAGTAAAATATTTCTTAGATTTGGTGCCACTATATTATCTGATGTGAGCAAATCACTTTAGTACAAGTAATCTCAGACCAGAGTGGATAAAAATCAATGACTTTTTTAAAATAAAAAAATCGGTTACAATCGAATCACACAACCGCTTGGGGTCTCAGTTTCATAATGTGTAAAATGGGCATAATGGTATTTGCTCAATTCAAACCACTTATGCCACAAATTCTCCTTTCTGCATTGTTATCAATAAACGTTTCATTGATATGGTTGAGTCCTTACGACAAGGCTATACTCCACCTGGTAGAGCAGACTTTAGTAGAAGGTTACTAGATACAGTGTATGAGAAACAACTTGATCACTGTGCAAGAAATACTGAGGGGAAATTTGCTAGGTTAAGCCTGGAGCAATGTACACAAATGATCAAGGAATATGTGCCTGTGTGACAACAGATAGGGTTGCATATCTTTCAGAAACAATACATACATCGGGAAATGCCCACACAACAGAATATTTAAAAGAAGTGGCAGTGAAAGCTGTAATAAACTGTGAACATAAATTCAACGGTCACATGCGCAGTTTTGTCACAGACAATGCTGCAAACATGGCGAAGATGAGAAGATACTTAAAAGAAGAAACGGAAGGATGCTCCTTAACAACATATGGCTCCAGTGCCTACTTAATGCATCTTTTAGTCAAAAGACTTAAGTACACCTCCAGGAATAAAAGAAAACGTTGAAGTCACAAAATACTTTCATAACAACCCTTTTGCTTCAACTTCACTGAAGAGAGGAGGAGGATCCAAACTAATGTTCCCTCAAGATGTTCGACAGAATTCTCTGGTTGATTGTTTAGAACAATTTATTAAGAACTGGCCAATTCTTATAAAACTTTGTGAAGAAAATCATGATCAAATAGATGGAAGTATCTCATCCGAAGTGCATAACATTGGATTAAAGAGGAATGTAGAGGATATGCTCACTAAATTGAAGCCTATATCCATAGCCTTAAACAAACTTCAGAGAAATTGTTGCTGCATTGCTCATGCTGTTGAAATTTGGAAGGCAATTCAAGAGACATTGAAGAAAGAAATACCTCACCGGAAAGTTAAACCGCAGGCAACAAAGAAACAAATGGATCAAGCACTAACTCCAACTCATTTTTTTGCAAACATTCTCAACCCCAGATATAAAAGGTAGATGCCTAACTTCTGAAGAAGATGATGCTGCCATGGCATGGGCATCTCAAAATGACTCCTCAGTTACGCCAATCATCATAACTTTCAGGGCTGGAGTGGAACCATTTAAACAGTACATGTTTACTGATGATGTTGTGGACAAAGTCACTCCTCTGAATTTGTGGAAATCATTAGCCATGCACCTTGAAACAGAGTTCCTTCAGCTGCTAAGCCAACTTTTCACAGCAGCAGCTTCCTCTGCAGGCACAGAGAGAGTATTTTCATCATTTGGCATTATTCACTCAAAGCTTAGAAATCGACTGGGAGTTGAAAAAGCAGGAAAACTCGAATTTCTGTTTCTGCCTATGAATAAAAATGATAGTGGGATTGGGGAAGATGAGAGCTAGTAGTAGAAGTTTTAAGGACAGTGTACGTTTAGTGTTGTGATGATTCGTCTGTTAAAGTTAATAACATTTGAAATTTTTTTTTTTTAAAGTTCAAAGACAGCCATCAGCTGGGAACTCAGGAGACAGCTGCAATTGCAAATGCAAAACACTGATGTAACATTTAAGATTTAGTTTAATAAAATAAAAGTGCTATTGTGTTTGTATGTGTGATTTAGTTCTTACCATTCCTAATGTACTATTGCTGCATTTGCAGCTTGACACAGGTAATGAGTATTATGTATTATTTCCTAAATTAATAAAAATCAAGTTATCTAAAAAATTACACAAAGTATATCCTCCTAGATGTAAAATGCTATATTGAGTTGTAAATTAATGTTTTAGTGACCAGATTTGCACCATTGTTTAAGAAATATGTGAAGAAGTATCAGTGGAAAACTTGATTTAAATCAATAATTTTGTCTTGGTGATTTAAATCATGATTTAAATCTATCCACCCTCTCTCAGACACAACAAAACTAGATCTAACAGTCAAGAGAAATACATAAACATACCATTCCAAGTCTAACTTGCCCATGGTGTTCAAAGATTCTGTTAAAAATAAAGAAGAATTTAAGCAAAGACTATAGCATGGGATTCTAAAACAGCGTCAATAACTAAGGCTAATCCTATAGTTACATGCAAAATTACCATTAACATCAATGCACTTAAAAGGGATGAAAAATTAGGTTCTAAATTAGCACCCAACTCAGGTTGTGAAAAATGAGGTAGGAAGCTCATTTAAAAAAAAAATTTCCAGTGAGTCTTATGAAGTTTATTGGAATTTTTTGTTTTGAACTTCTTGGCCACTCTGAAGTATTTCCACAAACATAATATATTTGAAAGTTTGTGGTTGTGTGTCCTAACATCAAACTGTGAATGAAAACTAGCCTTTGCCTAGCATGTTTTTAGACACAGAATTTTAAATAAAATCAATGAATCATCTGGTGCAAATAACACAGCACTAGATAAATATACAGCCAGTCCAATAATGAACATATTAAAATAAGCTGTATATCAATATTTTGTTAGAGGGCAAACAAAAATGGATTCTGCTATTTACATTCAGCGGCCTAGCTGCAGCACACTGTACTGCCACATACAGAATACGAGTTTAGGACTCACGCTCTTTCAGAGCAGAGTTATGAACTATCCAGTATCAATGCCCTTAGAGAAGTGCAGGCTGAGGAGCCCTCCCAAATTATTCTTTTTGGCACTGTTTAGTAGATGGACCTATGGAAGGGGAGGCTGAATCTAAGGCATAAAAGGAGACAAAAAGACAAAGTATGTTTTGTTATTGCAGTGTGTTTCAACTACTTGAAGGGAGCAATTTTTATCTCCTTTGATTTCACCATAGTTAAGCCAGATGAGCTTTCCCCAAAGTATGCTCTATGCTTCTGAACTGATGTTTTACCTTTTTCTCTTAGCCTTAAAAAGAATGTCCTCTATAGTTGCTTTCAGTGAACCAGATTCATCTTCTTTGAGAATCTCCCTAAGAGAAACAATTCGTTAGAACATTTAATTTAAATGTAAGCTTTTAAAAGAAAATAATTCATAAAACAAAACTTACCATGTTCTTTCATAACCCCCTTCCCAGCGTTTGGTTCTTTCAGGCTCGTCATCCATGTCTCTCTGTCCCAGTGTCCAAGCTTTCTTACTTATGATACTGTTGAGTACAACCATAACATCCTTATGAGCAAAGGCATTTTGATAAATTGCGTCTAATTACCTGCCACAGCACGCCGGAACTAATGCAATACACCCGGCTCCGTTTTCGACAGTAAAAACGTGTGACTTAAGACGCAGGATTACTTTAGGCAGAAGTAGGCCCCTCGGACTGACGTGCGTTATCGATAGTGGTTTGGTTTTTTTTGGGGGGGGGTTAAATCACATTAAACCAGGGAGCGGCGCTCCGCCCTGCGCCTGCGGGAAGCAGAAAACGTACAACGGCGAAGTAACGCAGCCCGGGGGAACGTGTTGCGGGCTTTTATGTGGTTGTTAAGTCAATGGCGATCAGGGCTTTTAAAAGTAAATTAACTTTCCTCAAGAGCTAATGGAGGCGGCGGGGCGCGAGGCGAGGCCGGTCTGGGGCCGCGTCACTCGGGCCCCGGGGAGAAGCGGGGCTGAGGCTGCCGGCCCGGGGGCTTGTGTGCGGGCCTGGGGGTGCCCGGCTCCGCTCAAGCCTCCCGCTGCGCGGGGAGCCGCGCCTGCCGCTCGTGCGACCCTCTCCCAGGCCACCCGCACCCGGGGCTCCCACAGCGGAGACCCGCGCGGGCACGGCGCTGACCTCCGACCACTAGCGCCGCGCTCAGCTCGCGCCCGTGACCCCGCGCGAACTCCCGGAAATAGCCCCACTCGGTACCCCTGCTAACCCGCCCGGCCGGGCCGCCGGGCCGCGGGAGAAGCGTTCCGGCCTGGAATGGGGCGGGGTGCGGCGGTAACACGTGTCCGTCCGAGCCCCCGTCCCCGCCCCTCCCCCTGTGCTGCGGCCCGCCCCGCGCTCGTGCGGCTGGGGATGGGGCGCGTGGCCGGACCCGCGCCGATGTCCCCACGAACCGCGCTCCCCCCGCTCAGGCCGCGGGAAATCCCATCGCAGCGGGGGTCGTTCCTGAGCCGCAGGCCGCGCTCGCCTAGAGCGGTGCAGGTGGCTTTGGCAGGGCTCTTGTGCTAGGCGCTGCAGCCACCGCGCCTGAGGCCGGGCAGAGAGAGCGCGGCACCGGATGGATCCGAGCCTACTCTAGACTGGCTCTTCCTTGGCGCCGGGGAGGGAGGTGGCTCCGGGGCCCTGAGCACATTCCTTCTCTTCCTCGCCAAGTTCGAAATGGCCAGAGATGAGACACTGAGGGTTAAATGTCGCTTGTGTCGGGTCTGAGGTCTTGGGTTTTTGGCTAAGCAATAGCAGGCGGAGTAGGCAACAGCTGCCACAAGCTAAGGCGCGTGTAGTCACAGTGCCACAGTCTTGAAATTACATCCAGACCATGTAGGGCTGTTAAAAAGGTGCTGCTCTCCTAATAGGACCTACCACCATCAGATAAAGAAACAGAGCATAGCAGATTAGGGTTGGAAGGGACCTCAGGAGGTCATCTAGTCCAACCCCCTGCTCAAAGCAGGACCAACCCCAACTAAATCATCCCAGCCAGGGCTTTTGTCAAGATGGGCCTTAAAAATCTCTAAGAGTAGAGATTTCACCAGCTCCTTGGTGACCCATTCCAGTGCTTCACTATCTTTCTAGTGATATTTTTCCCCCTAATATCCAATTTAGACCTCTTCCACTGCAACTTGAGACCATTGCTTTTAGTTCTGTCATGTGCCACCACTGACACAGTGGATGGATAGCTCCATCCTCTTTGGAACCCCCTTCAGGTAGTTGAAGGTTGCTGCCAAATCCCCCTTTATGCTTCTCTTCTGCAGACTAAATAAATTCACTTCCCTCAGCCTCTCCTCATAAAGCATGTGCCCCAGCCATGCCTGCCCACAGCCTGGAATTCCAGGCCCCAAGGCAGAATAGTCCCATCCCGCCCCTTCTGCCTGCAGCCTTGCCCCCTCCCGCCACCTGGCCTGCTTGCCGCCATATCCCTCCCCACCATCCTTTGGTCCCCCCTCCTCTTTTCCACATTCCTCTAATCCTAGGCAGGGAGGAGGAGAGGGACACACGCAACAAGCGATGGCAGGGAAGAAGGACAAGGCTGTGGAGAGGCCAAGCAGGAAATGGGGGGCGTGGAAGAAAGGAGAAGGGGAACCAAGCGAGGAGGTGGCCTGATGGGGAGGAACGTGGCAGTGAGTAGGCCAAGGGCCCAGCCTGGAGTGGGGGTGGACTGTGGACAGGAGCCTTAGGTGGAAGAGGTGGGATGTGGAGCGAGCCTCCCTAAGGGGAAGCTTTGAGCCTGCTGCCCATGGCCGTTTTAAAATCTTTAGGACCCTTTTAAAATTGCCCGGCCTGCAGGCAATTCCCCCCTATCAGCAGGCCCGGCCCCAGCCCCCTAATCATTTTTGGTGCCCTCCACTGGACTTTTTCCAATATGTCCACATCCTTTCTATAGTGGAGGGCCCAAAACTGGACACAATACTCCAGATATGGCCTCACCAGTGCAGCATAGGGGGGAATAATCACTTCCCTCAATATGCTGACAATGCTATGAAAGCAACCCAATATGTTGTTAGTTTTCTTGGCAACAAGGGCACTGTTGACTTGTATCCAGCTTCACAAAACTGCTGTTTAGCCAGTCAGACCCCAGCTTGTAGCAGTGTATGGGATTCTTCCATCTTAGGTGCAGGACTCTGCACTTATCCTTGTTGAATCTCATCACATTTCTTTTGGCCAAATCTTCTAATTTGTCTAGGTCTCTTTGAATCCTATCTCTACCCTCCAGCTTATCTATCACTCCCCCACCTTAGTGTCATCCATGAACTTGCTCAGGTCACAATCCACCTCATCATCCAGATCATTAATGAAGTGCTGAACAAAACCAGCCCTAGGACCGACTGTCATGCGGACTGCATTAGGAGGGGGGGGGGGCATTTGTGTTATTTGACATTAATGTGTCAAAATCATAGCAATTCATGTAAGACACGCCATGTCAGGTACTGTTAGAAAGGTTATGATATGCTGAATAAGATGATAATATTTGTGTTCATGTGTGATATGTGTGAGGAAAGTTATGGAGATCTTTGATAACCTGTATTTCAAACTGTGCTATAAAAGACACATCCCAGACAGAGAGGCCACAGGACAATAGCCCGCTTAATGGCCCATCAAGATCTTCACAGAAGCCAAAGGCCTAGGAAGAAACTAAAGGCATACCTGTAGAGTTACCAGGATTGGCCCATGTGACTATGGACTCCATTTTGGTTCCTGTAAAATTCCACAAGCCACATGGCCAGAAACAGAGGGTATATAAGATCAAACCACAGAAACCATTTTGTCTTTGTCTCTGTCTTTGTTTGGTTCTTTGCTCCTGTCCAGCTGCGGACACACCTCTGGATCAACACACTTTGCAACTGAACTGAAGGACTTAGACCCATCCAGGTACTGGATGTATACCAGAGGAAATATACAACTCCACAATTCTTCTAGAAACCTGATGTATATGGACTTTTAAATCATTTGTATGTATCTGATTGCTTTAAGCCTTTAACACTTCTCTTATTGTTCATTTTTCTTTTATTAATAAACCTTTAGTTTTAGTTACTAAAGGATTGGCTGGCAGCGTGGTATTTTGGGTAAGAGCCAAACTTACAGTGAACTGGTACTGTGGCTGGTCCTTTGGGATCAGGGGGAATCTTTTTAGTAAAGAGCATAGAGTTTAAATAACTGGTCTCTTTACTGGACCTAGTGTCGGTTTGGGGAGCCAGAGACTGAAATGCAGTAAAGGGGGCTGTGTGTATTTGCACAGTGGCTTCTTGATAACCAGTGTGGGGGAATCAGAAGCACTGTTTGTGGCTGGTTGGGAAGTCTGACTGCAGTGTCACCCACCAGTGCTGGGAGAATTTGCTCTCCTTTTGCAGCCTGCCCTGACCCTGGCATTATCAGTGGGCTACCCTGGGCACGGACAGGTCACACCGACCCCTGGGACATTCTGCTTGATATTGGCTGCCAACTAGACACTGAGCCATTGATCACTACCCATTAAGCCCAACTATACAGCCAGCTTTCTATCCACCTTATAGTTCATTTATCCAATCCATACATATTCCACTTGCTGACAAGAATACTGTGGGAGACCGTATCAAAAACTTTGCTTAAAGTCAAGCTATATCATGTCCCCAAGCCAGTCATCTCATCATAGAAGGCAATCAGGTTAGTCAGACATGACTTGCCCTTGGTAAATCCATTCTGACTGTTCCAGAACACCTTCCTCTCCTCCAAGTGCTTCTGAATGATTCCTTGAGGACCCGCTCCATGATTTTTCCAGGGACTGAGGTGAGGCTGGCTAGTCTGTCGTTCCCCAGCTGCTCTTTCTTCCCTTTTTAAAAGATTGGCACCATATTTGCCTTTTTCCAATTGTCCAGGACCTCTTCCAATCGCCACCAGTTTTCAAAGATAACGGCCAATGGCTCTGCAATCACATCAGCCAATTCCCTCAGCGCCCTCAAATGCATTGCATTCAGCCCCATGGACTTGTGTATGTCCAGCTTTTTTAAATAGTCCTGAATCTGTTCCTTCACCACTGAGAGCTGTTCATCTCCTCTCCATACTGTGAAGCCTAGTGTGTAGTAGTCTGGAAGCTGACCTTGTCTGTGAAGACCAAAGCAAAAAAGGCATTGAGTACTTCAGCTTTTTCCACATCATCTGTCGCTAGGTTGCCTCCCCCATTCAGTAAGGGACCCACATTTCCCCTGACTTTTTTGTTGCTAACATACCTGTAGACCCCCTTCTTATTACCCTTCATGTCCCTTGCTAGCTGCAACTCCAATTGTGCTTTGGCCTTCTGATTTCACCCCTGCATGATTGAGCAGTATCTTTATACTTCTCCTGAATCATCTGTCCAAGATTCCACTTCTTGTAAGCTTCCATTTTGTATTGAAACTTACCACAGATTTCTCTGTTAAACCAAGCCGGTTGCCTGCCGTATTTGCTATTTTCTCTGCATATTGGGATGGTTTGTTCTTGCACCTTTAATAAGGCTTATTTAAAACAGCCAGCTCTCTTGGACTCCTTTCACCCTCATATTAGCCTCCCAAGGGATTCTGCTCATCTGTTCCCTGAAATCCAGGGTCTGTATTCTGCTGCTCTCCTTTCTTCCTTTTTAGGATCCTGAATTTGGCCATCTCATGGTCACTGCTGCCAGGTTGCCATCCACTTCTACTCCCCCTCCCCTCCAATTCTTCCCTTTTTGTGAGCAGCAAGTCAAGAGGAGCATAGCCCCTCTTTGGTTCCTCTAGCACATGTACCAGGAAGTCTGCAATGCTCTCCAAAAACTTCTTGGTTTAATTCCTGGTTAAGATGTTTAAAAAAGACTTTGTTTGATAGCATTCCGTCTGGCAGGGAATCACGAAGTTTTTGGTTGTAAAACCTATACTACTTACTTTGTCTTTATCATACCCACTTCTGTATTGTTTATCTAAATTATTTCTGTCTAGTTCTTTGATTTTTTCTGTCTGTTGCATAACTAAGTGGGAAATACTTAAATCAGCTAAGATGGTGGGATATGATTGGTTAAAGAACTTTTTCATAATGGGCTAGGATGGTGTTTTGTAGTATTTTAGTTTAAAATAGTTAAGGTATAACTAAGCAGGACCCAACTTTTTAATGAGGTCCAAAAGGAAGTTCTTTGGAATCTAACTCCAGGACCCAGCCCGAAATCAGCTGCCCGACCTCAACACCCTGCCAACTGTTTTTACAGAAACTGGAGTCCCCAGATGATCTAATCCTGACTGGCCATCAGGAGAAGTTTGCCTGCCTTATTGGGAGTGGTGAGCACTGTATGCTTAGCATGTGTATTCTGTTTTGGTAATTAATAGAGAATAAGGATATTACTGTGTAAGACTCCTTCAAAGGTAAAAGATCCTGCAAGCCTGCAGATAATTACTCCCGGAGCCCTACGAATTGGGAAAGGATGGGTACTTAAATTAACTAGGTTATGGCTGGAGCCCTATGGACTGGGAATGGGTGACCCTGAACCCTCGAGTGTAAATTGAGTAAAGGTAGGTGCCTTTCCCCCAGAGCCCTACAGATTTCTGTAGGGGTGCCTTAATTGGATTATGCCTTCAGCCATATGGATTTACCCTATGGTAAAGGTGGGGTGGGTGCTCCAGTATGCTGGTAACAGCTGCATAAAGAAACCTCCCAGATTTACATCAAAGACAAACTGCCCCCGAAATAGCTCAGCACCTGCGTGGCAAACTGGGCTGAAACTAAACCTAGACCCGTCAGAGTTGCTTGGAGGAAGAAAGAACCTTTTCAAATTTTTTGCCACCACCTCAGTACTTTCCATACAGAGCATCTACCTTCACTGCTTTAGGCCCTAGCTGTTAAAATGATACTGTCTAAGGGTCCTTTTGGGCTCCTTACCGATATAGGCGATCTAATGAGCTGTAACTGCAAGAGAGCCTCACCTTCTTCAGCCTGTGGCTGTCCAGGAGACATATGGACAGACTCAGACGTGGTTACGGTGATTCAGGCTTTCATGACTTCTAGGCTTGATAAGCACAAAACTCAATACCTAAGAACTAAGACGGACACTGGAAAAGCCCATGCAACATGTAACTCACCTGTTAGGTACCATGCATCATTATAAGCTCATTACTCTGGTGCTTTGGTCAGTACATTAGCTTCCAATGAATACCAGATTAACTTTAATGTCCTGGTCTTGACCTTTAAAACTATCAAAAGGGTTCAACAAGTGGTTCTTCTGTATCACCGTCAAGCTGTGCTTTGCAAGAACAACAAAAGTGAGACTAATGGGAGCTGAAAACAGAACCTTGCCCACACCTGATCCTTAGCTGTGAAATTTTTGTAAAAGCCAAGATTGGGAAAAACTTTCCACTGTCAGCATAAAATACAAAACATCTCTGCTACAGCTTTCTCTCAACATTAAGAAATATTTATATTTAATAAAAAAAATTCTCCCTGTGCTGGGCAAGGAGGTACTTACAGCTAGAATATACTCTTTTGATTTACAGTTTGTCAGGGCAGGCACTCCAGTACTGATTGTGGTGGTGAGTAGAGTGGCCACACCTAAGACAGCCTGATGTAATTCAGGGCCAGAAGTAGGCTTACCCTAGGTCAAATCATGAATCACATAAAACTGACTGCTAGTCCCCTACCCTAATTACTTGATCAAGGTCCCAGTCCTCCAAAGACTATTTACATAGTGTGAATACCCTTAAAGTCAATGGGACTACTCCAAGGATATAGATTATTGCCCATTCATAAATCTGTAGCATTGAGGCTAAACTCCCTTTCATGTAGATATAAATTAATCTTGTTTCCCATATAATAATCGTCTCTCTTGGTCCTTTACTATTATGCACCTACTGCCAGACTGTGGAAGCATGTCAATTGTTCACAAATAAAGTTGTTTCATGTGGAATATGTTGTCAAGGGAGTATGATTTTCCACCAGATTAAAGGATTACATTCTAAAAACACCTGCGTGGATCAGCTTTACTTTAGTCATTATTGGAAGTATCTGAAAAGTAGGACTTAGACCTTAAGTTATTCTACATCTATTTTTTTTATTTAAGTGTTTCCTCATCATACATTAAAGTCTACAGCAATGGCCTCAAACATTGTAGTAACATCCTTGTAAAACAGAGTTTGGAATTGTTTTACTGTTGCACAATATTTTATATGGATCTATGACTAATCAACTCCCTTAATAGAAGAAATTTGAACAAACAAAAAAATTAATCGTTTTTACAAACCAATTAAATAGAACCTCAGACTTTGCCCTTAGCAATCTTTCCCTGGGTCTAGGAACCTGTTTCATTGGGATAGTGTAATAAGACATCATTACAACCTACAACAAATCTATAGACAGTTAATTGATACATATAAGAATTGTTGGGAGATTTCATGTATGTAACAATATAATTCACATGGATATGGTAATTGCTACAAGGAAAAGAAACAGCATTTTTCTAAATAAATATCTAATAGTTTCTATTTCTTAGGTGTCTATGCAATGAGTTTGCACATGAGAGACTATTTTACTCTATCTGGAAACCCTTAAAATAAATTATTTAAAGATTGAAACTTCTGAAAAGTGCTGTCTCCTGTACAACTGATAGCTCTTGAGATCAAATAGATTTTAAACCCCTTTCCAAACGTTGTGTTCAACTAAAAGGCCGTGGCATTTTGAAATATTAGTTTATTAGAAGACAGCATGGTCAAGCAGAGCACACATGATTTTAAGTCATTGTAATCCATGACTGACTGACAGACTTTAAGATGATCATGTCACTTCTTTTTGTTTTGGTTTCCCTAGCTATAAAATGTGGACATTTCCCCACCCCAGGCTGAGAGCGATGTGGACTGAACGCTGCTTGTATAGTACTCCTAAAAAGGTGACGTGTAAGAATTGAGTTTACTCTTCATAAAATGACTGAATCTTAGTAAATTTTAACTTAAAAGTGCTGTTGTTCAAAAAGAATATCAGTATATTTCTTAAACCCTAGCAATATTTTAAATATTTTTTATTCAATTCATCTCTAATTTGATCACAATAAGAGAACTATCAGAGTCCTACACCTGGAATCTTCTAGCATTTCAAAATCTTGGGAGTTTTCACCAAGTGTTATACAAATCCAGAATAGCAATAGGGTCTTGTACAAAAAATGATCACCACAAGGATTTCCTGAAACAGGATATTTCCTCCAGATCAAATGCCTTGTTCACCACTGTACCTTAAGTCATGCTACTAATATGTTTCTGTGACCTATTTGAAAAGATTTCCCTAACAAAGAACTGATGGAAGCTTACATGCTCTTACCCTTTGTCTGTGCATAGCAGTTTTTAAGACTACATACTTATAAAAAAAAAGGATGTAGTAACATACATTTTTCAAAACAGAACATTTTGACTTTTCATTTCAAAATGATGTTTTGTTTCAAACCTTAGTTAGATTTGTTAAAATTTTAAAAAGGGTACAAACACCTGAAAACATAAAATATCAAAAAGTTTTGTTTAACCTGAAAACCATTTTTTTAATCATAAAAAAACAATTGCCTTTTAGTTCAACCTGAAGCAAAAACATTTTTTTGGTTTGCCCATTGACCTAATAAAATAAATTATTCATTCACTTTGCTCCAGAGCACCTAATGAAGACATGTACTCCGACCTGCACCTGGGTGCCCCCATTTTATGCCCTGCAAACAGAGGAAGGGCTTCAGCACAAATGTCACAGATATTGTAGAGTTTATGAGGAAGTTCTTAGGCAGTAAAGAATATAACTGAGACTTCAAGACTAAGATATGAGCCTTTGTCTAAACCAGGGGTGTCAAACTCAATTGGTATGGCGGGCCACATTTACATTAAGTTGAGTTCAGGGGGGCCACGCATGACACACACTACTGTACTCTACCTTTCATGCTCTACTCTCCACCGAAAAATCTCCCCGCAGGGTAAAATTCGGCGGCACAGTAGGAGAGAGAGGCTCTCACAGGGACTTGCACACTCCACTCTCCGCCGTTAAATCTCCCTGTGGGGTCACATTCGGCGGCCATTTCCTTTTTAAGAGGTCATGCAAGATGTCCCACAACTTGCCTGAGCTCCGCTCAGAAAACACTGACAGCACAAGCCTGTGGCTGGATTCGGACTGCGGGCCAGATAACACAAGCCCGCGGGGCCGCAGTTGGCCCGCGGGCCGCGAGTTTGAGACCCCTGGTCTAAACAGTCTAGTTCCTTGTAAGGACTACAATAAAATAAGTGGTGGAGGGAATATCAAATATAGTCCTATTTAACTTGTAGAGTAAGTTTAAGTTGTACTAGGTCATTGCCTGCCAGAGCTGTGGATGCAGAGAATTGATAGTTTTATATATATATATATAAACAGCACAAAGTACAGTGCACAAAATAGATTTCCTGTGAGAAACTAATTTAAAAAGGCTTGTGATGCTTCTGAAAACATGAGGTATAATTCAACCCTGCTGACTAATGCATATTTTCCAAGTTTTAATGGGTATCCAGATAATGGGAAAACTATGTATTCAACTGTGACAACTTCACTGATGTGAAAAACTGTAGTGAAATGCTACGTTACATTCAATCAATCAAAGTGAATGGGTCAACGTAGAGTATTTTTCAGTTGCAAGTTAAAAAAACCCCACTCCATTCTATTACAGTTCTCTGGTAAGATCTCTGTTTCTGGAAGTCAACCATGTGCATTTACATTTTCAGAAATCTCACCTTCTTAAAAACAAGCACTAATTATTATGGTCAGTCTGCAACAGACTGCTATAATTTAGACACCAAGAAAAGACTATTTTGAAACACCTGTTTAGTGGGAATGTATAAAGGTGAATGGAATGACTGCTTCTCGTTAGTTCTCATTTCAGCTCCACTTAATGAGCTCCAAGAAATTGATACGCAACTTGGTTTAATTATAAAGCTTCAAAAACAAGTGACGTTAGATATGTCAGTAGCCTTCACGATGTAGATAGTATTGGTCTTACTTATGTTCACTAGATATCCAGCTGAAATGCAGCTGCTTTACACTGTGGAAGTAGTGAATACTTTACTGATTAGGTCAGGTCAAATTTAGCCCCAAATGTAGGTTTTATAAAGCCACACACCTACAGAAATGTTTTCACTATTTTAAAATTCCAGTTGAAACAGATTAAAAGAAACCCCACACTATTTCCTGGTACTATTTGCAACCCAAATATTATAGCATTGGTCCAACACATGAGAATCAGAGTGAAATTGGCTAGGTCTAATCTATTCATATCATCTGAACAGTGTGAAGTGCAGAAGAAGAAAACCAGAGTAAAAAATAATCAGATTTTTTTGTAACATTGTTTTATTTAAGGTGTTTAGTAACATAGGCTAAAAATATATTTTTAAAAGCACAAACTTCCTTACCTCTGTCCCTTTAAGAACAGTTAATGTGAAAAAAATATTTTAAAAAACTATATGCTGCAAAAAAATTAAGCATTACAACAAAAATATAAGGATGCAACTTTCAGAGAAGAGTGTTTCATTAGCTGTAAAGTGTTCTGTAATTTCCATGAAAAGTCACTTCGAGAATTTTTTTTTTAATTAATTACCATGGCACATTAAGCCCCCAAAAAGGAAGATTCAGAACTTTATTAAAACTACTGAATTTCAGTTTGGCTTTACTTAATTAAGGCCTCTTGCAAATTAATTTCATTAGGATAGTGAAAACATTTTGGCTGTTTATAAAATGGTCAAAGTTAATTGCATCAAACAATGCATTGACTTAGTTGTCAAATAGTAAATCATATTTAGTAGAAGACAACTGCTCACAGGAACATCTAGATTCCATACATAGTTACAAATCATACCTAAGCCATAAAAAGATTAACTGGTTACTCTAAATACATGCCTGTACAATAAAAAAAAAGTCTAAAATACAAATGTAGATGGTTTTTAAAAAAGGAAACATTCACATTCAATTTCACGTTTTCATTAGTTATACAGTGTATTAGACAAACAGCACTGGGGACCCATTAACACACTTATGCAATTTAAATAATTCCTAAACAAATGGTTAATTATGACCCTATGAATGGAGTGATTACAGTGGGATGCAATGCACATTGCAGGAGTGAAATTTTGAAGGCCACAGAGCTTACTGCTTATGTAACAATACAGATCCACATGTGTTGCAATTAGGAGCCCGAAGAAATGCAGCATTATTTAGAAACTACTTTTCAAATCAGGGCATACCATATGGAGTCAAGAACAAATCTGGGGAATGGGTCAATATGCAGAGAAGGGCAACAATATTTAAGTCCTCAACCACAGTTGAGGAAGGGAGGGACGTCTGCAATGAAATACTAAATAAACCAAACTTTTAGATAAACTTTGGACCTTGGTCTGTTCCCAGGCAAAAATGCCAGACTTCAAATAGAACAGGCTTCTTGTTTGGTATGTTAGAGGTGGTACTGAATAATAAACAAAGTATCTACATTTTTGTTACATTGAGGTAACTGAAATAGAGGCTGTTGGTGGTGAGTTTTTATTTGTTTGTTTTAAACCAAAGACACAAAAGAGGTTTTGCTTCTCAGTTGCAACCAAAGCCATTTTATATCCCATTGTTACAAAACAGGATATAACCTATTTAGCAATTCTAATTTGTTTCCTTCTTTTCTCCTCTATGATTTCCGATTGTCATAATCACTGACCATTCTTTTCACATGCGATAGTTTACTCTTCAGTTTCTTGCATTGTGCCTTTTTGTTCTTATAGTCTGCAGACTTAAAAAAACAAAAACAAAACAAAACAAAAAAAACACAAACCAAGTGTGGTATTAGGGCAACCAAAATTCTCTAGAAGTAAATTTTTCATATGAAAGATGCGCTAGGGCTGCACAACAGCATCAAAATAAACTTTAAATAAAAAAATATAACCAATAACCTAAATAATCTCAGAGTTATAAAACCATAAGTAAATATCAGTTTGCGTCCTAGCTGAAAAAGGTATCCAAGAATCTAAGCAGCTCATCTGTTTACACATAATTCTGGCAGTTTAATGATAAACCCTTGGAATCAGTTATTTTTATACTGTAAAAAAGTACTCCATTTGCCTGACCAGCTGAACTATCCTGATGTAAGAAGAATCCATTCCTATAGGAACTTCTAAGGTTTACAAAAAGAAGCTGTGTATTGGTGAGAAAGTATGTAAATAAGCCCAGACAGTCTGATTGAGAGAGGAACCCTCCTTTGCAAGGTCCAAAGCAGCTTCCCAAGTTCAACGAGCAAAAATATTGTCAATACCTAGGAAGTAAATAGTTTCAGGTGTTTCAATTTGAACTCAAGAGTTCAAAAATCATGCGTTAACACCCCCCCAGCTCCCAAAATGAGATTTACATTTTGTTCTCTCTGAGTATTTAGGATTCATTTTTTAAGCTTTGTTCTGCAGCCATGAAGGCTAGAAACAATTTTACTAAAAAGCTGACCACCTCATGCAGTAACCTGGTTCTAGCACTTGGGGTATTACAAATGACATTAAATATCATGAGCCTTGCTATGAAGTTGTGAGTTGGCAACATTTCAACCATTGTTTCAAAGTTTTCAAAAATGGCAATCAGAAGATACTGTTCTCTCATGTATGAAGTTTCACATTTAGATTAGGTAAGAATTAAAATGTTATTTGCTGGTTTTATTTTTGTAGAAGTTAGAAACAGGAAAGACCTATTTATCCATTCAGTATCTCCCTGTCAATGCAATCTCAGTCCCTTACTGAAGTTTCCTTACAAACCCACACCATTACACAGACTAACTTAGGAGAAGCCCTGTACTCAAATATCAAGAGAGTGTTACATATTAGGGTTAAGGGATGAGGGAATCTTGTCCCAGGCTTAACCTTTACCAGTGCTTTATTAGTCTTGTTATTTAATGGATATCGTGTTTGCCTAGAAAATCCTTTAACCATATTAGAGTCTTACTCAGTTGCCATTAACTCAGTACTGTGATAGCTGGAGTCATCTCATCACAAACACCTATTACATAATGGTCATACTGAGAAGCATCTCAACAGGTTTCAGGTAGTTTAGGCCAATTTCAGTCTTGGTATAAGCAGTCACAACTAGACTGACTACACTGGAGATGTGCCAAGACAGAATATGGCTTCTAGAATTACCGGTCCAGCCCACAATTCGAGATCTGCTAAAAAGGAAAAGTATCTTGGCACCTGCGCGCAGTGGGTGTCACTCTGCATTGAAGTCGGACAGAAAGAAGGAAGAAAAACATTTTAAAACATCCTTAGGAATAACAAACAGGAACAAGAGAAGCGGATGACACTTACTGCTTTTATATCCTTCATCCTATTGTATTGGTCAGCAGCAACCTATAATTAGAGAGAAAATTAATTTAAGTAGGACAGTTTATGTCAGTGCTATGAACAACACAGGTTTAACATTCCATTACACACAGTTTTGACTTGTTAACCACACTTGGAAAAAAAAGGATCTAAAGTTACAAAGACAGACAGTTAAACTACTGAGTCTATAAAAGGAGACTTTGGTGTTACCTGGCAGCTCTGTATTCTTGGGGAACCAGGGTGAAAAACCCCTGTTCTATCTCTGGCTCACCTGAATCCCCCCAGCCTCTGCTTGCACCAGAAACAAAAGCTATGAAAAGGCTGTGGGAGTCACACCTAAAACCCTCCCAACAAGGGTGATAGGATTAAGACAACTCCCCATGCCTCATCTACATAGAAGATGTAAAAAGAGGCATCTCAATTAGCACTTGGAATGGAGAACTGGAGCCTCATTTACATCGAAGATGGAACAAGAATTAGCATGAAGAATGGAGAACCAAGCTCCAAAGCAGGAATCGCACTGAATTCTGGGATTGGCAAGGCAGGGACACACTGCATTATGGGAGTTCTCTGCTCTTGATGTAAATGAACTCACACCTACACCCATCCAGCTCCGCAGTTACCAGACCATTCTAGTATTGACATGCAAAACACTGAATCTGCCTGGTTGCATTGTGAGCTCTCCCAAGGAACATTGACCATAGCTGGGAGTGATCAGCTCCTATTGTCCAGCATACAGAGAACCACCCTGGGGTACTTCAGTGAGACATTGTTTACCCACAAACAAACCTGGTTCTACAAAATACCCCTACCCAAGTTCAAAACTCTCTCTTGCTCTTCTCTTCTGATGCCTGGACCCAAATGCTTTCCTGACTGATCCTGTTGTGGGTTTTGCCTCTCCCTCAAGTGTTCCTGACCCTAAGCTGAACAGCCTGTCTCCTGGGAACTTCTGAGCTGCAAGGAGTGGTGAGATTTCTCCTCTCCCCCCCTTCTCTCTCTCTCTCTCTCCCTCCCCCCCCCAACCCCGGTCTTCCACGTGACAGGCGGGGATACCCGGCGAAATAGTTGCCAGTTTCTCTCTCTCTAAATGCATTTACTCCTTTGTGTTCTTGGCTTCCCTACCTTGCTCTGCAGCAACACTTCTTTTACCTAAGCCAAAGATCCTTAGAGTGCCCAAAATCCTATGAGGTTTGCTTATCAAGGGGGTTACTGCTAGAACAATTGTGTTGTGAAGAGGCATATAAAGGGGGTAGCTGAAAAGTGCTGCTCTGCCTAGCCTACCGAGTCCAGAGGCGCATAAGGGTGACAGCTGAAAGTGCTGTTTGGACCCAGCCTGCTCATAAGTGTGCTCCGTTCTGGTGCGGTGCAACGGGCACATGAGGGTGACAGCTGACAGGGCTGTCTCACCCAGCCTGCTGAGTTCAGGGACGTATAAGGGGTCAGCTGAGAGTGCTGATAGCCCGGTCTGCTCAGACGCACTCAGTTAATCTGGAATGGTTGTGTGTATCTGGGGGGGGTTTATTTGAATCTGAAAACCTTAGGTCCTGCAGGATAGCTCCATTGGGAGGGGACTTGTAACCACATGAACACACCAGTAACACAAGCAGCACATTAATAGAATCACACCCCCTCTTTCAGGAAGGTAACCCTAATAAATAAGCATACCCCAAAATGATGGGCAAATCTGGTAACATTGGACATCAACCTGGGAGACGGCCTGAGGGATTTAGTGCTATAAATCTGTTTGTGTTAGGACATATGGCTACATGCCATCCTCTCTTAAGAGGTATAAGGCCCATTTAATAACAACCTAAAGGAGGTGAGGAATGATATTCCAGGCTGGACAAAAGTCCTGCTAATGACAGAAGAGATCATTGCCATCAGTATTCTTTCAGTACATAGATATATGTTAATCCCAGGCCAAGATTTAGAACTCTGGAACAGAGTTTCAGATATATGTTCATCTTACTATCACAGTATGAGGAAGCTCTCACTCCATTTGTAAGGATTTTCCATTTACAAAAAACGTCAAAGGTTCAGTATCCCATTCAAATTTTAATGATACCTCTCAAATCTGAAGAGATCTTTTTTCAAATTCAAATCCATTAATTTTTGCATGATCAGTTCATTAACTCTTCAATTTACTTGCTATGTAGTAATTTGTATGACAAATTACTGGTACGTGGCATCTATTTTTGTATACATTAATTAAGAACCACTCTTTTTTCACATATCATAAACATTCAAGTTATCCATGAAAATACCTTATATTCTTCACTGTCTTCACTATAGTCATCCAACTCTTTATCCAGTCGAGAGAGTGCTTTACTGATTTCATCAAGTTCCGCTTGCAAGATCTTGTATTCTTGTAATCCAGAGTCAAAGTCTCGCTTATATGCTTGCCTTTCTTGATCTGATGTTACTGGTGGGTATTCCCTAGGGAAAGATTGGAGGGAAGGGAGGAGGGGAGTCACTTGTTACATATGGGCTATTCTCAGCTGTAGAACTGAAAGGCTTTATTTATCCATTTGACAGAACGTGAGAGTGCATTTTAGACTTTAGGTGAATGTTACTGCTCATGACAGAGAAACTAGTGGCATTGGTAGGTTCACACAGCAAGCTGCTGAGTTCTTATGTCTTTCTTCATTAAGTTAAGAGTATTGTCTATTTTCTCCTCGTGAAGGTATGCTGTAATTAAATCACCTCTTTTGATGAGCTAAACAGATTGAGCTCTTTAAATCTCTCACTGCAAGACCTCTTCTCAAAATGATTTTCGCAGTTCTCTCCTGCACCTTCTCCAATTTTTCACTATCATTCTTAAAATGTGGACCCTGGAATTGTATGCAGTAATCAAGTTCGTTCTCATCAATGCCATATATAGAAGTAAAATAACCTCCAAACTCTTATTCACTATTTCCTATGCACTGAATTAGCCTCTCTGTCAGCACCACACTGGGAGATCATTGTGATCCCTAAATCCTTTCCAGTGTCACGGCTTTTCAGAATGCACTCCCTCATTTTGTAGGTATTGCCTGCATTCCTTTTCCCTAGATGTCTAACTGTGTGTGTTAATAAGGTCAAATGCATTCTGTTTGAATGGGCCCAGATTACTAAGTAAACTAGATTGTGCTGCATGATTCCATTATCATTACTTACCATTCTAACAAATGTGCGTCATCTGCAAATTTTATCCACAGTGATTTTATATTTGCTTTCAGATCATCGATAAAAATGTTGTATAGCATTGGGTGTAGTACAGACCTCTTCGGAATGCCACTAAAAACACTTCTATGCAATTATGATTCCCTACTGATAACTATTAAGATTTGTCAGTTAACCAGTTCTTAGTCCATTTAATTTATGCTCTCTTGCTATTGGATGGAACCAATGTTTAAAATCAGAGTGGCATGCAGTATTCAGTCAAAGTATATTACATCTATACAGTTACCTTTATTAATCAAACCTGTAATCTTATCAAAGCATATAGTCACATTTGTTTGACAAGACCTATTTTCTACAAAACCATGTTTCACTGGCATTAGTTACATTAAGGCTTCAATTCTTTTGATAATTTCAAGACATAATATCGTGATAATCAACAGATGCTATCAACACATAATTATTAGTAATTATCAACACAATTTCAACAGAATTATCATCTGTTGATAATCAATCATCAACAAATTAACAGATAATATTCTTGTTGAGCATTTTTATCTGATTTTTATTAATTAAATTTTCACACTTGCAGGAAATTATGCAGGGGTCAGTCAGGCAATAATTATTTAATAATAGATGTTGAGATTCAAAAGGTTATAGCTTTACAACAGTCAACATCAAATGCCCAAATATACAAAGTAATTATCCTTGAATCACCTACATTTCTCAAACAACATTTTTCTTTCTTCATCCATCTGTAAATTTCAATGGTTATTGATGGAAATATATTTTGTTGTTTGGCATGTGAACAGTGAAATTGGTATCTACTGATGAAACTCTAACCCTAATTATATTCCTATCCTTTAATTCATTATTAATTGAATCCCATATCAGCTTCTCTATTATTTTGGCCAGAACTGATGTCAGGCTAATTGGCTTATTGTTATCCAGATCATCCTACTTGCCCTTTTTCAATACTGGCACATTAGGACTCTTCCAATCTTCTGAATTTTCCCCAGAACCAAATTCCCCAATTCACATTCACAATTCTTGGCAAAATAGCCAAGAGCTTTTCGTAAAGGTAAATTGCAAACTTTACCAAAGCAGGTGGCGGTTTGAACGGTTTCATCCTTCTTTCCAGTTGGATTAGAAATCTTAAACCTCTGTAAGGTTGGGATTCTCCTGCACCATCCCACTATTGACTTCTCACCCACTCATTTTGGAATAGCCATTCAATAAGAGACCTTAAAGTTCCGGTTTTAGCAGGTGTTCCACAAATTAACTTGACAATTGTCTGAAGACCACTCATATATTAATATAATTATTTGTATAAGGCTAATTTCACTCAAAAGCACCATCTACTTCACAGAAGAATGAACTCCTAGCTGTCCATAACAAATATTCAGTTTCTTCCTCACCCAAAGCATGTTACGTTTTATCTAGCTGCAGGGCAGAATACATATTTTTTTTTATTTGCAGCATTTACATGGTAAACTATGTGAGAAACTTGGACTATGGTGGTTTGCCATCGATTTGCTGTGTGCGCGCGCGCAGAGGGAAGTCACTGCATTTCAGTATTGAAGTAACAGGAGTGTTGCAGAAGAGAGGATTTTTATTAGCTGCTTTTGTGGGAGAGCTCGCAGTATCTATGCGCTCAACTTGCTTTGCTCTTATGAGCTGTGTTAGGACTCACTAAAACACATTTTGAAGCATCTGTTATATTAGTTTAACTGCTTCACTCTCAATATTAAAATATAAATGGGACATTTCCAATATACCTGTTGCATTCTGGTTAATACAGATGTCCCAAAACACCCAAAGTTTTGTTCAATGACCATGTTATGAGATCATTCTATGTAGCAGCATCAATGGAAGAGGTTAATTCAGTCACAAACAACAGATGTTAGTGCTGCAAATACTCCTTTCAAAGGCGTTGTTTCCACGTGTAACAGGCAACCCTTTCCCTACCACCCTTCTAGGCCCCTCCTTCCGACTCCAACAACAGTCCTTATACTGCCACTATTCCAGTTTGGAAGCGGCACAGCAACTATATTTGTAACAAGCTTCCAACCACTACCACATTCAGCAGTGACACCACACTTAACTAGTGCAGCCCATCTAAACTATCACAAGCAGCGTAGCTGGTATTATTCCAGTGCCTGATGAAGTAGTCAGTACCTGTCCCAGTCCTCCTCCAGCTCATCACAAGACTCCCCTCCAGTGGTGTAATCTGCATCATAGTTATCAGGATTGGTTCTCTTCCGTCTTTCTGCTCTTCTCGTTTGTGGTGGTTTCTTAGCCGATCCATCGTGACTACTGTTACCAGTATAATTTGACTGCGAGAGATCCTTCATTAATGGAACATTCACTTCATGCGCCCTACCAAAAGCAGTAAGGATCTCATTAGTTGCTATTTACAGGCTGAATTATCAACGTTAAACATTAAGCGAAGGTTACGAAAATGTGGCATTTGCACCAACAATTAATTTCATGGTATAGTGAAGCTATCTGCAATAAACATGTTTTATATAAGCAACAGGAATCAATTTACTGTTTACAGGATCTACCCTTGTTTATATATAAGTGGTCTCCCTGGATTTTCTAAAACAAGGTATTTACATAAAATAATGCCATAGCCCCCATTTATTAGGTTATTGCCTTTTGTCTTATGTCAACTTACCTAATCTTACTTCTCATTTGCATTTAATTGTTTTTGATGGGGTAATTTGTGGACATGGATCTAACAGTCTTTTAAATGATTTAATGCTGAAGTGCCAAACAGCCCTAACTATAAAGAGTAGGCAATAATACAAGTGATTAGATCACTATAATTTACATTATTTAATTCACTTATTATCAACATGGTCTTAACAGGAATTCGTTTTTACTATATTTGGATCTGAAAATGGCATCCACCAAAGAAAAATGATGAAAAAATACTGACTCATGGAAAAGCTTTATTGGACTCAAAAGCAGAATCTTACAAAATTATTTGTGTTGACCTCTAGTCATATTCAGATTGACTGAATATAAAGAGAGGACCCTGGAGTTCAGCGCCATCACCTACAACTAACAATATATTCTCTGTGCCTTGACTTCAAGGCATTCATTTCTCTGAAGGAAACAGCATCCAGCATGCCTATGTCAGATGGAGGAAAGATCACCATGGTCCAAAGCTGTTAGAGAAGGGAAGTAAAGAGGGTCAAGAGGTATCACAGAGTGATATAGTGCAGTATTTCTTAACCTTTTTGATGCCAGGGAAGGGCTTGCTGCCTTCCTAAACTGTGTCCAAGAGATCTCAGGGACTGGCAGCCGGTCCACAGATCGGTCACTGAGAAACATGGATATGGAATTCCATTCAGACTTGATGTAAGACTTCATCCTATCCTAAATTTAATTCTAAAATTCCTATTGAATTTGAAGTGTTTTTCTTTCCCCATGCAGCTAAAGACTATCTAGAGAATCTCCTCTGGCACTTCCTGGAACAGGCAGAACTAGAAGAAAAGAAGATGTGCCTATTGGGAGGAGAGGTACAATTCTCGTGAGTTCCCTGCTAACTATTATTAGTTGCAAAGTTAAGATACTGCACATTAGGCATTTAATTCCAGAGTCTCAGTTCAGTTGCTTTGAATTCATTTTTAAAATTAGGAATTAAGAATTTTTATAAGGTTCATAAGTGCAGGGCCTTATTCACACCTCAGTGTTTTACTATTTAATAATTTCTTGAGAAAAAAAAAAATCGATGCACATATGGTAAGTGATCTGCAGGAAAGACCGGAAGGAAATGTATTCAACTACTGCAGACATTTCAATAGCTAATTTATGAACAGTTGCTGAAGATCTTCAAATTGAAACTAATTTTCTTTTTCACATGATGTGAGAGTACCATTCAATGAAGAATATCCAAAGTCTTTGGAGACATGTCCTGATTTAAAACATTCAAGAGAGAAATACAATTATATTTAAACAGACAGGTTATAGGCCTCCAATTAGATCCAGCCACGGAGTTGTTTTTCAGGTGTACACAAGGCAGCTGCACCCCCTCACTTTTGGCAGGCTGGTATCTTCCATTGTCACGAGCAAGCAGAGAACGGAGTCATACAGGAGTCCTGCTTAGAAGCAGAATTTCTGCATAGTCCAAGTCCTCTGCCTGCTCAAGAACAGAGAAAAAAGAACAATATAACCATGTTTTAGGAACAGTCCAATATTGTGGATTTGCCACAAGATCAATTAGCCAATCAGTGTGACTTTTACTCACATTGTAGTTCTCATTTGAGGAGTCAAATTGATTCTGTCTGGTGGGGAGAGGCAGTATGAAGTATGTTTGTGTCAAGGTTCACATATTCCATGATTTAAAAACACAAAAAAAAGCCCTTCAGGTTAAAGGCTTATTTTTGTCAGCAAAATGTTCTGTTCTGAACATTATCATCCCCTCCATTCAGTTATTTTTTCCATTCTAGGTAGCGAACATGAACAAGCATCTCTCTCACTCTAGAGAGCAGCCATCTCGCATCACAGATGAACCCAAGAGAGATAAGGATGAGCAAATGAAAGTTGAAGAGCACACCCTCTGCTCCAGACACTATAGCAAACAGACTGTATATAGTATGCTCTTGCTCCCGGATAAAGGAGTTCAGAGATCAATAGGATCTTAAGGAGATTTTATATTCCTCACTCAGATGAAAGACTGATAACAATTAAAGAAATACAGGGGTGGGTTAGAATGAGTGGATTTTATGCCTCTCTCTTTAGAAGGAATCTAGTTTGATAACCATTGTTAATTTATTTATCTACCCAGTCAATCAACTACCAAACAAGCAATTCATTTCTCTTCAGCTCCCACTCTTTGAATTTCATGCCCCAAACTTTTATGTCTGACAGTCCCCCTCTATTTTTCTTTGAAAACACAGATGCAATTTTTCTTCATCAGCACACCCTGTTTAATTCCCCCCACTTTTGCTTATGGTAAGGAGTATTGATTCCTCTTTTCCCCTTTAAATATTTACACACACTGGTGCTTGGACACCAAGATAATAGATGCCTTAAAAGAATCTATCCTAAATGCTTAGCACTCTACATAGTGCTAGTTTGAACAACTTAAATACCACCTATGGGCCAGACTGAAACTCAAAACAAGGATAGAAGGGGTAATGCAAATGAGAACTAAAAATTATCACACCACAAAGGGACTAATATGGATAAATACTATAAAACATCGTCACTGCCTAGATTATCTTACCACACATTGACTAGCAACTCTTTTATATTAAAAAGCATGTTATGAATTTGTGAGAACAGTGTAACCTGGAGACCACCCCTTTCAACGATACTTATAGGTGAAGCTTTTGAGTCACTAACTGCTTGATTCTTTACAAACAAAGGTGCAATTTTAACATGAAGCTTCCATAAACTTTATAAAACTAGAAAATGAAACTGACACAAAAAACGAGTCAACGTGTGCAAGTTAATCAAAGACAGGATACTTCTGCAATAACCCCATACATTTGTTCCCTACAAAATCCGGAGTAAGGACTGAAAGATTTAATCTTTTCTTTAGATCAAGAGTTTAAATGCTTCTCTTCTTTACCCTTCTAGTGTTCTGTATCCATTAAATAAGCAGGAACAGTTTACTCACGGCATAGCTCGGTAGACTGCATCTGTATAAACCTGATTCTCATTAACTTTCTCAGAAGCAGAATAAGCCATGGAACTGGCAACTCGGTCTGAGTAGTCCACTGCTGGTATTTCTGCTGGTTCTGCATTTACATTTTTCACCTAGTAAAACAATCCCCACCCAGAAAAAGACATTAATATGCGTAACATCATAGTTTTGCGGCTGAATGCATTTTTTTAAAACAAAACACACCTCCAGCAGTTCACTCTGAGTTTCGCTTGGTTTGTAAAAGAAATTTAAAAAGCATTTTCAAAACTAGAACTACATTATTCAAAAATCAAAACGTTCCTGTATTTACACTAGATGACTGAGACACTAGCACTGTTACAATGTAGTCAACAGCTCTATTTTAATACTAGTGTAGCACTGACCAAAGAGAAGTTGAGACTCAGATTTAAATAAATTGACTGAATGCATCTAAGGGCTGAGCTCATGTGCACATGAGGGATTGTAGGCAGAAGAACCCTCACATGCTAGCCTTCACGGAGGACCACGGAAGACAGAGGACCTCCCCTTCCCCCCCCCCCAAAAAAATCCTTTAGAACTACAGCAGTTTCAACGCATCACCGTATTCACCTAGAGCACGGGAGGCTCTAGGCTCAGAGCACGGGAGTCCTGTGTTAATGGTATTTTTAAAGAGATTTTATTCCACTGCCATTGTTACAGGAGGTATTTGTGGCAGGGATATTTCTGAAATCAGATAGCTTTTACAAGCCTATGAAAAAGGGCTTTACACTTGCAGTATCATGGAATAGTTTTATCGCGGTCCGGTAGCTTCGGCAGCTGCTTCATATCAATGGCAGATTGACAGATGGAGGGCTGGCTACATTCATCCTCCCCCATACTCACTACTACTCTCATTTGGGGGTCAATTTGAAGAAAGTGGAGCAGTTTTGCAAGTGAAAGTAGAAAATACAGAAAAGAAAGTGGGGGCGGAGGAGAGAGGAGGGAAAACTTTTTTTTATATTTCTTAAAAAGCTGCCATTAAGCATGACCTGAGAACTGAAAGGGGCAGGCTTTCAAAGTGTGAAGATTAGAGTTTCTAGAAGGAGTAGATTAATGTAGTTGGCTATTAGGCTGATAAGCTATAGGACTTTTAGAGCAACTGGGTGATCAGCTTTATTTGTAGGCCCAATTCAATGAATTATTTAAACATGAGTAGAACCACTGAAGTCAAGGGAACTAGTCTCATGCTTAAAGTTAGGTACCTTTCTGCTTAAGAACCTTTCTGAACCAGACCCCTAATGATCTTAACAGGCACGTTTGTAATATAGCTCTCTCTAGTGTCCTCCAGCATGCAGAATCTTACATTTATATTTTGGTTCAGTGCACAGGACGCTGTTGTTGTTTGCAAGACTGCCTACCCACCCTCACAATTCAGACAGCCCTTCAGAGAGGTCTTAATTCTCAAACTGTGTCTAATCTCTAGATGTATAGATTTTAGTGTTGTGAAAATATGCAAGCATGCATTAAGTCCCTTTAGGGTTTCTTTGTAGAAAAAGGTGGCTCAACTAGTTTTTCCAGTTCCACAGGTGCTTTACATCCAAGGAAGAGTCTCAAAACATTCAATATTCTTCCATACTTTAGTCCATGTGACATAACACCAAAATATCACTTAATTGATTTCCCTGCTTTTTTAATTACATGAATAGCGAGGGGTTCAGGGTGGGCACAAGATGCCAACATCCTACAGCTCCCCTTCAATATCAGTTTTTTAAATTCTGTTGGGGGACTATTATGTCAATATTCTCATTCCCACTAACGGTAGGAGATATAGCCACCCTAAAAGCAGATCTGAGGAGCCTAGTCAGTTCTGTTATATAACTGCTAAGCCATGCGAGAAGTGGTTATCATAAGAGAGCAGGTTCAGTTTAGTTGTGCTTTTCCTGCTGGTAAAGCAGGGGCAGCACCAGCACGACTTGGGGCAAGGGGACATATCACACAGACACTCAATACTAAAGGTAAGAGGGCAAGGAGAGAACGAACATGAGACCTAAGATGCATCTACACTAGTAAAAGGTATATGTAATTTACCACCACTGATGGAAGTTGTAGCAAAGCCAAGGTTCAGCCTGTAACCACCTGGTCATCTGTTGTGACATCAGGTAAAGATGCCTAAGCCCTGGCTTTACTGAAGCTTTTACCCTTACAATCATTAGTAGTCAATGGCTGCTAGAAAGGTTCCAGAAAGGTATATAAAAGTGAGAAAGAAGCTACTTCATTTAAGATGGCAAGTAGTAGGAAAAAGAGAAACAAAATTCTCTCAGAATACTATGCTGGTAGGATCTTAACCCTCTTACTCTCCCCCTTACCTTCCCTCCTCCCCTACAGACAAGAGAAAAAGCAGCATCAACTTCTAAAAACCTATACAGCAGTAAAGAATGAGTGTTACTTATGAACAACATACAAAGTTTGTGCACTGGCAGGAGAAGTTTTCTTCCAATCTCCCTCTCCCTTCCTAGTTGTGGGAGTCTGCTTTGTTAGCTGATAAAACATTAAAGTGCACATAAAACCCTGCACTTTTTGCCTTAGAATATGATTCTTGTAGATTACACTACACTTCCTACAGAAAAGGGAGAAAAAAATCTGAGGAGAGGGAGGCACAATTAAACCCAAAAAACAAACAATGAGCTAGTCAATAGATGTATTTCCTTAAATAAGAGTCTAAATAAAGTTTTCAGAACTGCTCAATTATTTTGCAACATAAAATCTGCTACACCTCTTTTAAGAATAAGGGTATGGCTTCACAATCTTGTACCAGTTAAATTAGATAACCTGTGTGGGTACATTCACATCAGATTAAGCCTATCAATTTAGCTTGCCTCTGTGAATTTACATCCAAACTAACATAAGCCACACTTAAATCAAAGTGAGAGCATCCATACAAAGTCACACCAATTTAACTAAATTGGTTTAAAAGTTCCATCCCTTACATTAAGCCAGTGCAACTCTAATTAGTCCAGGAGGAAAATATGATAAGGAAACACCAGTTGAAGTAACACATTTGGATATCTACCTTATAACAGTTGTCTTTTAGTCTAATAAAGCAATATAACTTATTCCTGGACAATATGAGCTTTACAGGGCACAAATACTGATACGTTATCTATACACAAGTTATGAGTTTTCCATTTCAAACACAAACAATTGAAAATTAGAGCTTAAAGTTATGACAGACATTTAAAACAATATTTATCAGCAGAGGAAACATTTCATTGTTCATTTTAAGGAAACTCATGCAGAAGTCTTGCATTTTAAAAATCACACTAGTGTTTAGTTATTTCTAATTAAAAAGCCTGTTGTGGCAGTGTTGTTCACTAACACATGAATCCTTCATGGTGGAGAAGGGTTCAAATCCTGATGAGGTCACAAGTGAAAGTTCAGAGGTTTGAACTTGGACCTCAGAAAAAGTATGTTGACTTTGACCTGGAAAAACAGCACATAATTGGTACAATGTAATTTATCTACTTAGGAGAAGTAGGGATCTAGGAAAATCAAATGAGAATGGAGATACTGTGGCAGAACCTGATAGATAGGGCCACAGGAAAGAAGCTGTGGTGATTCCTTAGACCATATGTCTTATCCAATGCTCTCAGAGTGTACATGTTCCCCCCCGCCATGAAGCATTGGAGTGGGGGGGGTGTCTTATCCCTTATGCACTTCCTGGAAGCCCTCCAATGAAACCCTGGCTGACTTTTGTCAGAAGTTTGTCAAAACTGCTACGTTTCCATGAAACGTGTTGGTTTTAATGAATTGACATTTTCCAACTAAAACCTGTTTCAACAGAAAGTTTCCAACCAGCTTACCACTCGACTGTCATATCCACAAAAAGTCTTCCAGTGGACCAGGAAAATAGACTACTTGCCTGATAGTTCTACTTTTTTGGTCTTGTTTTGTTTTAAGACTTCTTAACATCATCTTCTAGAAAGCAGCAGAATCAGAACAAAAAGAAACACAACTCCCAAAAAACTGAACTTTAAAAACAAAATCTCTCTCCTTTGCAGTCACTTCTTATCATATTAATTGTTCTGTCCTAGGAACAGATAAAAGATTTCAATACAACAACATGATATCAGCAGCTGAGTATTGACAAGCTGCAGCTGCATGCCTCAGACATGTTCCTAGGGAACTGGGCTTCCCTTTGAAGTCCCACTATGGGAAAGCAAGCAGTGAAACTTCAAAGGAAAAGCACACCACTTCCCTTCCCAGCCCAGCTGTTAAACTGGAGAAATGACTGGACAGCGTTTAAGCTTAAATTTAGGGCCGTGAGTGTGGGAGCTGTTTTCAGGCTCTAAATTCACTGCAGGAGTTTAGAAAGGTGGGGGCAAGCAGGCAGAGGAGGGACACACTACAGAGGTGCCTTCCTTGGCAGTCAAAACCTGTTATGCTTTAAGAGGGTTCTGTGCCCAGTTGTGCCACAAGCTTCCTGTGCAATTTTTAGTAAGTCATATTCTCAGCATGTCAGACAAAACCTATGCACATCCTAAATTAAGAGATCGTTTTTGTGGGGAATGAGACTAGTGATGGGTGCAGTATCAGAACCTGAATAGGAGGGGTAATTGTCGATCATTCTACACTTTGCAAAGTTAGCCCTGTGCAGTTTGGAAGTCCGAGGCAAAAATATTCTCCATCACGATATTCTCTCCTTTCTGAGTCTCACTGGCTGTCAAGCATGATTAGTTTTCAAATAATGACAATTTCTTCAAAATCAGGAATAGAAAAAAAATGTTTTCATAAAGCAATTTCAAGACTTAAGTTTCATTTTATGCTATAATGTGATTTTGCTGGGTAGATAGGGGGGGGATCACCGAAACATAAGGCACTTAGCAAAAACTTCATAAAGGAAAAATCTTTTCATCTCAAAAAGTATTCAGTTTAATCTAATTTTTCAGAGATATTCTAGTTCTCAGGGAGACCTAAACCCTACAAGTTTCTTAAGATGATGTACTAGCTGTGGGGGGGAGAGGGGGAGAAAATGCAAGGGGTCATGCTGGTGGAGCACCCAGGACACACCATGAGGAGGGGCAGGACTCTAAAAATCAGTGCCTTCTGGTTTGGTCTGTACTTAGCAGGCCACCCACCATGACTTAGCCGTCAGGCTATGTGCTCCAGTGAGTAGTGACAGTCACTCATCTACGCTAGTGCTTTGTCTGTGAGTGCGTGACATACTGTGAGTAATTTGTAGGTGTAAAATAGTGAATGTAAAAATGAGCACAGAACCATCAAAATGCTTACTTTAAATATGTAGTGATTTGTAGTCCTTAATGATGTATACGTCAATACATTTTTTATGAGTTGATAGACTGGTGGCCCTTTAGGGTTGTACAAATATTTGTGGCCCTCGAGCCATAAAGGAACCACTGCCCTAATTTTTTCTAAGACACAGCCAGCCTTTAGAGGACATCATCATGTTCACACACATGGAATCCATCCTCCAACTACAGTGGCAAACAACTCCCACCAACATCACTGAGAGCAGGATTGGATCCCAAAACAAAAAATGTTCTTCACCTTTTTTTTCCAGATAAAATCAGCACATGAACTGAAGGAGACTCAATTACCTAGAAAGTGTGAATGGTAACAACAAGCTATTACAGACCTACGAGAAGACAAAGAAACTTTAAGCAGAAGTCTCTAAAATGTAACCATAACTGTGACTCAAACAAGTTGTTTAAAAATTTATTAAACCAAATTTAGGCTACTAGGCAAGAGATCGAAGTCCAGGACCTCATAGACTCATAGGTCAGAAGGGACCAATATGATCATCTAGTCTGACCTCCTGCACAAGGCAGGCCACAAAACCCTACCCATACACATTTATAACAACCCCGAACCCATGACTGAGTTATTGAAATCCTCAAAAGTGAGATTTGAAAACCTCAAGCTGCAGGGAATCCATCAGCAAGTGACCCATGCCCCAAGCTGCAGAGGAAGGCGAAAAACCTCCGGGGCCTCTGCCAATCCGCCCCGGAGGAAAATTCCTTCCCGACCCCAAATATGGCAATCAGCTAAAGCCCGAGCATGTGGGCAAGACTCACCAGCCAGCACCCAAAAAAGAATT
>ML675629.1:44313035-44334968 GCA_007922155.1 Mesoclemmys tuberculata
TATATAACGGCACTAACACCTCCTTTTCCTTGCTGGAAATACCTCGCATTCTCTGAAATGCTTCCAGTTCCACGCACAGGGCCAGTTAGACAAGCAGACCTGCATGGTCTTAATGCATGGATGAGATGATGGCATAGAGAGGAGGGGTTTAGATTTATTAGGAACGGGAGACCCTTTTCGGAAAGGGAGAGTCTATAGAGAAAGGATAGGAAACCAAAATGGAACCGGATGCTGGCACATAAAATTAAAAAAGGTCATAAAGAAGTTTTTAAACTAAGGAACAGCTGAAAGCTGACAGGTGCGGAGGAGCACTTGGTTCAGACAGAGACATCGCTTAGGGGAGGTTCGATCAATGGAGATTCTCTATATCCTAGTAAGGAAGAGAGGATGGCAGAGGATAAAATATCAGTAGGATCTGATGAGAAACAGTCAAATGAAAAAGAATCCTATTTAATCACATCACATAATGGCAGGCAAGTAAAAAGTGACATTTTTTTAAGTGGTTATACACAAAATGTTAGAAGCCCAAGAACTAAGGTGGGTGAACTTGAGTGCTTCGTCTTAAAGGAGGATATTGATATAATAGGCATCACAGAAACTTGGTGGAATGAAGATATTATTGTGTCCCATTGATTACCAGAGTACAAAATATATCAGAAGGGCAGAATGTGTCATACTGGGGAGTGGCACTATCAGGGAAAAAAAAACAAAAAAAAAATCACAGAGTCAAATTAAATAATCTTAAATGAACCAAACGGTGCCATAGAATCTCTATGGACAGTAAATCCATGCTTGAATAATAAGAATATAGCAGTAGAGATATACTACTGACCACCTGACCAGTCTGGTGATAATGACTATGAAATGCTTAGGGAAATTACAGAATTATAGAAATCAAAAACTCAGTAATGAGGGATTTCAACTATCCCCATATTGACTGGGTACATGCTGCCTCAGGATGGGATGCAGACGTAATGTTTGACACCTTAAATGACTGCTTCTTGAAGAAGCTCATCCTGGAACCCATAAGAAGAGAAGCAATTACTGATTTAGTCCTGCGTGGACAGGATCCAGCTCAAAACATGAATATAGCTGAACCGCTTGGTAATAGTGACCATAACATAATAAAATTTAACAGGTACAGAGGGACACCAAAGCAGCTCATCACAGTAGCATTTAATTTCAGAAAGGGGAAGTACACAAAAATGGGGAAGTTAAACAAATTAAAAAGGTACAATGGCAAAAGTGAAATCCCTGCAAGCCGCATGGAAACTTTTTAAAGACACCATGATAGAGGCTCAATTTAAATGTATATCCCAAATTAAGAAACATGGTATGAGGACCAAAAAATGTGCCACCGTAGCTAAACAAAGTAAAAGAAGCAGTTGGAGGCAAAAAAGGCATTCTTTAAAAAGTGGAAGTTAAATTCTATTGAGGAAAATAGTAAGGAGCATAAACTCTGGCAAGTGAAGTGTAAAAATATAAAGAAGAAGGACAAAAAAGAATTCGAAGAACAAATACTCAAAAAGTAAGAGCAAAAAATGTAAGTACATCAGAAGCAAGAAGCCTGCTAAACAATCAGTGGGGCCACTGAACTATCAAAATGCTAAAGGAGCACTCAAGGAAGATAAGGCTATTGCAGAGAAAGTAAATGAATTCTTTCAGTCAGTCGTCATGGCTGAGGATGTGAGGAAGATTCCCAAACCTAAGCCATTCTTTTTAGGTGACAAATCTGATGAACCATCCCAGATTGAGGTATCATTAGAGGAGGTTTTGGAACAAATTGATAAATTAAACAGTAATAAGTCACCAGGACCAGATGGTATCCATCCAAGAGTTCTGAAGGAATTCAAATGAGAAACTGCTCAAACTACGATGGTATGTAACCTATCATTTAAATCAGCTTCTGTACCAGAGGACTGGAAGATAGCTAATGTGATGCCAATTTTTAAAAAAAGGCTCCAGAGGTAACCCTGCCAATTTACAGGCCGGTAAGTCTAAATTCAGTTCTGGGCAAATTGGATGAAACTATAGTAAAGAACAGAATTATCAGACACAGATGAATAAGATTTGTTTGGGAACAGTCAAGATGGTTTTTGTAAAGGGAAATCATGCTTCACCAATCTACTAGAATCCTTAGAGGTGGGAGGGAAGTTCAATAAGCCTGTGGACAAGGGTGATCCAGTGAATATAGTTTATTTAGATTTTCAGAAAGATCCCTGAGCAAAGGCTCTTAAGCAAAGTAAACTGTCATGGAATAAGAAGGAAGATCCTTTCCTGGATCAGTAACTGGTTAAAATACAAGAAACAAAGAGTAGGAATAAATGGTCAGTTTTCACAGTGGAAAGAGGTAAATAATCAACTAAAATGATTAGAGGTATAGAAAAGCTTCTATATGAGAAGAGATTAATAAAACTGGAACCTTTCATCTTGGAAAAGAGATGACTAAGGGGGGATATGATAGAAGTCTATAAAATCATAACTGATGTGGACAAAGTAAATAAGGAAGTGTTATTTATTCTTTCATATAACACAAAAACTAAGGGGTCATCAAATGAAATTAACAGGCAGCAGGTTTAAAACAAACAAAAGGAAGTATTTCTTCACATAACCCACATCAGCCTGTGGAACTCCTTGCCAGAGGATGCTGTGAAGGCCAAGATTATAATGGGTTTCAAAAAAGAACTAGATAAATTCATGGAGGATAGGTCCATAAATGGCTATTAGCTAGGATAGGCATGGATTACTGTTTGCCAGAGGCTGGGAAGGGCCAACAGAATGGATCACTTGATAATTACCTGTTCTAGTCATTCCCTCTGAAGCACCTGGCATTGGCCAGTGTAAGAAGACAGGATATGGCCTGAATAGACCATTGGTCTGACCCAGCATGGCTGTTTTTATTATCCTTTACTTTCAGAATATATCTGGCTGTTTTAGCCTGAAAACTAAGTTCTAAGACAAAGAGACCTTTGCTACAGAAGCTAACTGAAACCTTAAATACAGAGAGTACATCTCCTCCTTATACTGAAAAATAAATAACAAAAAAAAAAAAAAAGCCACCAGATAATCAATCATCAGGGTTTTCAGTTTTACTAGCAGTTTCCTTTTCTGCCATCTTGAAACACGAGTAAACAAGTTAATTAAGTAATGAAAAGACACACCCAGAAACTGTGTCACTGAAACATTTGCTTCAGATGATCCTTTATAGCAGTTCTCAGTACAGTCCTGGCTCATGACCTTTACCCAGTGAGCAGAGGTGGAGTAGAATCACAGGATAGTCATAACATACTTACAGAGGTGCACAATTAATACTGTGAATAAAGTTACAAGCATTAAGAAATCAAGTACCCCTATAGCTGTGTGTTTGATTTATTTAGGATTGCTCAATCAATATCAGTGCTTTTTGGAAAGCAGCCACAAGTAAAACCTAATAAGGATGCTTTCCAAAATTTAACAACAGATCTCAAAGCCTAGTCACAAGCTTTCTGGTGGTTAACGGAGGACTACACCAAAGTGCTGTTGTAGTTGTATGTGCTTCCTCTGACTATACTCTTAGCATCACTGAGATTGATCTATTTACCAAGCATTTAGTATAGCAATACACAAGAGCGGATTATTTTTATTAAAATATAAGAGTAAATTATTTTACAATACTTACATAGTAAGTAGTCTACAATAATTTACTGTTGGAGACAACCCATTGTAGAAGTTGAAAGCTGACATCTAGTTTAACAATGGCTTTTTGAAGTGCTTTTGCTCTATTCCATGTGCAAAGTGGCTTGTTGTTGGGGATGCTCTTAGTACTAGGCTCTTGATAATTTTTTTTCAGGGTTTTGGTTTAAAAAAAAAATTACTTTTTTTTAAATAGGAGTTTTACACAATGTCGTCACTTATAATGGAGGTAAGTCAAATTTGGGGCATAGAAACCTTGAATTTGAAAAGACATTTGAGGTTTTGTGCCTGTTTACATAAGCAACCAATATTAAACTTACCCATTCTTCTACATTGGGGGGATCTTCTTCATAAACCTTTGCTTTATCCCACAGAATGTTCATTTTACCATAATAATTCATCTGATTTCTGGTCTTTACAGCAAAGTATATGATTATGGCAAAAGCCACAATAAGCAAGAACCCCAACACAATGGCAATAGCCTAAAAAAGGAAAAAGATGTAGTAGGTATTTATTATCTGATTTCAAGACAAGACCATCCATTCAGGATGCCAAAAATCAATTCAGTCAGTGCCCTAGCCTCCTGCCAAAAAACTCCACAAATCACTACCCTCTCCTCCCCCTCCATATATCAGTCAGCATCCTAACCAAATTAAAATCCCAGCATTGTCCCATCAGAGGAAATCCCCAATTTCTAGACCAACAAATGGATTTTGCAACATGTTAAGGAGACCAAATTTGAGCTATTTACTAGTGGAGAAGTAAACCCTCCTGGAAGCCACCACTTCTATACCAGGAAGGGTAGAGTTTGGGTACCTATATTGATTTTGGTTGTGCCTGTGTGAAACATGAAGAGAGCTGTTTTACAGGACCATCGCCTAGTCAAATTTTTTTTTTAAATTAATCTTCAAAGGTGACATGGAAAGGATTTTTTTAAATTGAACTCTTGGTATTTTTTAAACCTTAGACTTTTTTTTTTTTTAATTAAATCCAAAACCTTAGGGAAGTCAAGTTTTGTCTCCCAGTAAAACCAGAAAGAACCTTTCAGGAGGTCTCAAGCACATTTATTATGTTTATCTTTAATACTTTAATTGAAGAGTTGAGGATGTTAGATCTTTAGCAAAGGCCTCCCTTGATCCCAAATGTGAATTCAACTTAAAATAAGTTTTTAAGTAACAAAGTGACTAAAACCTGACTTCCCTGCATAGCATAAAGGTGAGCAGCCCAGTTTTTTTTTTCTTGCCACATGCTGTTTTCCTTTGAGTACATTTTGGGGCCTTAAGCAGTGCACACCCTGTCTCATGTGTTTCAAGACATTCACCTACCTATATTTAGAAAAAAAAACATGAGAAGACAAAAGACTCGGGAAAACTGTGTTCACTAATTAGGGCAGGAGACCAAAAGTCTGCTCTATTCGGCTATTAAATTTTACCAGCTCAGATTTTTTTGGTACATAAAATTTAACTAAAATTAAATCTATTTTTTAGAAGTGTGCGGATTAGTCAATAATATGGCTAATTGAGGCATTCTAAAAAGAATAGACTACAGTGCACAAATGCAGCAGTTTTATTTTATCTCTGATTATAAAAGCTCTTTTAATGGTCACATATAGGTTTTCAAATTTGGTATTTTATAAAGTTCCCTTAGCCCCAACACATTAGTAACTGCAGTAGCTAAATAATTATTTAAAAGATATTAATTAGTACCTATAAATTTGATTCAGGATATCAGGTTAAAAAACACTGACAAAGAAACAAGATTCACATGCAAAGATATTCAAAGTAATTAGCTCCTTTTACTCTGATGCAGTGAGGATTGGTGTGGGAAATGAGAAAATCACCACCAGTTAAAAAGGACTTCATTTGGACCTCTTAAACAGATATTTGCATTGATTTTAATCACACCCAGGCTCATGGTGCTTACTATATTCGGAAGCATATGTAAGTTCTTCAGGCTCTCCATTTGTTTTAGAAACACTCAGTGGACTGTTTAAGGTGGAATCTGAAGGAGTTGGTTTAATGAGCAGAGAAAGTTTAGCCACATTAGCTGTGAATTCTGTACATGACTATTTTGTATTCAGAAATGTTAGCTGTATGATTTGGTTAGCTAAAAGAAGAAAACAGACACTAAGTACATACATACCTCTTGAGGCTCTACCACACAGTAGTGATATAAGTACTGATTCATGAAGATTCCTGTATTTGTTGTTGCATAATATTGGCTGCACAGACTAGCAACCTGATTGTAGAACACTGATCCTGAAGCTTGTGCCGTTGGATTTACTGCCAGTACATATACTATGGAAGCAATGAATACCAAGAAGGCTAAGATAGCACTTACTATTATCACAATTAGATAATATCTTCTTGTTCTGGACATGTTTGAGTTGGTAACACTTGTTACAAAAATCGCCATTCCAGCAATGAAGCAAAAAGCTGCCATTGCAAGTATGAAGCCTTTAGCAGCCCGGGGCTCAATGTAATTTCCTCCAATGCCGTAGGCACCACCATATCCATATCCATAACCATAACTGCCTCCAAAACCACCATATCCAGGATATGCTACACCAGATCCCAAAGAGGAACTTCCATAGAATTCTAGATCCCAAGGCAACGTGGAAGCAACACAAGCAAAGATGCCTACACACATCACTATAATGAGAACTGACATGATCTTTATTATTCCTGGAGGGGAAGTCCATTTGTAGTAGTGTTGCACTTCATCCTCTGGATAGTAGGAATATGCCGGTTGAGAGTACATGGGCTGAGAGCGCATCTCCTCAGCGTATGTAATGTTGCTTGGTGCATAGTGCGAAGGTTTGCTGCAAAAAAATTAAAACACGATCAACTGAAGTTTTCAGTCAGCTATGAAAAAGTTCAGGAACTGACTAATTCAGCAAGTGGTCAGATTTAGCCAGTTTTTTTAAGACGACACCCTAAATCTAAATGGAATGCATTTTTATTTCTGCAACAAGAGGGAATTCTCTCAGATGCTTTTACTATGGTTATCTACAAATAATAGAAGAAGGTTGAAATTAATCCACTCTGACCATTGGCATTTAGAGATTATGCTAACAGGAGTTCTGGAAAACTGAGAGACTGTGACAGTGATAATTTGTAGTATTTATCATACAAAACAGTAGGGTCCACATTTGTAATGGCATTTAAATGGAATGGCAGTCAACATTACAATGCCTAACTGCTTTAGGAGCCTAAATGTCATTTTCAAAAGGAATTTAGACACTTAGGAGCCTAAACCCCATTGTCAGTCAGTTAGGTGTTGTAACACTGAGTGCAGCAATGCCTGAGTGGCTTTTTAAATTGTATATGTTTGATTAGTTTACAGATCTTAGAGACAAAAAGCATCTTGTAAAATGGTAAATAAGCTATCAGAACATCCTACATGTTCAAAGTGCCCTATGTGTTACACAGACTTGTGATTTCTCATTAAATAAGCAGCAAGATACAGCCTAACAGCAGCAACCTGATGACAGTTGACACAGCTACTGTTAACAGTTGTATAAATGAGCTGTTAAAGATATGAACTCCAACTATGTACACTGCTTATCTGGGGTAAACTGAATTGGTAACCAAAGCAGAAAAGGGGATATTTACAATTCATCTGGTCGATAAGGTGGAGGACTTTCAAAAGGTCTGGATGACATAGTTGAAGTGCTGGTCCACTAAATTCAGACTTATTTTGGTAACTAGAAAAAGAGAAATGACAGGCTTAGTAACAAAGCAACCTAAATAGTTTAATGACATTGTAGCTAGTATGATTACCTTACTATTAAGTAGTACAGTACAGCTATTCAATCTCTAACAATAATGAAAAGACAAAAAAAATCAATTTTTTCTGTCAAAGGCTTTCAACCATTAGAGCCTTCCATTCACCAACTGCAAACAATTCCTTCGATTACCCCAAAATATTCAGAGACTCCCCTTCATCCTACACTTCTTTTATAGAGTGGTTGATCTTAACAGTAACATTTCCCCAAAAAGATCTTGAATTATTTAACAGCTTGCTAGAGGTCTCTCACAGTGATACCATGGAGAATTCTTCATTGCCATCTACCCTTTTCTTCCTTTTTTTGGAGGGGGGCATTATTTTTGTTCCTACCCAGTTTGTTAACATATTGACACAAAGCAGTACCACATTTTAAATCAGTGTTTCCCAACCCGTGTGCCGTCAGGACTGAGCAGATGTGCCACAGAATTTTTTGACAAACCACTGCTTTAGATGACCTTTCATAGAGTTCATCTGGTAGATTAATCTAACATCTGGGAAATAATTGTATGTTTTTCTAAATAAGAGTGAGAAGACCTTTGTCAATCAGATTGCACCACGAACTTCAAAGACAGAAAAGAGCAATGGGGAGTCAGCAGTACCAGCTGGGAAACTTCTGTTATTAATTATTCTAGACTCTTACTCTGAGAAATAATTTTTATCTCCACCCCACCTATAGTGACAGCAAGTACTTTATATCGCAAACAGGCTTTTGGTGATGGAGGTTCTTGTTTTTAGAACCATTATCCATGAAGTGGAGTACCAAGAGTTCTCTTTAAAATTATCCTTTTAAAATTGCAGTTTGAAACAATAATGATTTCAGTCCCTTTAGCAGCTATCATTATTAACTGCTAGGGTAGGAAACGCTGTTCAGTAAACATCACAAAAACATTTCACCCACTTAGTTATGGAGAGTACAGCTATTTCAATCAAAAGAATTCATTTTAGTACGGCCTTGAGGTGATACTGCAGTGAAGATAAAGGAAAGAGTAGAAGACTTTGCTCGGTGATAGTTTCTTTGAGCAGCAAAGAAGAATTTAATGTAGATGGTCCAGTACTGAAAATGTCTTTACAGAGAAGAAAGCATTCATAACAGACTGAATGCTCCAGGGCAATTGTCACTCCTGAAAATAAGAAAATAGATTTCAAGGAAGCAATTTGTTAGAAGAGGCCCATCTTTGAATAGGATACCCAAGGAAGTACTTACTGATTGCTCTCAAGGAATGTGGTGTTTACAACTTCAGTGGACACTATAAAAATCATATGATACATTCTCCCTTCCACATTGCTCTTTTTGAGAGCTCTCACATCAGACTGCAGTAATTAAGACAAAAATCTTTAATGGTGCACACCCCAGAACCAGGAGAAAAATTAACTTGCAAAAGATGTAACTGAAGAGTCATCACGGTAACACGTAGCAAACTCCCAACTAACAGAGAGCGGAGTTTAGATATATAGCTGAACGTTTGATAAGTAAGATCTGAGCTTGATCTGGCTGTAATAATGAGCCCTCCCTATTAGTATCCCCAGAGACTGGAAGCATCAGCTGTTCGTCTTATTTCGATATTTCAAATTACAAGCCATAACCGCACACGAAAACTTTTAATGAGAATCCAAGATCCTCTATATTTCCTCCTTGTCCCCCCGCAGCACGCACACGCTCTCCACTCAGCCCCATCCCGCCTCGATTTCCCAGTCTGAGGTTTAAGTTGTACCCCAGCCCGGCACTCAGAGCCAGGAGACCCATTACCTGGATTCCAGGAAGGCAACCACCTGCTGGGATCGCCTGATCCCGCCGCCCTTACTCAGCCGCGGTCTCGCTGCTGCGGAGTCGGACCTAGGACGGAGCGGCACGGCTCCCCTCCTCCCCCCCACGTCCCGGCCGCACCCAGCCGCGGTGCATGCGCGCTGCCCGCACACCTGGGGATGAGGCAGAGGGATCTCCCCCCATTCTCCTCTTCCCGCCCCGCCCCGGCTGGAATGCGGGCTGGGCGGCGGGGCCCGATTGGCTGGTCCCCTCCCTCCGGCAGCGGGCGGGGCGGGGCGCTCGCGGCCTGTGACCAGTTCACCTGAAACTCGGCCCCGGCCCCAAGGAACAGGTTGTTCCTGCCTCGCCGCGAGTGCACACGGGGCCGGGCGGGAGCCAGTTTCGAGTGAGGCGGACCGAGCCGCTCCGACTCTCTGCGTGTCTCGTGTGCGGCGAGGCCGGGCGGGCTGCATTTACAGGGCTCCCTATAGTGCGGGGGGCCTCTGTGGAGGCGTGTCCGCCAGACGCGGCGGCAGGCAGAGCCGTTCAGGTGCGGCGGGTCCCAGCCCTCCCCCGCTGCCAGCCCCGCCACACGGACGGTGCGAGGGGAGGCCCTAGACCGCGGCTTGCCCCGCCCCGCCCCGCTTCGCCAGGCCGGCAGCCCCTCTTGCAGCTCTTTGTTGGGCGGCTGTGGCGCTGCGGCCGTGCCACACGAACGGGCCCGCCCCTGCCAGCGCGGGAAGCCTTCGCGCCAGCGCAGGAGCGCGACCCGCGGCTCCCAGCCAGGGGCGGGCAACGGGCAGAGGCGCCAGCGCCTCCCGCCCTTTGGTGTCCGCTGCGCGGAGTGGGGAGTGCGGGGGGCTCTGGTCATGCCCCCCAGCTGCGTGCGCCGGAAGGCAATCAAAGGAACTAAGGCGCTGTAAGACTTTAACTTTTTGATTCGGTGTAAACGAAGGTGTGACTTCAATCCGAAATGGTTATACGGGGGAGGTGGAACCTGTGCATGGACACACGGGCATAGGAGTGTCTTCTTCAGCTTAAAGGAAACCTCTTCCTAAGAACCATCAGCACTTCCCCCCGAATATCTGAATAAGGGCTGGACTACTCTTAGAATTAGATGGACATAACTATGGTGACCAGAGGTGTAAAGAGTCCATGCTATGCCAACCTCACCTCCAGGGGAGGCAGCTAGGCTGGAGGAAGAAGGTTTCCACTGATCCCAGCTACTGTTGTTTGGGAAGGTGAAGTTCCCTTAAAACAACAGGAAAAAATCCTTCTGTTGCTGTTTTCTGAGTCTATGCTATGGTGCTTAAATAGCATAGTGATGGCATGCTATGCCAGCGCAGCACCCATAGTGTAAACAGGATGTAAGAGTATCCACGTACAGAACTGGTAGAACTTTCCCTTGTAGACAATGGCTAAAATAGAATGCATTGTAAACAGCAGCTGAGAAAAAATTGAATGGAGACAGTGCTTCAGCTTCCTTGAATGCTATACTTGCTTACAACAGCCTTGATAAATCACATGATGTGAGACTCAAGAGCTGTATTTGTGTCCTAAGCACCTGTGAAGATGAACATTTAACTATCACATTGATATTCCTAAAGCTGGCTGATCCCAGAGGTAGTTAAATAAGAATGGCCCTTTGCAACCATAACAAAAGCCTTTGTAAAAAGCAAATGGGATTAGTTCTACTACCTGTAGAAATATTTGGTGTTGGAGAGATGTTTTAGCAGAATGAGAGTCCTGTAACACTTCAAAGACTAAAATTTTATTTCTGCAGGCATGAAAGCTCGTTTGTTAGTCTTTAAAGTGTTACAGGACTCATTGTTTTTACTAAGACTAACATGGCTACCCCTCTGGAACTTTTTAGCAGAATAGATGGTGCTATAGTTATCCTGCATGTAATTCTTTTGATAGCACTAATGTCAGAGCTGGGATTATTTTGACACATTAACTGGTTTGGTTCTATGTCTTTGGTAGTAATTAATGACTGATTTACTAATAATTTTAGGTGAGAGAAAGAGGCACCAACCTCTTTCTCCTCGCCCTCTACTTTGTTTAATCTAAGTGAGTGCTAGCTTCTTTTATCAGAGATGAGAGTAAGGATCAGGTTAATCTAAATCCCTGGACATGATGCAGCTGACCTCCAGCTGCCACAAATAGCCTAAGGATCTTCTTACTAATGCCATAAAGCAGTGAGTTAAAACTGTGATTGCCTTATTAACACCAGTGGGAAAATTGCAAATTCCAATAGTCTTGGCATAGTAACATAATGTATAAGTAAATACGATAAATTTAATCACTGGCTTGATTTTTGTTTTCTTTATTTGAAGCATTCTAACTGTATTCAGCACTCTAAACAGGAAGGTTGTTTCTCTCTTCCTCCCCTCCCTCACCATCCTTGTAGGTTACTAACTGCAAGGGTGTTGTAGATAATATATATACAGACTTAGTTGGTGTCCTGAACGAGAAAAGGTTAATTTTGACTACAATAATTACTTGAAACATTAAAAAAATACCTATGTATACTAGCACAAAATAGTTATGCTTTTGTTGGGCAGATTTCCAGCCATGTAAAACAGTGATAGGTGCACTATAAATATTGATGCGCTCATAGTGGACACACCAAACAATTGTAACAACTGAAAGTACCCCTAACTTACCCATACTACTTCCCCAGGCACTGTCTATTGTTTTGTTACCCCACTTATCTGCTCTCCACCCATAATGTTGATATTATCATCAGTACTGGGGGTGAAATTCCTGTGTGTTATCGAAACCCCACTGAAAAGCTGAGGGTGAAATCCTGGTCTCCGTATAGTTCCAGGATTTGTCCCTTATTGCATGCATTAAAACAAATAGCGTGTAGGGCTTTGTGTCGTCTCCTTTCATTTGGGTAAATTCACTTTGTGTTATGTAAATTACGCTCATCAGAACAGAGACCTTGTCCTTTTTTATATTTAAAATGGCACTGTGTAGGTCCTACTCTACACTTCTGACTTACCTATATTAGTCAGGCATGTGAGCACCACAGTTAAGCCAGCCTAAACCGCAGACGTAGACACAGCTAGGTTTTACCTACAGCAATTGTGGGAAGTGGATTCCCTTCCAGGCAGACTGAAAAACCCCTTCTGTGGATGCAGGAAGCTGTGGTAGCACCCATAGTGTAGACATGCCTTGAGTAATTATGAGTGGCTTAATGTTCTGTGGTATTACAAAATGATAGATCAACTGCGTATAGGTACAGAGAAGGTTCTAAACAAGGACTGGTAAAATAAAAAAATCAAGTAAATTATAGTTCGTTATTTTGAGTAGTTCTGGATCTCTTTTTTCAGACTCTAAATTTTTGTTTTAAATTAAACATAGGTTTCTAGCTTTGTCTGTTACAATAAGCTTTTACAATGCACACATACACTGATCCCTTGTTAAACCCTGATTACAGAAAATTTAATGTGATTACAGTTTGAGTAAAAAGTCTGAATTTTTCCTTCATCCCTTTTCACTCTAACAAAACCAAAATAAAACAAAAAAAGTTAATTCCAAAGTCTAACGGACTATTTAAATACTGAGGACTGGCCAGGGGAAGGGGTCAAAGTTACATTTTAAATAGCTTTCTATTTACAATCTTGAATATGGAGGGAATCCTTTCCTTACTGTGTGTGTTAGGCACTTTTAAAGGCGGTTCTCAGCCACAATTTCTCTCACCTTATTAGATGTTTTATTGTAAAACCCACTTGTCTTAAGTCTTTTTTTAAAAAACCTCTTTAAAAAAAATCATATTTGGAATTCCCACCCTTTGCTTCTTTCCTGACTGAGATAGCAGCTATCATCTGTTATGTCATAAGGGTGGGAATTCAGCACTGTACACAGGGAACAAAAAGTTAACAAACTACCTTGTCCCATCATCTCTTTTTGTCAAAACAGCAGGCAAAAAAGCCAAATCATTAATGGTGGATCATTCACAAACCAAAGATACTAGTTAGAATTAAAATATCTGCTATCTGGAGTATGAACTGACTAGATACTAACTTCTCAGTCAGGTGTTTCTGTTACAACTTTTCACTAACAACTTTTAATCTCTTGGAAAATCAAACAGAGAAGATGAAACAAATTGATAGTAATGACTCCTTTCTCCATCAAAGCAGGTACAGCACATAGCCAATAGCAGGACAGGCTTCCATACAGGCACTGCCAGTGTGCCTCATTTGTGACATAGGCTATGTCTACACTACCACTTAAATTATATTTGGAGATTAGACAATCTAATTGCTTGAATTAGTCAGAAGGAGTTGAGTCCCTTGTTCTGTAACATACCAAGATGGAAAAACACCACCCTTTTAAAAATTATTTATTACACACATTTGCGTGTTCTCAACTATCGCAACCTCAGCAGCGCATATCCTGGTAATTAATATGACGTATTGCATGCTGACAATGTCCATCAGTGTTGTAGAGAGGAAAGATTAGACAAGTGCCCTCAATGACCTTATATTCAAAAGTAGACAGAACACAAAAGCGATGCACTTAGTGATCAGAGGATGTACCTATCTGATTGGAACTTATGTTTGTGTATAGATAAACTTTTTTAATGGACTAGAACGGATTGGATCACAGGATAAATGTGCATATTAACACTACCACTGGGTTATAAATAAACAGTACCGATAAGTAGACAGTGCCTTTAGTTCTCTAGGATTTTAATATAACGTACCCTGTGCAGTTAAAACTGCAAGAGGAAATCAAGATCATCAGAATAGGTACTTACATAGCATAGTGATAGGTACGTTATAAGAACCTAAACAGATAGAATGTAAGTATCCAAATTAAAATTTAGCCAGGACAATCAGCTTTTTAAAAAGTTAGAAATTTATCAGTGATCACAATGGTTTTATGCTTTGGCTGAAAAACAGTACCTGCAATGGAACGATGCCACTAACAGATAATCCCACGAGGGGACATTGGTTCAGTACTGAATCACCCCACTACTTAACACTCTAATGCAGTGGTTCCCAAACTTTTCTCTGCCATCACACACTTTGATACATTTTAATTATTTTGAGGCACACCATCATATAGTCTCCAAATGAACTCATGGATATTCATGAACCAACCGAGAACTCTTCAAGTAGTTTCTCAAGAAATTCCGTGGCACACCTGCTCAGGCCTGACGGCACACTAGTGCCGTCACACTGGTTGGGAAACGCTGCTCTAATGCCTGAAAAAACACTGAGAACAACATTTGTTTCTGTTAAGCACCTACCGTATTTCTAGGATATGTAAAACTAAGTATTAATAAACAAGAGCACCCTCCAAATTTAATTAAAAAAACCCAGGATCTTAAAGTGGCTTCTAGTCCCACTGCAGGTAAACCCTCAAATGGGAGTTGCTGGCCACTCCACATTTTTGAAAAATTAGGCTGCTAATTAAGATGTCAAAATATGGACTTAGGAACCTAACCTTAGGCTCCTGTTTTTGAAAATCTCGGCCCTAGGATACAATCACAGGGCTGATCCTACAAATTACAGCACATGGGCAGAGCCACATGCCCATGCGGAGTGGGGCTGTGTAGGGGCAAAGGGATTCATCCATATGCTTTTACTTGCAGGATCAAGGTGTAAGCATATATATGTATATATATATATATATTTTTTAGAGAAAGCTTCAAGAGTGGCATCTGTTTTATTTCTCTGCTGTAACTTCTTATTCTCATTTGAGTAGAGTACCTTGGAGTAGTTCAGCCAAAAACACATAGTCACGTCTAATATTTCTTTATTGATACAGAGATAGGTTAATATTTTTCTGTGACTATAAGAGTCAGATCCTAACATCCAATCTAGTTTCCTCAAAATGAAGGTTCTTTTGTCTAAAACTCCCAGCAGATATTTCCTGTTTAAAATTCAGAACCTAATCACATGATTCAAAATAGACCTTTGCAGAGCAGATAACACAGTACTGCACACACCATCAGAGCAGCCTCTCCCACTTCTATTATGGAATTTCTCAAGTATCAACTTATACCAGTACTTAGGCACTAGTTACAAGTACAAAATCTGCTGGACTATGGAGCTATAATGTAAGTACTGTAAAAATAAAATAATTCTTTAAACTTGTTTAGATGTGAATATTTATTAGTTGTTCACAGTTCTATAGCTAAGGTGGTTCAGACAGCTCTGGCTATTTTACAAATTATAATGGCTTGGTGGTATATTTTAACACCTCTTTCAGGTCCATTCTGTGTAGTAAACTTGGACTATACATCTGCAAACACTCATGCACATGCTTAACTTTCAGCATGAACAGTCCTGCTGACCTCAGTGGGATTATTCATATATGTAAAGTTAAACATGTTTGAGTCTTTGTTGGATCAGGTTCTTCATAGTGCATTTAGGAGCACAGTGAAGAATTAACCTAGTAAGTAAACTGTAATAGCCTCTTTATTTCAAGGGGCTCATTCATCAGAGCTAGATCCAGGTGGTCAAAAAAAATGGTTACTAACCGTCCGTAACTGTTGTTCTTTGAGATGTGTTGCCCATGTCCATTCCATGCTAGGTGAGTGCATGCAGCGCACAGTTGCCACAGATTTTTCCCTCAGTGGAAAAGTCTGTTGGACCAGCTCTAGTGTGCTCTGAAGTTGTGCACATATATGTTGGTACAAGAGGCACCATTGACCCTGCACTCTCTCAGTTCCTTCTTGCTGGTAACTCCAACAGCGGGGTAGGATGGTGGGTCATGGAATGGACATGAGCAACACATCTCCAAGAACAATAGTTATGGAAGGTCAGTAACCGCTTTTCTTCTTCAAGTGCTCAACTCATAATTGCAACGTTGCTCTCCCAAAACTGGCATGATCACAGCCCTGTGGGTGATGGTGTTGTGCAAAAAGAGCACTTGGGACTGTTTCAAGGAGAAAAGGCAGTATGCCGCATTTATTACCAAGAACTAAATTAATAACTATCTTAAGCCTATGTACACACAGACAAACACATATGTGCCCAAACACACCAGGAAATGTTCTGTAGTTATATAGTTACCAGTCCTGATCGTGGCTTGAGGTCGCAGCTTGGGTCCATTGCTGGAGTTCGTGGCTCATGGCAGCTACCTGGGCAGGGAAGTTGGCACGAGGAGAGCGGGGTGCAGAACGTTACTCCCCCAAAGCCTTGCAGTCTCACCCAGTCTTTTATAGGTTTTATAGTTTTTTTACTTCAGTGCAAACTTACGAGTTTGGCTGTGTCACTTCTCTGTGACCATTGATTGCTGGACAGTAGCAGACGTGACTTTCAGCTTATTCTTGGTGTCTTGATTAAGTTTGTTCTTGTTTTCTGGGGTGGATTCTTCTTTTGCTTTTTAGGGATGTGTTCCCACTCTTCAGCCGTTAGGGTGGACTCCACACTTCATCAGGACAAGCTGGCAGGTTGGGTCTGATTCACACGTACATACACCTTCCATTCAGACCTTGTTCAAATAAGATTACCTATTCATTTAAAATTTTAGAAAGTTTTGTACAAGATGAAATACATTTGGTCAATATGGGGTTTTACATTTACAGTATGGAGTATGGCTGACAATTCTAGGAATGATTTGATTATTAACTATATATAGAAATGAAGACTGACACAAATAAAGCTGTCAACCAATTAAAACTATAAAGAGATTGACACAAATAAGGGTATGAATGAACAAAGCTGTGAATGAATCTACAGGCTTACAATTTAATCCTACAATGGCGCAGAGGGATGCGAAGCTACGAACTAACCACCAATGTTGCAGTTCTGCAGATATCCTGGATTGGTACTTGCGTGAGAAACACTGTTGGCAAAGCTTGGGCTCTTGTGAATTAGTGGGCATGATGGCCGGAGGTGGAACCTTCGCCTGCTTCTACCAAGCTCAGATACAGGCGGTTATCTAGGACAAGATTCTTTGGGATGAAAGGGCAGCCCTTTCACCCTTTCTGCTACTGCTACAAAGAGCTGCACTGCCTTATGGAAGGGCTTAGTTCTTTCGATATAAAAGGCCAGGGCCCACTTACAATCAATGTGTAAGGAAGGTTTTAGTAGAACTTCCCCCTGCTCAGACAATCTGAGTGGCACTCCCTTCTGCTCAGTCAGCTGAAATGAGGGGGGCATTTTGTTTGCCTGGGCTTTGTATTTGCATGAGTACAATTAAGTATTTAGCATAACTTCACTGTATATGGATAAGCACACCTAGGTGCCGAGCATAATGGGAAATGGTTAGCATGGCTGGTTTTGGGCTACAAACCACTTTTGTGTTAACTGCTGCGGTAATGAAATGTTGTACTTCAATTGTATGAACAGATGTCAGCAAAACTGTGCTTAGCCTGTTATGATAAAATACTTTACCCTAAACTAAATAGAGTGCCACAAGGGTGGCGGACAGATGTTTCAGCATTGTAAAAGCGGGGGGAGATATGAGGAATCTCCTATTGGGATTGCACCAGCCCTGGGAAAGGGCTGATTTTAGGCATGGAGTGATGATCTCCTCCCATTGTTAAAAGGCAGAATTAACAACTCCTCTTGGAGTCTTTTGTTTTTTGAAAGCAGGGACATCACTTCAATGTCAGCAGGAGGTTTTCCCATGAGCTGAAAGTCACTAAGAGCTGAATCACTAGAGGACCTGGGAAACACTGCCTGACAAGTGACAAAGCTGAGTCAGCAATGGTCAGCACGAGCCTGGGATGGTCGGTGTCAGCTGGAGCTTGGCACAGTCAGCACCAGCCAGGTGCGGTTAGCAGGAGCCAGGTACAGTCAGCACCAGTGGTTAGCAGGAGCCACGTGTGGCTGGCACTAGTGATCAGTGGGAACCAGGCGCGGTTGGTGCCAGCGATCAGCAGGAGCCCGGCGCATTCGGCGCTAGCCAGATGCGATTAGCAGGAGCCCGATGCATTTGGCACCAGCAGTCAGCGGGAGCTGGGCACGGACAGTGCCAGCCTGGTGAGACCAGCGGTCGGGGACTCGGCGAGACCCGGAAGCGGTAGGAGACAGCAACGGAGGAGGCCTGGTCAAGCCAATGGCCAGCGGGAGTTTGCAGAGGGGGCAGGCTGAGCACCAACAGGATATTGCAACTACGATGGCCAGTCGAGGGGAAGGCAAGGACAGAGAGGTGAAGGACACGCCCCAGACTCTGGGGTGTGTTTTGGCTCATTGAGTTCATGAATTCTGTTTGCACTGTTTCCCAAACCAGTGCTGTGTTATCTCCCTTCTGTTATTAAAAGGTTTACTTCTACACTCAGATTTTGCTTGCAAGAGGGGAAGTATTGCCCTTTGGGGCACCCAGGGAAGTGTGTGAGATTTCCCAGGTGACTGGGTGGGGGCTCGCGCCAGTTTGGTGTTGTATCATTGATAGGGACCCCTAGATATACCTAACATGGAATGGCCATAAGCAAGCACTTTAAGAACAATCCATACTAGCTTTATAAAAGGTTACCTCTATAAAACAGGGCTGGTCTAAAGAGCAATCAAATTATTTGGGGTTCTGTGCAGACTTGGCAAATCAGAGCTGGACTAATTTCCCACCCTGATAACAACAGTATAGAGAGAGATTTTCAACCATATTCTACCCTTTTTTGGCAGGGGAGTTTAGAGAAGTAGATAACTCAAAGTTGAACTCTCTCAGCCAAACTTGGGCCATTAGCAGTCCAAGACATCCCCAATTATATTAATAGAAATGTAATGAAGGTGTTAAGAAAATGGTGCTGTTGACAGTCAATAACATACTCCTAAATCAGCACTGAACCAAGGATATTGTTAGGGGAGCACTCTAGTCCTAGAGGTGTTTTACAGAAGAGAGTCAAAACCAATGCACTGACATCTATTATTGAACAGCCCACAGGACTATTTAATTAATCTTTTAAAATTAGGGAGATTATTAGTCCTACTGTCCTGGGGGACTCCGTCACAGGCTGCTATGGCCACTAGGTCCTGTGATTCAGTGCCGGGGTCACAAGCCACATCTTGACCTTCCACTGGGCCATTGGTGCTGTGAACAGCTTCCCAGATGACTGGTACAAGTATGGATCTGGTGCCATGGGATCTGCCAAAGGTTCCAGTATGGCCACTAGACCAGCCATTGACCATAGGGCCAACCTGCCATCATGGGACTCGCACCAAAAACTTGTGTGCCAATGGTCGGTACTGATGGGGTTGGGGGCTAGGTTCCCCTTCCAAGTTCAAGGAGGATGGGTCTTCCCTCAGGGACCAAGGTGGAGCTGACAGTGCATGCACTTGGGGCTCCAGAGAATGCCAGAGCCAGCCTTGATACTGCCAAGGCAAAAATCTCCAGTAGCCGTGCATGTAGGCGTGTACACTCGTAGCATGGAAATGACATCAGCAAGCACTCGAAGAATGAATAGTTGGCAGACTCAGCAGAAACTGAGGCCTGGGCTACATTAGGAAATTAGGTGGATATAGATGTGTCACTCAGAAGTCTGAAAAATTCATGCCCTTGAGCGATGCAGTTAAACTGACATAACCCCCATTGTAGACAGCGCAAGGCCGATAGCTGATTCTCCTGTTGACTTAGTTACTGCATCTTGGGCAGGTGCAGGGGAGCTGTGCTTTTAAGTGTAGACAAGCCCTGAGCAAATACAGAGACTCTGCTACAATCCCGTCCTAGCAGTAACCCTACCAAAACACATTGGTAACACAGATTACTATCTACACTACATCCCATCGAGGATAGAGAATGTCAAACCTGTAAAGTTGATGTAAGGGCCACATTCAGTTTAAACAAAAATAAAAAAAGTTTTCATAACTCTACTTTACAAGAGAGTTCACCCTTAAGTACTCGCTAAAGCAACAGACCTGAGTACTTTCAACATGCACCATATCGACAATTTTGTAAAGCTGCACAGGATTCTAAATAAATATCTGCTCAGAGGAATAAAACAAATGTAATATGTTTCTACTATATTATGGAAGGGCGTGCTTTCCATACCTGTATATCTAACAATTAGTTATGAGCAGAGTTCTTTCACCCTAGCCAATCATAGTAAAAGAACAGATTATTGAAACAAATGGGAACTAAAATGATGCATTTTACAGTTTACATATAGTGCACCCTCAGTTTTAATTTAGCAATGTAGTATAGTTGCATCATTGTCCAAAAGAATTTCTCCTGTGCCTCAGGCTTTTTTCTTTCTCATCTCATGTTTTGATAAAGAACCCAGCTAATTCCTAGATCTATTTCACCGAGAGTGAAAAGCAGCACATCATGCTCATGCAACAGATTAATTTATAATTTAAAACTGACATCAGAATAATTGCAATATGACACAAACCTTAAGTACATTCCGTAAATAGTGGAATTAGTATTGTACTGTAATATATGATCCAGAAAGTTGTAAGAATAATTTCGGAAATGCAGTTGTTTCCTCCTCACATTAACACAATGGAAATAGGACTTTACTGTACGTACAAGCAGCACAAGTTTTCCTGTAGAAGGGAGGAAATCATGCTGCAGCCATGGATTATTTTTACACTAACATTGAAAGGCAACAACAGTTAAATACCCTGCTCAAAGAGCGTGTCAGAGACAGAGGCTGAACCTGGGGGTGTGCCTGATACACTCAAAGCTAAAATATTGATCCATCACTACCCACTTCCAAGGAGCTTACAAGGCTGGTGACCATTCTCAAGAAAGGACAGGCCCAGATTGTGACAAATGAAGATTTCCTTATAATAGACAATATAAACATGTAAAAGTCAAAGGTGTGTGTGTGCCTGGAAATTCCAGAGCCATGCTTCGTAATTAAAGCCTCCTGTTTTTAAACAAATGCAAAATACCACAAAATACAATGAAAACAAAAATCTCACCCCAAACTAGCAACTTCTGTTCTGTGGGGCCAAATTTGAGTGGCAACTGTGACCTCAGGCGCCAGATCACACTCAAATTCGGACCAGCCACCCTTCTGGCATCATGCTGCCAGGTCACAGCACCCAGAGCAGCGAGCCAGGCCCAGCCCTGAGGGTCAGGAGCCACAACTGCGGGCTAGGTTCACTTCGCAACCCCCCTCCAGGACTTCTCATCCCTTGGGCACAGGACCAGGCACCCTGTTCCCCAAGGAATAACACAAAATACAAAATTCCCCAAAAATACAATTTTAAAAAAATCCTTCACATGGCTCAATTCACAGTACCCCAAACGTGTTAAATCTAACTCATATTAACCTTGTGACAAGTATTTTATAGATGTACTAGTTGGTTGGATGGGCACACATTTTAAGAGCAGCTGTTAAAACCAACAAGAGATCACCTGCAATATCCCTATGAGGACTCATGTATGTTTTGTAAACTTACGTTTACAAGTTTAAATTCTCAGCTGTCAGAACATGAATTTAGGTTCTTGAACTAAATTTAATTTGGTCACATGGCACATAAAATCCATGTGTGTAGCAGAATACAGCTCTTATAAGCATATGGGATAAGCAGTGTGACCTAGTTAACAGCATGCTGGGATGTCCAAGAACCCTATTTGGTATCTTGAGTATTGAAACCCATTACTGTAATATTCTAGTGATAATTCTTTTCAGTTTAAGTTTTTCCTTTTTCTTTTAAAAGCAATGGGAAAAGCGAGAAGTGGCTCTGAGTTGCAGCCACTTGCAGTGCTTAAGAACAGTGGTGTAAAGTCACATGGAAACAGCACACTAGATGCAAAGAACATACAACGTAGTTACTTACCAGTAACTGTTGTTCTTCGAGATGTGTTGCTCA
>ML675629.1:44335368-44467031 GCA_007922155.1 Mesoclemmys tuberculata
GGAGGGTGGGTGTGGAATGGATCTGAGCAACACATCTCGAAGAACAATAGTTACTGGTAAGTAACTACGTTTTCTCCTTCGAGTGGTTGCTCAGATGCATTCCACTTAGGTGATTCCCGAGCCATACCTTGGAGGTGGGTAGGAGTCAGCGGCGAGCTGCCCTCAGCACGGCCCTGCCGACTCGCGCGTCGTCCCTTGACTGCTGGACGACAGCGTAGTGCGCAGCAAAGGTGTGCACCGAAGACCAGGTGGCAGCCCTGCAGATGTCATCCAGGGGGACCCTTTCCAGGAAGGCCGCCGACGCGGCCTGGGCCCTCGTCGAGTGAGCCGTCACCACTCCTGGGAGCTGGACGCCTGCACGCTCGTAGCAGAGCCGGATGCAGGCGGTGATCCACCTGGCGATGCACTGGGAGGTGACCGGGGAGCCTCTCATCCTCTCTGCCACCGCGACGAAGAGCTGCGTGGTCTTTTGGAGCGGCCTCGTCCTGTCTAGGTAGAACGCCAGCGCCCTCCTCACATCGAGGGTGTGCAGTCTCCTCTCGTCCTCGGACCCGTGCGGTTTAGGAAAAAAACACGGGGAGGAAAATATCTTGGTTACAATGGAACCGGGAGACTACCTTAGGCAGGAACGCCGGGTGAGGCCTAAGCTGAACCTTGTCCTTATAGAACACGGTATAGGGGGGCTCCGAGGTTAAGGCCCTTAGCTCAGAGACCCTCCTGGCCGAGGTAATGGCCACGAGAAAAGCCACCTTCCAGGAAAGGATCATCATTGGGCAGGTGGCTAGGGGCTCAAAGGGGGGACCCGTTAGCCTATCTAAGACCAGGTTCAAATCCCAGGGAGGCACCGGGTCACGGACCTGCGGGTAAAGCCTCTCTACACCCCTGAGGAACCTCACCGACATGGGGTGGGAGAACAGGGAACGTCCCCCCATCGGCTGGTGGAACGCCGATATGGCCGCCAGGTGTACTCTGAGGGAGGCCAACGCTAACCCCTGCAGCCTAAGCTGCAGCAGGTAATCCAGGACCGCCTGCACGGGGGACGTACCGGGGTTTTCGCCCCGCGACTCCGCCCAGCAGGTGAACCTCCTCCACTTGGCCCTGTAGGCGAGCTGCGTGGAGGGCCTCCTGCTTCCCAACAGCACGCGTTGGACCTGCTCCGAGCAGGTTCTCTCCTCCTCCGTCAGCCAGAGAGCCTCCAGGCCATCAGGTGCAGGGAGTCCAGGTTGGGATGCAGTAGCCGGCCGTGGTCCTGGGAGAGCAGGTCCGGTCTCCTCGGGAGCTCGATCGGGGGAGCGACAGACAGGTCCAGGAGCAGGCAAAACCAGTACTGCCTCGGCCACGCCGGGGCGATCAGAATCACATCCGCTCTGTCCTTCTTGATTTTCAAGAGGACCCTGGGCAAGAGCGGGAAGGGGGGAAACGCATACAGGAGGGCCCCCGTCCATTCGAGGAGGAATGCGTCCGAAAGAGAGCCCGGCTCGCGACCCCTGAGCGAGCAGAACCTCGGGCACTTCGCGTTCCGCGCTGACGCGAAGAGGTCCAGATGGGGAACACCCCACACGCGGAAAATCCTGTCCACCACCTCTGGGTGGAGAGACCATTCGTATTGTGGTAGGAATGACCTGCTGAGGCGGTCCGCCTCGTCGTTCCTGACCCCAGGCAGGTGAGAGGCGGTTAAACAGAAATTGCATCTCACTGCCAAGTCCCAGAGTCGGAGCGCCTCCTGACACAACACCGAGGAGCGCGCCCCCCCTTGCTTGTTGATGTAATACATTGCAGTGGTATTGTCTGTTAACACCTGCACCATTCTCCCCAATAAAGAGTGGCGAAACACCTCGCATGCCAGTCTGACCGCCCTCAATTCTTTCACATTGATATGGAGGGCCAATTCCCCCCGGGACCAGCGACCCTGCGTGGTCAGACCACCGGTGATATGGGCTCCCCACCCCCGGTCCGATGCGTCCGTGATCAGGGTGACCGAGGGGGTGGAGGCCCTGAAGGGAATCCCTTCCAACACAGTCCTGGGGTCCAGCCACCAAGTCAGTGACCCCAACACCCAAGGGGGCACCGTTACCACCTTGCTCAAAGCATGCCTGCTGGGCATGTAAACCTTGGACAGCCAACCTTGGAGGGGCCTGAGCCTGAGGCGGGCCAACCTCACCACATAGGTGCACGAGGCCATGTGGCCTAACAGCTGCAGGCAGTGCCTGGCTGTAGTCGTGGGGCACCTCTGAAGCTGCGATATTATCGCTGTCATGGCTTCGAACCTCGAACGTGGGAGGGAGGCTTTCGCCTGTACCGAGTCCAGGTGGGCCCCTATGAAGTCTATGCGTTGCACCGGACGCAGCGTCGACTTCTGCTCGTTTATGAGCAGCCCCAGAGCATGGCAGGTGGACTGGACGAGAGAGACCGCCTCGCACACTTGCGACCTGGTCTTGCCCCTGATTAACCAGTCGTCCAGGTAGGGGAATATCTGGACCCCCCTGCGCCGCAGGAAGGCCGCCACCACCGCCATACACTTGGTGAACACTCTGGGGGAGGAAGACAGGCCAAAGGGCAAGGCCGTGAACTGGTAGTGGCCAGCAGCTACCACAAACCTTAGGTACCGCCTGTGGGCGGGAAGGATGGAGACGTGAAAGTACGCATCCTTCAGGTCGAGGGCGGCAAACCAGTCCCCTGGGTTTAGAACGGGAATGATGGACGCTAGGGATACCATGCGGAACTTCAGCTTTCTTATGAACCTGTTGAGCCTGCGCAGGTCCAATATAGGCCTGAGGCCTCCGTTGGCCTTGGGAACGAGGAAGTACCTCGAATAGAATCCCCTCCCCACCTCGAGTGGTGGAACCACTTCTATGGCTCCTTTGACTAGGAGGGATTGAACCTCCTGAAGGAGTAATTGCTCGTGAGATGGGTCCCTGAAGAGGGACGGGAGGGGGTGGGGAGGGGAGGCCAGGAGCTGAAGGGCATATCCCCAGCGCACGATGCTGAGGACCCACTGGTCCGATGTTACCTCCCGCCACAGGCCGAGATACGGCTTGAGCCTGTCCAGGAAAGGCGGGGAACCCAGGGAACATGAGACGGTGCCACCCTCGGAGACACCGTCAAAATTGTCTCTTCCCCTTAGGCCCCTGAGAGGGTCCTTTGAAGGAAGAGGAGGACGGCAGCGGGCGATCGCGCCGTCCAGAGCCCTTGGTCCTATCCCTGCCCCTTGCGGTGGGGAAGGGCCTAGGCTGCGGCCTAGACTGCTGCCGCTGACGTTGCGGCGGTTGCTGCGGCTGCTGGCGACTCTGCAGTCTAGCCGCCTGGGGCGTGTACAGGCCCAAGGAGCGCAGCGTTGCCCTTGAGTCCTTGAGAGCGTGCAGCTTCTCGTCCGTCCTCTCCGAAAAGAGGGCGGCTCCATCGAAGGGTAGGTCCTGGATGGACTGCTGCACCTCCAACGACAGGTCTGTGGACTGCAGCCACGCTGCCCGCCTCAACGGCGGAGGCCATAGCCCTGCTGGCTGTGTCTGCGGCGTCCGACGCAGATTGTAGGGCCGCACTTGCCACAGACAAACCCTCCTCCAGCACCAAACCAAAGTCCACTGCCTGGTCTGGAGGGAGAGACTCCGTAAACCTCCTCAAGGAGTCCCACAGATTCAAATTGTACCTGCCGAGGAGGGCCTGATGATTGGCCACCCTCAGCTGAAGCGCCCCAGTAGAATAGACCTTTCTACCGTAAAGGTCCAGCCTCCTGCCTTCCTTATTTTTAGGGGAGGCAGTCTGAGCACCCTGCCTGTCTTTTTGGTTGGCGGCGTCCACCACCAAAGTACCCGCGGCAGGGTGCGCATACAAGTACTCGTGCCCCTCGGCTGGCACGTAATACTTCTTCTCAGCGCCCTTAGAGGTCGGGGCAACCGAGGCAGGGGTCTGCCAGACTGACTTAGCCAGGCGCAGGACCCTCTCATGTACGGGAAGGGCCACCCTAGTTGGTCCCTGGGCCCCCACACGGCCGAAGAGGGGGTCCACCTCTTCCTCTAACACCTTGACCTCAAGGCCAAGGTTCAAAGCCACCCGCTTTAGAAGCTCCTGGTGCGCTTTAAAATCAATGAGCGGGGCTCCTTGGTCTCGTACCGCCGCCTCATCCGGAGACGACGAGTAAGATGGGCGGCGAGGCCCAGTGGAGGGGCCCTCCCCAGGGTCCTCCTCCACCTCCTCTTCCCCAGAGGAGCGGTCACCCTCCTGCACCGAAGGTGCTTGCTGAGTCTGGGTGACAGAGGCAGGGGCCGACATAGTTCCCTGCCCCATCTGAGCCGCCCACTGGGCCCACAATGGCCACTGCCAGGGTCCCTGTGGCCAGCTCAGAGGCGGCACCGGTGCCGAGGGCAAAGCCGGTGCCGCAACAGTCGGTGCCGGTGCCGGTAACAGTACTGGGTCCGGTGCCGGCTGCGGTGCCGGCTGCGGTGCCGACGACCATATCTGTTCCTGACGTCAGGTCCGGGACCCCGAGTCAGGAGAACGCATGCGGTAATGACGCCGGGAAGGAGCGCTCCGAGACCCGCCACGCGACGATCTCGAGGAGCGACTCCGACTTCGGTGCCGACGAGGCGACGCCGAAGAAGAAGGCGACCGGTACCGGGAAGTCTTTCGCCGCTTCGATGCTGGGGAGCGGTGCCGAGAACGCCGTCTCGGTGCCAAGTCAGAACTCGACGACGAGGAGAGGTGCCGCGACGAAGAGCGATGTCCAGAGCGGTGCCGGGACCTGGAACGGTGCCGGGACCTGGAGCGGTGCCGGGAACGGTGCCGCGACGCGTCGTCCGAGGACGAAGATGGAGAGGAGCTTCCGAGCTCGACTCTCCTGCGTCGGGTGGTGGGCGGCCTGTCCACCGGTGCCGGGGCCGCCCACCCTTCGGGGCCCCCCATCGCGGGTTTGCCCCGGGAAACGGGCCCTGACTCTCTCCGGTGAGAGAGTGCCGGAGGCGTAGGCAGCTCCAACAAAGCCTGAGCCGCCTCGATAGCCTCCGGCGTCGAAGGGTCCCGTATAGGGGGTCCCCCACTTCCAGGAGTCGGGGGAGCCTCCCTAGTAAGTGTCGGTGCCGGGGCCGGTGCCGGAGCAGGGGCCGGTGCCGGAGCAGATGCCGGCGGCACGTCCATGAGGAGGAGCACCTCCGAACTCGACCCCGGCCGCTCCTGCGGTGCGGGGGAGCGCTGCAAGCGCGGATGGCGCTTCTTTCTCTTCGGCACCGAGACCCCCGGTGCCGGAGGCGCACTCCGCACCGAAGACACACTCGGTGCCGGAGTAGTCCGCGATGGCTCGGATGCCGGGCTTAAAGCGGACTCCATCAAAAAAGCCCTAAGCCTCACTTCACGCTCCCTCTGAGTCCGAGGCTTAAAGGACTTACAGATACTGCACCGATCTCTACGGTGCAGTTCCCCCAAACACCGCAAACAACGGTCATGGGGGTCGCTAGCTGGGAAGGCCTTGCCGCAGCTAGCACATGGCTTGAAGCCCGGCGAACCCGGCATAGCCGGGACGCCTTGAGCCCGAAGGCTCCCTAACTAACTAAAAACCCTCACTAACTAAAAACTAACTTAGTTCAGGGTGAACTGATAAACTATCTACTCACTTTAAGGAGAAACACAAACTGTTGAAGAGCAGGGGTAGTTCTCAACTGGCCGTCACGGGCGGAAAGAAGGAACTGAGGAGGGGAGGGGCCGGTCCCGCTATATATACCGCTGCATAATGGCGGTACTCCAGGGGGCGCTGAGACCGGCCCCTGCAGGGGCTGCTAGGAAAAGTTCTCCGGAGAGCTGTGCACGAGGGCGCGCACACACCTAAGTGGAATGCATCTGAGCAACCACTCGAAGGAGAACCCTACTCTACACTTGAAAATCTACCATAGTTAATAACTGGTTATAGCTTTGAGATAGAAGGAAGAACACATGATGCCTGAGCTGAGATCAAGCATGGAAAGTTTCACTAAAACAAAACAAAACAAAAACACCTCTATCAAAAGCTATGATGTAACCCTAACAAAAGCAATTGGTTCCAAGCAATAATTACAAGACAACACGTATTATGTTTATGTATTGTTTTGGACATTTAAATAACGTATTTCCAAACAAAATGTCCAGTGACATACTGGTTCTAGAAAACTGTTCAGCGAAGAGAACAGTGAGAATGAGAAAGTGACTAACAATTTTATTTTGATAATTTTATTTTAATAAGTAAAAAAGTTCATAAAGATATGAAAACTAATTAAGAAAATGACATTGTTTTCATAGATTTGTAAGTATTTACAACTGTGATAAGATAGTTTTACAAATTAAAACCATATTGTAAGGTTTAGTTTAAAGGTACATGGAATCGCTAGAGGATTTTGTTTCGTACGTGAACATTTCACTTGTATTTACAACAGATGCTTCTGGTTTACATACCATAACATTCTTGGGAGATTTTATCCTGAGGACAAACTTTAAATTTACTCTGAAAATTCATTTGACTGCTAGTGTTTACAATTAACTGCATCTGGCGACTATCTCCAGTTTTCTCAAACAAGAAAGTTATATTCCTCCGTGTTTTCTCTTCCCATAATTTAAACACATGCAGTTTTACCTACAAGACCAAAGAGAGGTTTGCAGACGATGCTAGTCCTGTAGCAGCACTAGCTGAGCCTTGACATGAGTTCTATAATCTCTTCATTCCCATATTACTATGGTTTAGGAACGTGGATAAGTTACCTCACCTCTGCAAGGCAAAAGTCAGAATCAAGCTATGCTATTATTGCTAATATAGGAACTTGTTCTGCAGTTCTTATTCAGGCAAAACTCTGATTTCTTTAGAACTTATGTATGAGAAAAGAAAGATATAAGACTAGATAAATATTCAGGATCGAACAGTAAGGAGGCTTGTACCACATTTCTCTCCTTCCTGCCAGGCAGGTGCCACTCAGTGGTTTGTGAGAGATGTGTGTGTTCACTCCATAAGAAAGGAGCAATCCTCTGTGAGAAAAAAAATGGGCAAGGATGGAGCTTCAGAGGCTCGGATTCTGACAGCACATAAGGACTAACAGCCCAGCTATATCCAACACCATCCCGGGAATACACAAACTTATTATCTGAGGTTGTTACAGCACTACTGCACACATTCTTTGGATAGATCTAGAAGAACTAGATCTGGTAGAGAAGATGCATACATTTAAAAAGAGAGAAAAGAAAGGGAGCAAAGATGAGTAAAAATACCATACCTATGATTGCATAAAAGGAATGGACTTAGGTATTTATCTATTAATAAAGCATACAATTAATGTAGATGCCATAAAGTAGCTTGTTAACTGCCTTATTTGCTATAATGGATTTAAAATATGATTGTGTACAAAACCTGTCAGAAATGCACAAGATTTAGATAGGCTACATATATACATTGATTCAGGAAGCAATTGGTTTCACATTAAAGTTTACAATTTTGAAGATAAATAAATACTTTAAAATAATCATTTCTATTGAAAAATACTACACAGCTTCCACATAAAGCTAGAGTGATATTAAGGCTGCATGTTCCAATTCATAACTTTATCATAGTCCTGAATTCTTTGTTTTATGTGAGAAAGTTTGTTCTTTAGGTATTCACAACGCTCCTTCTTCTCCAGAAATGTAGGATCCTGAAAGAAATATACAAGCAAATCAACAACTCATTAATATAATATATTTTTCAGTTTCCTCCTTTAAGGTTAAAATTTTGTCAATTTTTTAAGAAAAAGTCACAAAGACATAAAAATTCATGGAAGCCACGTCCTGTCTGTCACATTTACTTAAAAAAAAAAAAAAAAAAAAAAAAAAAAGCAGGCTTCGAGCCCCTGGGTTCCTGCTGCCTGCCACACCGGTGGCTGCTTCAAGCCCCGTCACCCACGAATGGTGGCGGCTCAGAGCCTCGGGGCCCCTGCCAACAACAGCAGGGGTGGTGGTTTGGAGCCACGGGGTCCCTACCACCCATCCCAGCTCCACTGCAGGGTCCCTGCCACTAGCCCTGACTGACAGCAGCGGAGTGGGGTCAGTGCCACTGCCCAGGACCACAGGATCCCTCCAGCCAGCTTGCAGGGATGGGCTTGAACCTAGGGATTCCTGCTGCTGCCGCCTCCTGAGAGCTCAGGCCCCAGAGAGCTCAGGCCCCAGAGAGCTCAGGCCCCAGAGAGCTCCGCAGTCCCCAGAAGTTAAGAGCATTTGCCCCATAGCTGAAGTCACGGAGTGGAAACTGAAAAGACTAATTTCATGGAGGTCCCTGGAAGTCACGGAATCCATGCCTTCCATAACCTCCATGATAAAGTCCCTAACAATCATTAATGCAGTTGGCGGAGGACAGCAGATATGCATGGGTCATGCCTTCAAGCAGATGCTGTTCTTCCTTAAACATAATTCTTCTATGTGCTCTTCTCATGCTTTCTTGGTGGGTGGAAAAGGGGCTGTGGTTTTGATATCGTTTAGCCATTTAGTAAAGTAACGCAATTTGATTTGTATTTGAAATAAGTAAGTATGTGTATTTGTGTTCTTGTGATCTTTAACTAAAAAATGTACAAAAGTACAAAAATGAGAAAAACAGACTAATATGAATCTTCAATTTGCATTGAATAAAAAATCATAAATGGTACAAATCAATAGATTATATTGTTATATAGTCAAGATTTTACTGGAACACAAATAATTACACACACACACACACACACCTAATATACCTTAACAGCAATAAAATAAAACCGCTTCTGGATTCCAGCAGTAGTTATTCTGCAACCTCTATATTCCACCCCGAAAATATTTTTTTTTAAAAAATTTCCTTTCAAGATTAAGCATATGTACCACATTGTTCAGTTATTTTTTGGAATCAATCCATTTTCCATCCTCACATGCAACAAAAAGCCAACATTGCTGGTCAATAACAGAACAATGTTATCAAGTCTTCTCAAAGGCAAGACATTAAAAGATGGGACCTACTGTCAAACAGAAAAATATTTTAGCCTAAAAATGTCAACTGTTTCTTTTGAAGTCTAATTTATATATTTAATGCTATGACAAGATGCAACCAATATGAACACTGGAATGGGTTCAGCACCAAACTTTACTTACTTCGTCAAATGCCCAGCATTTTAAATCACAGATACATAGAACATTGTAACAGCTTTCCATCACGTATAACGGTATTCCCACCCTTATCAACAGATTGTGCCTACTGTTAAGGCTGCTTTTGTTTACTTACATCCTCTGAACCACCCATTGGATTATTATTGCAAACTATTATTAGGATGTGAAGCCGAAAATACTCACATTCTTCTTCTTTTTGTACTCCTGCAGAACTTTTGAAATTCTGTCATGTTCCTATTAAATAAAAACACCTCTTAAAAACCTCACATTTGTGGTTAATGTTCTGCTGTATGTTCTACCGAGACGTCTGCCAAAAGTGAGAACAGAGATACATCTTAATGTTTATTTTGATTGAAAACATTAATTTGAATTTGTCAATGCTAACAACTGAAATTAGTGAAAACTTTCAATTAAGATGGAAACAAACTGAAAACAACTAAAATAAAAACTGATGAAAAATGGGTGGAAGCTAGTTATGATGAAGTATTACAGACAGAATGAAATATGAAGGTCATAATAGGTTTTCAGGAGATCAGTTCCATCTTGGTTGTTCATCTTTAGCATTATAAAGGTCTCTCTCTTCCCAGAGGCAGACTAAGATTGTTTTCAAAAATTGAGCACAAACACAGATTAGTTTGTTTTTGCAATTATTTTTTAAAACATACATATCTAATTGGCCACTTACAAGTGTGTTTCCAGGGTGAAAAGACAACTTGCTCATCAATGCATCCAGGTCATCAAATTTTTTTAAGACCATCTGAACTTCAGCAGAGAGCTCTTTATATTCAGCAAACTGATCGTTAAACACAGCTTTATAGCGATCTCGCTCATCATCTGTCTGAATTGCTGGGTATTTCCTATAAGAAAAGCTATTATTAGTGCCAGAATTATGACTTTCCATAAAAGCTATGAATTGGCTTTTTGAGCACGTTCAGGATTTTGAAATCTGAGTTAAGTGTTATGCAAATTAACATTATTCGAAACATGTCCTTATGGAACTATCAAGCTCTATTGGCTTGCGAAGTATTATTTTTTGTGAATTTTACTTCTGTCTATATTTCCTTTGCTAAGCTTTAATTCTGATTTTGCTTGTCAGACTGTTTAAGAAGAACAAGTATTAGAGGTTCTAGAAAGGTTCAAAGAATTGCTTGTACATTTATTCTTTTCTTAATTACTTTGGTATTCCTTTATGTCCTTTTCTCATCCCCTTGGTAATTCTTCTTTTAGATATTTTAATTAACCATTTAATCTATTAAAAAAATTGATTTTTGGAGTAATTATGCATTTATATTAAATATTTACATGCTAAGTCCAGTAGCCACCATTCTTTTATTTAAAATTAATTTCATTAAGAAATTGGAGACCAGTCGAGTATGGAGTATAAAAAAGTTGTTAGATACTAAGACAACAGAAAAAAATACCACCTTTGATGAAACAAACAATGGAAAATTACAGAAAACACTCACGCTAAGTAGTCTGGCATCACTATAGGCTTAGGAATGTGGCCTGATGGTATGTGGCCATTAAGTAGCTGAGGTTTCATTTCCACTGATTTAAATTGTCTGTAATTGACTTCTTCTCTTGGTCTGTCTTCATTTTCATACTAATTTTTAAAAGTAAATGAAATAAAAAACCAAAATAATTGTCAATGTGGAATTAAAGTTGCAGGCATTAAACAGTTTCATGTGCCTTCTTGAATACAGTTTTAATTCACAAATCTCTTACAATTAGAGTGAAAAACAAAGCACAAATTAGAAAACTGGTAAACAAAGAAGGTGAGGTGGTATCCTTTATTGGACCAACCCACCTTGTGTCTCTAATATACTGAGACCAACATGGGTACAACAACACCGCATACAGAAATATAAAGTGACATTTCTCACACAAAGCAATTTTAAATCTGCCCCAGTAGAGATACAAGTTCCTTAACAGATCATTCTTTTGGGGCTTGGGAATATTTATCTTGTGTGACTTGAATGAAGTACAAGCAAGTTCTCTAAAGTATTACTAGACTAACTGCAATTGTGCACGAAAGAAATTAGAAAGAAAGGTAGCTCAGAGGGTCTAGTTTGATCTCTGTCAATCAGCAACAATTCTTCTCTGGATCAAGGGTGCTGCACATACCATACTGAAGTATCCTTATTTGGTGTTGTGCTAGGTGTTGTGTTAGGACTGGTGTTGGGCTAGGCTTGGTGTTTTATAGTACTTTAGTTTTAAATGATTGGTTAAGGTACAGTTAAGCAGGACCCAAGTTTTAACTATATAAACTGAGGTCCAAAAGGAAGTTCTTTGGAACCTAACTCCAGGACACAGCTTCAGAAGATCAGAACTGCCAGACCTCAACACCCTGCCAGTCATACTGTGCAGAAGCTGGAGTCCCCAGATGATCTAATCCTGATTGGCCAGGAGAAGTCTGTCTGCCTTATTGGGGGTGGAGAGCATTGTATGCTTAGCATATGTATTTTGTTTTTATAATTGTTAATAAATAGAGAATAAGGATATTACTTTGTAAGGCTCCTTCACTGATAAAGGATCCTGCAAACCTGCAGAGAATTATTCCTGGAACCCTACAAATTGGAAAAGCGGGGGGAGTAAAGGTACTTCCATTAACCAGGTTACTCCCGGAGCCCTATGGACTGGGAGACCTTAAGCCCTAGAGTGTGAATTGGGTAAGGGTAGATATACCTTTCCCCCAAAGCCCTACGGATTGGGAAAGGGTGGGGGAGCCATAACCAGGTTATGTCTTAAGCCCTATGGATTGGGGTAAAGGTGAGGTGCCCTAGTGTGTAGATAACAGTACTGAGCCCAAGCATATTAAAAAAGTAACAGCAAGTACCGGCACACCAAACAGTCATGAATCTGCTGAAAACTTAAGAAACTGACACACAAGGGGGGGAGGGGAAGGGGAGGTGGAAGGCACCACAGATGCATTACGCACTTGAGGCAAAGAATTAGAATTTAGAGCAGCGGTTCTCAACCTGTGGGTCACGACCCCGGCGGGGGTCGAACGACCAAAACACAGGGGTCGCCTAAAGCCATCGGAAAATACATATTTCCGATGGCTTTAGCCGCTGAGAAGTCGCGCTACCATCTGTAGCAGCGCTATTCAGCTGGAACGCACACCGTTATGGATGCGCGTTCCAAACTGAATGCCTGCGCGCATGCGCAGACGTGATTGCATCATCCGTCCGGGGCCTAAGGGGCAGGGGAAGCGGGGGGAACGCTCCACAGTCCATAGCAGCGCATTACGTGTGTCCGGCACTTGCTGACGTCATCAGTTTATTTGGAATTGTTGTTATATTTAAACCTATGCTATGCCATGGTGAAATGTTATTTATTGGAATTAGTAATAAATATTTCTCAACATATAATTAAATATTGTTTTTGTGATTAATCACTATGTTTAAATTATGTTTGATTTGTAGCAATGAGAATACATAATGCATATCAGGTATTTACATTCCGAATCATAACTGTAGCAAAATTACAGTTTTGAAGTAGCCACCAAAATTATTTTTTGGTTTGGGGTCACCGCAATATGAGGAACTGTATTGCGTGGTCACGGCATTAGAAAGGTTGAGAACCACTGATTTAGAGTATTGAACCAGATCCAGCTGGAAAACAAGGCTGAAACCAAGAAAGGCCACTTGAAGAGCATCACTAGGATTTAGAGGAGAGCTGGAGCAATGGGTGCTGTTTGCTCCTGCAGAGAGTTCCTTTGTTTACCATGGTCAAGAAAATAAACCAGAATATTCAGAGGCCAACACTGATATACTCCGGAGGGGGTATGACTTGAATTCTACCTCATCACTACTTTTCCTTAAGGATCAAAAAAGGTTGCAAAATAGTACTGGTCTTGTGTTAAGGAGCTAAGACCTAAAGTAAGAATCTGGCATAGTTACTATTAAAGAATTAACCTCTTCTGGCCTGCACTTTGGAAAACTTTACCTCTTCCCAGCCTACATCAGTCAGAAAATGAGAGATACACAAGAATAAATTTGGTTCTTACCATTCTTTTTGGTGGAAAAGACTGTGTTTTCATCTAAAAAAAAGAAGGGACAGTTTATTGTTTAATATAAAGGTTTAAAGCGTGCATATATTCTGCAAAAGCACTCACTCTTAAAATCTTAAACACCAAAAGTCACACTACACACAGTATTTGTGATCAATTAATGGAAGTACAAGTAAATTTATTATTTTCAGGAAAGTTATGTATGGCAGAATGGTATCATTAGTTTTAAAGAAAGTTTTAAAGAGAGAAACCATTAACTCACAAAATACTGTAAACAATTCAGACCAGTTTGGAGTATATTTAAGAAGATTCCAGAATTTTAGTTCTGCAACCCAGGATGTCTGTTGCTAGAGTATTTTGAAGCAATCATACAGCTACTCATATTTAATTTAAAATTAGTATGTGCCATGAGTGCAACTGTGTATCTGAAGGAGGAAAGTTAGAATCCTTCAAATGAGAGATTCAAGTTTGAATTAGAATGTGGAGGAAACCCCACTGGTCTTCCTCCCTAGTGAGACGAGGAAACTAAAAAACTGAATCCCACTAGGTGAGGCTCAAATATATCCTCTCAGTTTTGTGGCATGTGATATTTTAGTAATTTTTATAAGTTTTAATAAGATGTTCGTTTCAATTTAATCATGTTTTGCACAACCTACTTGGAATGCTGTGGCTGATAAAGTAAAGCAAAAATAAAAGATTTTCTGTTATCATCCATCAGATGAAATTAAACAGTTAATAATAATAATGGATGTTCCAAATATATTGCAAATTCAAGTACAAAATAGTCAAAAGAGAGCATAAGTGATCCTGCAGTCTTATATTTAGAGCCTCTACAACATAAAATTTGTATGCTTATATTGCATGCATAATTTGTATTGAACTCTATCAAAATTATAGCATGATGCTTTATAGTAGATTTGCATGCTGCATAACAAAAATATTTTATTTCAGTGGTTTTTTTTCCTTTTTAAGCCTTAAGCAATTCTATCTATGCCCAGTATTTTTTAACTAACTAGAAATCAAGAACTAAGATTTTTTTCTTTTTAACACAAAAGCTACAAGATATACAATCTCCGTGGAAATACTCTGATGAGAAAGGGTCTGCAAGAACAGAACTAAACGGTGATTTAGAATTTAAAGGGTTTTTTGTTTCACCCAAAATATCCAGAATGTAGGAAACCAGAAAAAACAAAAAAAAACCCACAGCACTCAGTTATCTATCTTTCCGTATTTAAAAAACTGGCAACTCTTCTTAGTCTAAATATCAGAGAAATGTCATTATACAAGCAACATATACTAAGGCTTGGCTTTGGTTTCTCAGAGCTAGTGTTAAATTACTAGTATGAGGAAAGCTGAAAATGTATAGACAAGTCAGTGGTGGTGGTCTGGTATTTTGCACTTTACAAAATCAGTTTCTTATATCCCTAGAATGGTTCTGACTAACTTCTAAATTGAAAGTTCTGTCTCCAAAGGCTCCTTTGCTTTAAGGCCTCCTACTAAAAAGTGTTAAAATGTCAGTTTATACTATATTTTTCCCTATCTTTTGTTCAGAGGAGAATATGTACAAAGCAGCAATTGACCAGCTGATTTAGGGAAAATACTTACATATTTTCTATGTAACTACCTGATCCAAGGCCCACTGGTCAGCGGAAAGTCTACCATTGACTTCAACAGATGTTGGATCAAGTACACCATACACACTATTGCAATAATCTTTGTGCAAAATATACTTTGTAAGTATCATTTAAAAACTTGTAACACACCGATTATCAATATTCTTGTGTAAAAACTATGTATGAAAAGCATATTAAGAGTTATGAACATAATTTCAATTTATGACTACAATGTGCTTACTATACAAATCTAGGGTAAGTTTGTTTCTTAAAGACAAAAAAACAAGGTGACACCTCTAGCCAAGTGTCATCAAAGTTGATTGTCAGTCATCTATTAAGTGGCTATTATTCAGCAAAGAAGGGGTTCAAGAACATATCCACCTGCATTTTGGCAAACAACAGCAGGGAATTTTTTTCACCGCTAGACTCCATGTCTCCTTCCTCACAGCTGGAATGGACTTTATCTAGGGGTAACCCCTTTGAAATGCATTTCCTGAGATTACTGGACTATCAAAGATGAGGGGCAAACACACCCCAATCTCTCTCTGTCACTTAAGACAACAAAGGAACAGCCCTTTGAATTGGGAGGGCAGGGGAGACCCTGACCTAGAATTTGGCCAGTCATTATGTTGGGAACATGTGGTAAGGGTTTTATTTTGAACCAAGTTTAGGCTATTACGTTTTAGCTACTGGAAAGCACTTTAGCTTTAATTCTTTTATAACTATTTCTGACTTTAATACCTTATACTCACTTCAAATATTTCTCTTTGAAGTAAAATAAGCATTTTTTATTTTTAATCTAAACTAATCCAGTGCTGTGTTTAAACTGAACTGTTTGGTAACGCCAGTTAAAGTAACAAACTGTTGAATATTAACCCTTTACAGGGAAGAGGCTGGACAATGCAGAACACGTTTCTGGGAAAATTTGGGACTGGAAATTCACCCTGCAAGTAGTAACCCAGTCTGGTGGAAGCCAGAATATGACTGGATGTTGCTAACTGACTTCTGGGGTCAGAGCTGATGGACCAGGGCTGCAGCTACACAGACAGACTTCATCACGCCTTGCGATGTGCACACAAAAAATTGATGCAATCAATTTGGTATGATAGTTTTTTACTTACCTCTTGTTCCATTAATTCTCTATGCCTCCTTGCTCCTTCATGTCTCCATAGCTTTAGGGAAATTACTGCACTAATAAGATAGACTATCACTGTGACAAACAAAAAGATCATTGCTGCCGTCTGTCCCCCTTCTATGCGGCAAAACGATGCATTCATGGGTGTTTTAAATAATTGGTAATAACAGAGTCCACCACGGTTAGCATCATTCACATAGACTATCGCAGCAGCCATATACAGAATGAATAATGCAACATTAATTCCAAATTCAGTTAAAGGCCACCAATTTGAGTCCAGAAGAATGGTTCGATAGTACATTGACATGCCAAGTACTAGAAGGGCTATAGTCACAACCCAAGCCAAGCCTGCTACTACAAGTATAAAAGGGGTTTTGGGGCCACTATAATAATAGCCTCCATACATACTGTTTGCTGCAAACCCATATGGCTGCGAGTATCCAAACATGTTGTACCATTCATTATCTTTGTGTATATAGGCTGTGACACAAGCAAAGACAGCTGCCCCTAAAAGCAGCTCTACAACACACAGAATTCTGAGTAAACCTGCCCATGATTTCATGTAGGAGTATCTCAGATTATAAGCTTCCACTTTCTCACTGTAAGTTAGAGCTGTTTGTGTGTGTCGTTCTAGGGAGGCATAAGGATCTCGGGGAAGCATGGCTTCAGCTTGTTTGCCTGAATTGTAGCTTCCACCTGACCCACCATATGGATCTTTATAGGAACTGGAAGCTGACTTGTGACCTGGCAGTACTGGAGATGCTGGTGGAGAACACTCAACTCCATCAGATGTGGATTTTATATCCAACGCTGGCTTATCCAATCTTGGATCATTTCTTTTCCCTTTGAAGAAGTTCTTCCAGGAGTCTGGAATGAACCGTCTTACTGGTTTGAGATCAGCCAGTTCTTCACTATCACTGGGGTAAAATTCAGGGCCAAGAGGCGGTTGCAGTGGGAGAGGCGGTGGTGGCAAGGGATCCACATTCAGTATCAGGTCAGCATTTTGCAAACTTTGAGGACAACTTGCTGTATCTTCTAGAAAAGAAGAATCCACGTGTACTTCATCATATTGCCTAGATCTGCCATGCTGCCTCCCTCTCTGCTCCAACACCGTACTCCTCGAAGACATTTGTGAGTCAGTCTCCTGTTTTAGGAACTAAAACAATGAGAGGAATATTGATAGTTATCCCCTTCCCACTTTATCTGGATTGCCTCCAAACATCCGAAAAGAAATGGCTAGATACCAACACCCCAGGTAGCACCGAATGAGCCACAACCGAAAACAGCTCCTGCCTGGCCACGCGGAGACACAACCCCACCAAGACGGCTACTTACTTCCCCGAAAGAGAGAAAACCCCACCCTGTTCAGACAAGCCCATTCCGCGGGAGCCAGCCATGCCTCACCCCCCCCCCTTCCAGGCCGCCCGGGGAGCGCAGCGCGACGAGCAAGGAGCGGCCGCAGCCATTTCGCGCCGACGGACCGCGCGTGAGGAGCGACGGCGGCCAGGTTTGTGCAGCTGTTGACGAAACGCAGCCGCCCACGGGGTTTATGCCGAGCCCGGCGCGGTCAAGGGACGCGCAGAGACCCCGGGGGCCCCGCCGGGCCCGTCTCCTACCGCCCTTCACCCGGCCCGGCCCCCGGAGCGAGGGGGGGCTCGGCCCCGATCCTGCAACGGGCTCTGCAGAGACGCCCCTGGCCACACAAAGCCCCCCCCCGCTCACCGCAGGCCTCCGTCCGCGTCCCGCCGGGCCCGGGGCTCCTCTGGTCTCAGCTCGCCGCTGGGCACCGGCGGGCCCCGCCCAGCAGCCGCGCTCGCCTGGGTCCCTCGGCCGAGGAGGGCGCTACAGGAACTCACCTGTCGGCCCCGCCCCGCCGCCGCCTCGCGGGCACCTGCGCCCCGCCGCGGCGGGCCCTCCCCCGGGGCGGAATCGCGCCGGCAGGGGCGGGCGAAGGGCCGCGCCGGGCCGCCCCGACTTACCCCCAACGGCAGCGCTGTGGGACCGTGGCCCGAGCCGGCGCGCGGCTGCGGCCAGGAGGGAGCGGGGCCCCCGCGTCACCCCAGCCGCGGCCCACAAACCCCACGCGCTAGCCGGCGCGGCGAGGGAGCCGCGACGCGGCCCGGGGCCGCCCCTTGGAGGCCGCCGAACACGCGCGATCGCGGCAGCGACGTGCTGTCGGCCCCGGGCCGATCATCCCCGCTGCTGCCTGAGCCACAGCACCACCCGCAGGCCTGGCAGCGCCCGCGGCGCCCCCGCTCAGGCCGGTGTGGAGCGTCGCCTTCCCCCGCCCCACGAGGAGCCTCCCGGCCGGAGTAGAACACAACACGCGATTGCATTCATGCGTCTTACGCTATGGCCCAAGCCTTGGCGACGGCGAGGTAATAGCGCAGGGGTTAGTTCTTCTAAAACAGAATTAGAGAAAGTAGACCCTGGAAAATAATAAATATTGAAGAACCAAGCAGGCTTTGAAAAGCTGCATGTTTCCATTTAAGCAGAAAAATAGCAAGCGTGAAGCACTCATTCCTATTCAAGGTAAGAAGATCGAGCATCTTTCCCCCCTTTAAAGACAGCCACAACACTTAAAAAGGGGTTACATTGCGACTTTCGACGTGCTGCTTGAAATCTTCCTTTTTCTATAATTGGGGGAGTTAATACAACAGGAAACTTGAACACCATGAGTTTATATATAATCTTGAGATGCTCTATGTTTACTGCTGGAGCTATAACTTTGCTCTGCTTGCAGTGAGCCTGATCCTCTAATCCTGACTCAGGCACAACGTCCAATGAGTATATATACCAAAGGATTAGGTTTGCTATTAGGATTATAGGGGATGGTCATCTAAAGTTTCAGTATAAGAAAGAAAAGATCAAGCAACTCTATTCTTTACTGCCATGCTGAGGCTTTACAAAGTTTTTTAGTCTTCATATGCTATTTTATAGTCTATTCATTGAGAATACTTACATTCCTATAATCCCATCATCATAGGCTTTTATTCACACACACCCACCCACCCCCCTCCTCCCACAAAGTAACAATGTAGATGTCATTTAGGAAAAAATGTCTTCAGGATAAACTATTGATTTCCTAAAGAGTACACTGGACAAGTAGAACTTCAATTTTAATGTATGTCCTGATAAATTACGCAAATATTTCCAAAAAATATCTAAAATAATCTACTATACAACATATGCTTCTGTTTATAAACATACATAAAATATATATATGGCCAAAAGTACAAAATTGCAATAAGTAACAAAGGTTTATTATTTACATAAAGACAACTAACTGTTTACAATTTACATTTTATTTTTTCCCCTCAAAAGTTTTAAGCTTCCACCCAGTAGTAAAGGTATTAAAAATGTGTGAGATTTGGTAAAACCTCAAAATGCTGACAAAAAATATATAATATACCCAGAAATATGTAAAATGAAATTAAAAAGTAAAAAATAAGTGATTTAATATTCATTAGTTTTCTTTCAAATATTTCAGCTCATCATTTATAACTGTATTTTAATTTTGTTTAAACCATATAGGTTACTTTGATGGCTCAAGAAAGGCAGGGAGCAGTATCTTTGATTAAATACGCACACACTTAGGGCTTCATACTGCAATATCAAGGGAAGTTGAAGAAATTTCACAGCTTGATATTGCCACACACTGGGCTTGAGCCTGCAGCATATTCTCATGTGAATAGTCACAGGAGTATTCATGTATAATTGCTACAGAATTGACTCACTCTTTACTATACCTCTGATGCTTTTGTTACAATCTATTCAAGGAAAAATCTTACCACAGAATTCAAAGAATGAATCTGTTAAACAATGTTAAACCAGTAACACTGATGTTTTGTTGCATTCAGTCACTATCATATTCCTCGATTTTTAATTCATCTTCCTCCATGATTGCTTGTGCTGCAACAGGTTGAGGTTGACTACCTGGTAGTTCACTTCCACTAGCCTGGCTGGAAGTAAGAGGAAATTCATCTGGGTCATTCTCATTTATTTTGTTTTTCTCCAACTGGACAAGCATCTCCAGAGGCTGCATGGTAGCAAGGTCCCCTTCGTCAATACTTTCAAAGCCTGACATTCCAGGATCTTTATCAGTAAGAGTTTCAAGCTTTAACCTGCAAAATCATCAGTAAAAAGGAAAAATAAATGAAGCATTCTGTTTCACAAGATTGTGGTAATTGAAATGGAATAAGTCACCCACGTATCACACTAAATAATCCCATTCCTTTAGTATTTACAGCTTTAAAAATATGAGCAATGTTATGACCATAGCTAAAATATACAACATCTCTTCCTAAATCAGTCCCTCCACTACCGCTAATAATTTGTATTGCTCTTTGTGCATCCTCCGAAGTACAGAAATTTGGTGCCCAGAACTAAACACAACATTACAAGTCCACTTACACCAGAGCTGTATAGGAGTATTTGCTCCCTGCTTTTTTTAAGTGTTGCATTTGTGTATGCAGCTCAAAACTACAGTGGTTAGTTTCAAAGCCACATCACACTGTCACTTCATGTCATATTTGCTGTTCACTATCACTCTGTAAATCTCTTCTAGCAGTACTGCTTCTAGATTTCTCCCTGCCATGAAGCATTTGTGGTTGAATTACTTTGCCTTAGAAAAATGTAAACTGTTACAAATAAAGGGATTTATTTCTGGCAGTGCCCACAGTGTGCTAGACACTTTCCAACCATAAAAGACGGCATTGTTCCCTGCCACGAAGGACTTACAGTATAGAAAAAGAAAGTAAACAGACAAAGGGGAAGTGAAAGAGTTTACTATTCTCATTTTGCTTTTCTGATCATGTTTTAATCTACCTAGGTCTCTTTCTATTACTACTTTGTCATGATTGGTGTTCATAATTTTCCCCAATTAATATCTCCAATTTTAATTAATGTGATGTTTTTAACCTCTTCCAGATAATTAAAAATGTTGACAAAACTGGTCCTAACGCTGATCTCCATAGTTACCCACCAGACATTTCCTCCCAATTGATAAACTACTACCTATCGTCTCTCTTTGTTTACAGTTTTTTTTACCCATGACAGTGCTCCTATCCCAGACACTATGAATTAGTTTTCTTTTTAGGTTAGGATTTCATGACAGTACCAAATATTTTACCATTGTCAATATATATTTAATGCAACAAATAAGACAGGTGAGGTAATATCTTGTATTGGACCGACTTCTGTTGGTGGAAAAGATGGAAGCTTATTTGTTCCATCAACAGAAGGTTCATATATATGGCATTAAAACTGTAAAACCAAGGTTTTTCCCCTGGCATTAAAACTGTAAAACCAAGGTTTTTCCCCTTGCTCCATCTCCAAAAATATAAAATGAGCTATAATCTGCAGTTTCTTTCTCAAGAGAAGTAGTCCAGCAAGTGAAACCTTCTCAGAATACTACAGCAGTACCCAAAGATGCACGTTTTAATGGATATCACTCTTTTAAAAGTCTGCTTCAGGACTGAGGTTATGGAAACTTAACTGTCATCCCTAAAAATGGTTCCTCTAGTTCAGGGTAGAAGCCCCCTGGTATCAAAGTATGGGACAGGCTAAAATGTCACTGTCTGAGCTCTACATGTTCTTTGGATAAGTAGAGGACTTTGGTTTCCATGACTGCCAATCTGGCAGCATTCTGTACGGATTTTTACAAGACAGTAGAAATACATAAAAACTGCATATGTTGTACAAATCATAAACCTGCTATAAATTAACTTCTATGTTGTCCATTTTATATACTAAATACAAGCAGTGTCCAAGTATGCACAGAGCAGTAGTCTAAAATTCTGAACCCCCCCCAAAAGTCAAGTTTTTTACTTCAGCATAATTCTCTATAGAACATAATTAATAATTTTATAATTGTATAAATGTATAACTGTTTCAAAGGAGGTAAGAACAGTTTCTGCTTTATGTCATATTTCATGCTCATCTAATATTGCACCTAATATAGTACTCCATCAAAATGCCAGTGGTGATCTCTCATTGTATGAGATGAATAAAAGGACAGAAAGAATTGTACTGTTCTTTCTGGCTTTTGTAAGTTCATTTGTATTCATATAACATTTAGATTGTAATAACATACAGGTCTCAAACCAGGTCAGGGCCATGATGTACTAGGCAGTGCACAAGCATATAGTAAGCGATAAGACAAAAAGGTTGCATGTGATGCAGTGGAAGAGAGGGAGCCAATGGAGGGAGGATGTAGTCAGAGTGAAAAGCCAGCAGCCAGATGATCTTAACAGCAGCATTTAGAATGGACTTGAGCAGTGACAGGTTGCAGACATCAAGGGGAGAGAAGAGGAGGTTGCAACAGTCAAGGCATGAGATGATGAGGGCTTGGATAAGTGTTTTGGCAGTGTGAGCAGAAAGGAAAGATCTCATCTTAGAGATGTTGTGCAGGAAAGATGATGCATTGTAGAATATTTTTGATTTTCTATATATAAACATGTATGGCGCTTTTCTAAAACAAGAAAGACTTAAGTTTACCTTCCAAAGTGTCTCTTCAAGGGAAGCCTTCCAACATCCTGGATAAAAGCAATCTGAGCTGATAACAAAGATAGAATCGCTGTCATCTTGCACTAGTCATAATGCACATAAAGTAAAGCATACCAGAAAATAAATGTAATTCACTAATCTTGTAAATGTCTAAGATTTTTCTGGTATAGTAGTTAAAGTTATCCTATCATGAATTTTCAAAATGTATTATGCACCATACAACTCTACATCAAACTAGGCAACAGCAGTGAATAAAGTGGCTGGGATTTTTTATCCTATATATGCATCTGTAAATATGTTCTAGTAACCAGTTCAGATAGATGTCAGGATGAAGTCATCTTGAAATTGGAAAGGCCTTATTTCAGGCTTATGTACGCTTAAAGGCAACTAGTTTAACATCTAATAAGTGGATCCTGTTGTCCAAACAATGTACTTTGTTATAACATGTCATAAAAGTCATTTTTTTAGAATAAAATGATTTATTTATAAATAAAATGATTGAAATTGCTATCAACCTCCTGAACTGTGTGCCTCTTATTTGCCATACACTCTACACACAAATGGAAAAAAAAACCCATTTTGTTTCCTAAATCTTCCAGAAAAGGAAAAAAAAATGGAATTGTTGAACATGCAACTTATTTTGTCTAACCCTTAAACAAGATGGGCAGCTAAACTACAGTAACAGCAATATCATGACCCTCTCTGATTTCCTCGATTATAATCGGATTTCTACAATGCAGTAAGATATTCTGCCTTTGGCCTTTTGGCTTACACATTAGGAAATGGAAGTATTGTCAAAGAATATCGAGAGGCAATGAAAACAACTAAAACATATCTAACTGGGCCCTCAACAATAAATAATCTGGAAATGCCATACAAAAGTAAGGAATTACTCTTCAAAAGAGTCACCTTGTTTCTGCATATGTAAATACAGCACAAGAAAGAGACCCACAATTTAACAAACATTTGGGATGTACCCATAAATCACCTACTCACATAGCGAAGTATACTGGAATTAAATTTATTATATAAAATGTTGTTGGTATATGGTCATTCCTGAGACAGTTCTGTATACCATTTTACATGATACAACTTTTTAAATTGAAGTGAATGATTTAGATTTCTTCTACAAATATCTGAAGTAAAAGGTACAGTAGGATTTAATCTAGTTAAATATATTTATTGGCCTCTCCTACAGAGAATTCAGTAACTTCTGTTAATTGTCCATGTTTAATTGACCTACCTCAGAAAATGTCTAACATTGACAAAGACTGTGCAGCAGCAAAATAGCTTAGTATTTATCAATTATTATTTATATTATATATATGTAACACCGAGGATCCCTGATAATGGACCAGGATACCATTGTGCCTAGCACTGTATGAACAGTACAGAAAGATGGTCCCTCTCCCCAATGGCTTACAATCCAAGTAATTACTATGTATTCGAATGAGACCTAAATTGTGAATAGAATGGACCCGATCTTGCAAACGGTTACTCCCTAGTGCTTGAAATCAGAGAGAATACACACAAGAAGGATCAGGCCCTTCCACTATACACTTTTCAGTACAGGGTCACTGTCTTACGTGTTTGTAAAGCACCATGAATATTTATGGTGCATCGTAAAACAAACTGTCTCACATATGTAAACTGATGTTTGTTTTAATCCTTTTAGTGTAAAATAATATTTTAAAAATAGCATTTAAGTAACCTTAAGCCAATAAAACATTGTGGGCTTGAAACGGTGTTGCTAAAAATAGATATGGGAGTCTTAGACATACATATTTATTTCACAATGTGCGGTTTTCTTATCTAGGCAACACTACAGATTGTGTTCTCATTTTGGCTCATAAGGACCTTCCATATGAATTATGGATAGAAATTTAAACTTTTTTTTTCCATTTAAAAAGTTATGTTGACACTACCTTGGTTTCTCATTGGATTTGTCAGCAGAGCAAGAAAGGGCAACAGCTGGGTTTGAAGACATAAGGGTGGCAAACAGAAACTTGAAAATAGAGATTTTGCAGCAAGGCAGTTTTCTTGATACTATAAGAATTGGAAAAAACACAAGTGAAAAAACATACTACCTGAAAGCTTAATTAAGGTAAAAAGAAACCACTGAATCCCTGTTTTGGCTTTTTGTTATTTTGTCAGTATAATTATTTCAGTTACTATGATATGTCATAAGCTTTAATGAATGTTCAGCCAGACATTCTTTCCACACCCTACAAAACAGCATAATGAGCCTAGCCTAATGGATTGTTCTTCAAACAGCCATTCAGGGATGGGGGTTCAAAAAGAAGATTACCAATCAGGTCTAATTAAAAAAAAACCACACCACAAAGTTTATTTCTTTCTTTCAGCTCTATCTTGTGTTTGTCACAAGTTTCCTGAGGATTCTTACAACTGAATTACAGGATACTTCATTCAGGCCAACAATCTGCTTGTCAGACAGGATATAAGATATGAAGTACCAATTTTTGCCAGAGCCTTGTAATCTTATAGTTGAGCTTTTTATTACAAACATATAAGGCAAGGTAATAGTAAGGGAATCCATAATTGTTCACCTTACATATCAGTCTAAGATGGTTTAAGGGGCCTGAGTCTGACTTCATTTACAATATACTTCACTATATATCTTTTGTGCTGATTTTGTACTGTATTAACTTGGATTTCAAGGATCTCAAATATATTAATTTTGGGTAGAAACAGGCTGTTTTCTGGAACCCCTAGTTATTTTCTAATTAGTAGAAAATAAGTGTTTAAGTCCATATCTGAAAACTGTTACTGAATTTAAAAAAAAAAAAAAAAGGTATTTGCATGTACTGCTATATTTGTCTAGTATACAGTTTCTAACATGTATAGTCCCCATAAACACTGCAGGTCAGAGCAGTTACATTTCCAAATTTAACAAAAGTCTCTCTCCTCAAAATGTGAAGTATTTACCTTTTTATTGATTAGGAACCATTGGGGTTTATGAAAAGGCCGAAAACCCATTCCTCCTTGGCAATGGGCGAAGGCTCTAGCAGTATTTGAATGTATCACACCTCTTGTGGCCACAGACGCACTGTACTCCCTGAGTGTAGGTCTTGACTAAAACAAAACATGACATTATGCGAATTGTGAAGTTTGCTGAGTGAGGGTGGAAAATTACAAATGTGAGAAAATAACTGCTGTAAATTTGCAGCTACTCTTCGATGCCTAGAACAGCCATTAAAGGATGAAGGCATAAATTAGTTCCATTATTTCAAATGAAAAGCATTATTTTCTGAATCAATTTTTATAATGTATTTACTATAGTCCTACAAGGACAGCATTTCTGGGCAAGTATTTTGTACACACTATTTATTGTATATTGTGGAAAAAATTAATACAAACCATACCAAAAATGTGTATAGCTGGTTAACATGTACCTTTTCCATATTTAATAGTTTAGGATGCAGTAACAGTTCTAACTAAACTCTCAGGGGAGTTAGACTTGCATAGTTGTAGATAAAACTAAAATGTTTATAAATGGTAAAAACCTAGGTTCATTTTCTTTTACTATAATCAGTAAGAATGCAGAGATTATGTGGCTGCAGGGAATGAAAATTAAAAATGAAAATGAACAAAACTTACATTCCAGTTACTACAGAGGAAGTCAGCAGTACTCAAGTATTCACTGGCTCTCACAACATCATCTATATCAGTGAAAAAGTCTACATAGTTTTGGTGAAGATATAAATTAAATAGGTCCCCAGGCATGTGTGACTTTTCTAGAACATCCTATTTAATAAAGAACAAAAAAACCACACAAACAAATTAGTTTATGTTCAGCACAATATGAAAAGAGAAGTTTCTTCTTCCAATGTTCATTATTATTAATACATTTATTTTACATACAATTACACACAGTAAGCGACAAAACTGCTGTGTCCATCAAGTTACTTAAATACCAGTAAGTCTTATTAATTGGTATCAAATGACTAATAAAGGCCTTTACCTCAGGTTGAACAAGTAAGGTATCTCTTTCATATTTGGATAGATGAGAAGGTAGCCGAGGAACTTCTGAATCAGATACTGGTTCTCCTATAAGCAATTTAAATAGTGCCATAGTCTTTAATATTCAATATAAAAATGTTATATTTGTAGTGTATGTTAACCAAAAACAAGGAATAAAATCAAGTCTCATACTTCATATTTAAATTTATATTGGGAGTTAAGAGGTGGGAGGGTAAGGCTACAGATGAATAATAATAAAGTGCAATTATCAGCTTAATCGAATATTGAGACTGAAGTCTTATTTTCCTACTGGTTCCTGTGTTGGTTCTTAATTGGTAGGAAAAGCCTAGAGCCGAAGTCACTGCTGGGATAAGCAGAGCTGCACCCCCTTAAGTTTTTAGTGAATAGGACCCAGTAAACTAAATATAGCCATGGCAATGGCAATACAATACGACTGTTAACTTTAACAACCAAACTAGATCATCATATCTGCTTTACATTTTCATGATTTATAACAATAGCCTCTTCTTCATCAGGCATTTCCTGGCAGCTAATTACTGGCTAGGTTAAGAACCACTGGCTTTAACTGCCAGAAAACACTTGATCCAAAGATTATTTTTTAATTAATCTATAATAGACAGCAATATGGAATTAGTTACATAATGGGTTATTTGTGATGTCATCAGCCACTTACACCATTTTTCATCTCTTTGGGACAGGGACTTGTTTTTTATGTCTGTACAGCACTTAACACAACAGGGTTCTGATCAAGTAGATGTCTAGGGACTTCCACAATATAAAACTGTTAAATAATAATATATATAAAAATTATAGCTTTTTAAATATGTCAAACCAATCTGCGATGTCACAGTTGCTCTCATGAGATTAAAGAGTAAGAGTAAAGGAAAGCTATTCTGGCAGCAGGGAACTGCATTAGGTAGCAAAGAAGAAAAGATCAGTAAGTGTAGAAACCAGAGAAGAAATAAGTTTGAGTGAGCCTACATGTATGGAAGTCAAAAGCCTCAATAGTAATAAGGCAGAAAAAGAAATGAGAGAGTGAGGAAAAGGGTAACAGCCCAGAGAGGATGGAGCAAATCTGATTCTTTAAAAAGGGAAGGAAAAGGTAGCAGGGAAGAGCCAAGGGGAGGAGTGGGCAGGGAAAGGTAGCAGCAATAGCATAAGAGGGAGAGAAACAACAGTGGACTGGAGGTAGCAGGATCCTTCTGTAGGAGCAGGAAAAGAGGCAGTATTAAGAGGAAATGGGAGACATACTACAAGGAGCATACATCCAGAACTGTGATCCATATCACATGGAAAAGTATTTTTTACATTACAAGGCAACAATCTCATCAGAGTTCTGAAGGCTACACATCTAAATTATCCCTCATGGCTTATGAAGACATCTCAACCGCTGGACGGAACTATAAACCATATAATTTTACAATATACACTCAGTAAAACTTTTCTGAAGTGTGCATTATTTACCCACCAGATGTGAACAGCCAGCATCAGTCCAAGAAACAATTGCTACTGGCAACTGTTAACCTCTTTATACAATCACTAATGATCAAACCAACAGTTAAGTTACAGGTAGTTCTAGGAAATAGTTTTGCAAATCCACTGACCAACTACAGATCATTAATTTTTTCACATTTAGACAATGAATAATAGGTAAATAATGTCCTCTTACTTTTGCAGTAAAGTATTTTCCCCAAAGCATGGAAAAGAAAGATGGAGGCATCTTTACCACCAATTGCTTGTATCTCCTGATTTTCTAAGGTCTTATCAGTTTTCTTCTTGGTTCTGGATGCTTCTTTATTACATTTTAATGCAGAGTTCCCTTTTTTCCTTGACCATAAGTTGTTCTCTGATGAATACTCTAACAATCAAAGCAACAAAACAATTAGTATAAAACAAATATTAACATTAATTAAACAAAAAGAGACACCTGCTGAACAGTCACTTTAGAACAGTATTAACCCCCTTATTCATTAACTGACTTATTTTCATATCCAAACAAATGTCTTCTAGTTCACAGATTTTTGTGGTTTGTATTTATTAATAAGTAATGAACACAAGCAGTAAGCTCATTTACTCTGAGGGTACATAAAATACCTAAGTCAATGTCCTGTTTCATATTTGTACTTCAAGGCTAATACCAAAGAGCCAAAATGCTTGTTTCAGAGTCAATATGAATTCCCTGCAAAACATTGAGTACTCAAACATAACCATTCAAGTTCTGAAAAATGTGCCCAAGTTACCTGGCTTGCTTTTTTTTTTTGGGTAATTACTTTACTAGAAACTTTCATATAAACAAAAACCAAAAAGGACAAAATCTCTCTCAAACACACTTCTTGACATTATCTCCTTGTTAACATGTCACATGAATCTCATTTGCAATGTCAGTCACAGTTCAGTTATCAATGTTTCATATATTTGAATCTTTTGTTCAACATCCTAGTCCAACAAGTCGAGACAGACAGAGACTGCACTTTCGGTTTTCAATATGTCTTCCAACAGTCTACTGCTTCTGCAATGAACTGAACCATATACAATATTTCTGCCTCTTATTCATATTATCTAACACTCAGGAGTTGCACAGATGAATCACTTTGGTGGCAGGTGAACATTCTGCATCCAAACAATAAAGGAGAGCCAGATTTGTAAGTGCTATCTGCTGCTTCTTGTCTATTTTTTCCCAGGTGTATCAATATATCCATTACTATTACTTCACAAATTTTATTATTCCAATTTTATGGGTATGATGTGCTTCCACTAAGTTTATTTGTTACAGAATTCTGGATGTCATGAAGAATTTAACATGGAGCTGTAGTCCCCATAAAGTCACTGAAGGGCTGTCATCTGTTCAATCTAATTTTAAGCCAATATATCTGAATGGTTGAAAAATTGCCACTAAACACAAACAATTGCTTTTCTCTTCTTTTGAGATACTTTTCTTGTACTGAACAACAAATAAAAAGGGGTCATGCCTTGTGCCATATTTTCTGCCATTTCTCCTAAATTCTCTTTGTAACCCTCTCTCATTTTTTCATAAAGGTACTTTTGTATGCAGAGTCCATTGCATTTAAAGTTTTATATACATACACCTTGTAATTTTAAGAATTTTTAAATATTCTGAATTACTTATTTCAGCACCAACTCTTGCAATCTGTTACTGAATCTCAGAACTTTAGTGACATTTTTCTGGTATTCTCCAAATACTTATGCTCACCCACTTATTGGTAACGCTACTAATCTCAAACTATTAGCTGGTCATCATCAGGGTAACTTTATATTGGAAAATTACCTTCTGTCCTTCCTTTTATATTTTTGTATTAAATTGTGAACACTCTACACACCACAATCAAACTGAATATATTAGAGGTAAAAACATTAACTTTTAATATGAAAATCAATAATATCCAGAAGGGGAAAAGAAGATAATGTAAACTAAGTTATCAACCTAGGGACAAAATGACAAAAATCATATGTTTAAGCAGTTATGCAAAACCTTTAGAAATTATAAACAACAAAAACCAATTAATGTACACTAAAATCTGAGCTATCATTTCTTTTCTTGCTGTTTGTTATGGGAGGGAATTTCAAAAGCATTCAACATTGGCCCTCAACGCTGAAAGCTTTTCAAAGTCCCAACTTGTAGCATGTGCTGTAACTATGGCTGGCCCTTCTCAGTTGCTGAACACATGTGAAGTGACATGTATTTTAAATTTGGGATGGGAGGAAATAATTGAATAGACGGTGACAAGTCTATTACCTTACCCACCTTGTCTCTGTACTACTATCTTTCATTGAACCAACTTCTGTTGGTTAGAGAAACAAATTTCAAGTTTACAAAGATCTCTTCTTCAGGTATGGTCTATTACTAGGTTTATTATATACAGATAAACCACATCGACTACTAGGACAGTTCCTATTTTTAATTTGAAGGGTTATGTTGTACCATCCACGGGTTCTTAAAGTGAACTGCAACTCCTACATTTTCACTGAAAGAGAGAGATATTCCATTGAGATATAGAAATGTGTGTGTGTTGGGTCTCCTTTAAGTACAAGTTTTTGTTTTAAATTAAGTGTATGGTAGAAAGTAGTACATGACCCTCCTGGAAGATCTATTTTTTTAAGTAAATGGCATATTTAAAATAAAACTTGGCAACCCTTAGCTTAAGTCAGGCCTAGTATTTGCCTCCCTTAGCCAGCAAAAAGACTGGATATTGAAAGATTATTTCATCACCCTCAGTGAGTGGGGAGTAGGCCTTATCACCTCATAGCACCTCCTACCAAGCAATTTGTGGAACAGCCTGCAGCCATATTAAAAAGCACAATCACTTGCCCAACCCATACACTTGGGATGATGTGCTGCTTCATAACTGCTATAAAAATGGAGAATAGAAAATAAAAGGAAGATGTCAAGGATGATAAGGCAGAGAAAACATCTGTTTCCAGATCAAATAGCATGTCATGAAGGCTTGCTAAAATCATGAACAAAAAGAATGCACATCAGGAGTCAGGAAGAAGAAAGAGCATAATAATTTAAAAATCAACTCCATCCTCTCTTCTCCAAAGCTATGTATTAACCTCAAAGTCTAGATGGCTAATATTAAGAAAAGTTATTGATATTATGCTAATATTAAGTTTAGACATTGAAGAAAGACACTCATCCATTGTATTCAAAGAATTCCTCCCTCCCATCCATACAGGCAAAGCAGGTCTAGACAGGGTTTTCTGCAAGGCTGACATAATTGGGTTAAAGAAAAAAATGTGTGTCTGCCACAGAACTGGTTAGATACTACTCTATATACTTTAGTTGAAAATGTTCTATATATTTACCTTTCAAAGATGAAAACTGAAGGCTGTTTATTGCACTTCTAATATCACCCGAACAGCCTTTACAAATCAATTCTAAAGAGGTTTTATCAGGGACAACAAATTTTTCTGCGTTCTACGAAGATAAAGAAAAATAATTGCAATTTCTGAAGTAAAAACAACTTTCACTATTGCTGCCAGCACGGAATCCATGTGCAACATCATCGCCGTGAAAATAATTTGCTTCATATGCTTTAGCAAGTGCTTTTTGTAGCATACAAAAAATTTTTCAAAAGTCAACTCAGAAATTGGACCAGACCCTTCTCTGTGGACCCAAAGTCACTATTTTTGGCAAACAAGCCACTTCTGAAAATTTCATCCCTGTTTTCTCGTAATCAAGGGATCAAAATGTAACATGATCTTAAGTAACATTCTAGATTTAACAGTCCTGATACGTTTTGCTGTGATCCCAGTACCGTGTGGAAGTCAAGCAGTTTTTGATGGCTTACCATACTTGCTTCTGCTGTAGCTATTCGATTTAGAACTTTCATCATCATTGTGGGAGCCACAGGGTTGAAACTATCAAATTCAAAAAGAAATTTTTTTTTGTTAAACTATTGGTTCCATACTTAATCTTCTGATCCATTTTTATGGAGTGAATGATCTCTTACCTAATACTAGATATACACAGTTCTTCCTGAATTTCCTTTGGAAATAATAACCTTTGGTTGCTGTCTCCACGGAGACTGTCTGAGAGTATAAATACAAGGGGACATCTACTTGTGCGCACAAATTTCCTAAACAAAAATAAGCATAGCAAGAGTCACAAACTGTAGTTTACTGGCAGTTGTTAAGACTTTAGCCCATAAACAGATTACTCAGAACTCACCTTAGAATTTCATGCAAACTGTCAGGATCACGATAAAACTGGTTAGGCATATCCTATTGAAAACAAATGAAGTATTGTAACTCAAGTGTGTTTGTTCTCTGCTAATTGACTGAAGGTTAAAGTCCTCTCCAAAGATAGTTTTTCATCCAGTTCACATCAACTTCAACCAAAATTCAACATGTGATTAGGTATGCTGCATAAATGTGTAGTTAAATAATTTTTCAAAATAAGCTTAATGTAGGAACAGAGTTTTAACTTTAATATTAAAGATAACCAACAAAAGAAAATAAGGGCTCTGTGCTCTCTCTCTCTCTCCTTTATTATGGATTAAAAGGCCTGAAAAGTTACCCGCTTTCCAAAAATATGTTTTCTTGTTTTTTAAATTAGGAATTCAGACCTTGTCTACTTTGTTTTTTCCTGGAAGATTATGGATGACTAGAGAACAAGGAGGTTATGATCTCAAAGATCATGCCAGAGAAACTTGCCTGACAAGGGAGGTGATTTTCATTTAGATTGTTTAAAACTGATTTTAAAAGTGTTAAACAAAAATGCCTGAACAAATAACTGGAAGGAAAGACTATTATCCTGACCCTGTTAAGTGAGGGCTGTGAAAGATCCAAACTCACATGTCTTAGCCCCCCAAGAAAGTCCTGCAAGAAAACAAGGAAGACTAGACTTTACATCTTTGATATTTCTAAAGACAAAAGCAAGCAGAATTAAAGTGTTTAAAAAACAAATCTTTCAGGCTCTCTTCATACAACAGTAGCAAAAAGAGGGTACAACCACACAATTTTACTTTTCAGGCCACTTTTCAAGCTATAAATGAGAACCTAGTTACACATGGGTCTGAGCACTGCTCTTCAACATTGTCTTGAGCTATCTTTTGGTAGCATATCACTCACTCACTTCTATGGTCGCAGTTTAAAGCAATTTCTGCCTTCCAATCAACTGACATGGGTATAATTAAAGCCAATTATACAGGTTCAAGGAAGACTGCAGAGCTCTACTCTGTGGCACATTAACTCTTTAGAAACATAATATCATATTTACCATGTAAACAAATGATCATGAATCACAGCACCTTTTGCCACCTTCGACTCACTCCTCAAAACCACCCCTCCTCATCTCCCCACATTTCTTCCAAGAGAAAATTGGCAAATACAAATAATTTTCTCCCTCCCTTCAGCTTGTCTTTCCTTCCCCTCACAGAAGTTTCTTGTCTGCTCTCCTCCAACCCATCGAGTTGCCCCATTAACCCCATCCCATTTATTGATCTCCCTTGCACTCACTCCCATCTCCTCCCTTTTCTCCTTAACCTCTCACTTTCCTTTGGCTCTTTCCCTTCATAATACAAGCATGCTTCAGACTCTCCCATCTTAGAAATTTCACTGTTGGCCACTTGCTTCTCCAGCGACTGTCCTTTTTCCCTTCCATCTCTAAATTCATTGAATGCACTGACAACAATCAGTATCTGGAATTCCTCTCCTCCAATTCCATCCTAGACCCTTGCCAACCCAACTTCCACCCTTTGCACTACAATCTTCATCCTTCCTAACCTATCAGCCACCTTCCTTCTTTCTCAGTTACTGTGGACACCACCACCATTCTGCCTGTCACTTAGGCCCATAATCTGGTCATGACTTATCCTATCCATCTACATAACTAAAACTGTCATCCAGGCTCTCATCTCATAACTCAACTGCTACATCATCATTTACCCCAAACATATCCATTCAGAATACTGCTGCAAAGATAATTTTCCTGTCTTTTTATTTTGACCATATCTCCTCTCTCTCTGTATACATCCACTAGCTCCTCCTTCTCTAGTGCATCAAACATTAGCTAGTTGCTCAATTTTCAAGGCCCATATACTCTATCCCATGTATCATCTCTCATTCATTGCCAACCTGCTTACTTCTGCCTTATATTGGCCAATAATATCAGCCTCCATCACCCACTCATTAAATTTTCAAACAAGCAGTTCCATGCTTCTTCCCATGCTGCCCATTGTGCTTGGGAGAAACTCTCATAAGCTGCTAATGTACTGGGAACCTTTCACCCTGACCAGTGCTGTCTCCTTGTACTGTCTGTATTGAATCATCTTTTATCTCCTGTCTTATTCTTAGAATGTAAGCTTTCTGAGGCAAAGGACTGTCTTTTTTGCCCTGTGTTTGTACTACAGCACCTAAGACAAGGAGATACTGATCCATGATGAAGGCCTCTAGGCACTATGGTAAGTAAGGCTATGTCTGCTCTAACGGCAGCAAAGTCGCTGCCGTCAGTTCGACATATCTGGATCCACTGAACCGTCAGCAAAGACCCACTCAGTTGATCCAGAAGTTGATGCTGTTCATCCACCTCCGCAGATGGCGTAGCGCTCCGTTGACAGGCGCAATGCAGTAAAGATGGGGCGCAGAAGAGAAGCACAGCAGTCGATGGGGGTTACACAAGTTTTCTGCGTAGTTTGCATAACTCCTGTTGACTGCTGCCAAATCACCGGGGTAAGTGTAGACCAAGCCTAAATAACAATTTCAATAGTTTTTACTTACTTCAATGAGAATAAGTTTATTATCCACCTCTGTGGATTCCCCTAGCATCTGAAGTTTGTTATACTTATTTGCTCTTAACAGGAAGTCTTGAAAGAGAGCAGTCTGGGCCTGACTGGGAAGCATCTGAGAACTTGATTCTGAAAAGAAAAATTTATTTAAAAGATATCCCATATTATATCAATTATAAATACATACAAGAACCATCATGTCCCATTGATATTTTCTGTTAACTGTTTAACAGTCCATTGTCTAATACATGCCAAATCTCTTTTAAAAGGATAAAGTCCACTGCAGTGCGACAGGTCTGCCAACGGTCCTCTGACACATTTAAGTCCCACTTAGAGGACTTACATGGTGCTCAGGACACTATACAGGCCCTCTATACTGAAATGAATTTCACCCATTAGTTGAACAATCTTTTTAAAACACACATTTTCATTTCCAACAAAAGCTTAAAAACAGATTGTACATCAAACAAATGCATAAAACCATCTTTTTGCCAAGCATATTTTCTAGCATTAAATCTCTTAGAAAGAAATTTAAAGTTAATCTTTATTTAATGGCTTTCAGATGTTAAAAATCTTTACAGTTAAGAAACTATAAAAATAACTGGGGAAAAATTACCATAGTTAAAAGCATCCTTGAAATCTTCTCTCCTAAAGTCTAGAGATACTGGGTTGATCCATTCTTGCACATGAACGTTAAGTTCCTTAGCTAATATTTGTACAGTTGCAGACTTTCCACAACCGGGGGGTCCAGTTAACACTAAAACAGAGTCATCCTGTAACAAAAAGGACACTATAAATCAACACTCAAGGGTGACAGAGGTGAAATGCTGGTTAAGATTTCTGTTCTTATGGAGTATTATATTACAACTTTATTAAAAACCTGATTTTTTTAAAATGGGAAAATATTTATCAGTTTTATATACACAGCATGCAATATTTAAGCCTCAACTCTGCATTAGGATCCACTATCACAATCAAAAGGACTCCTCATGGGTAAACCATTGATACTAAAGGACCCCAATGCAGAGCCTAAGTAAATCCAGTCATGTCAGTAAAGATTCTGACATGAATGACAAAAAACAAAACACACCACAAATTTTAAATTGTTTTACCTTACGTAGGATAAGTATAAAATTAAAGAACTGAAGTTAGCTTAAGGAAATATATATATATATATGTTGTAAAGAAAGGCCCTGACTAGCAAGTAGAAGGAAGACATTGAAAATAGTAGGCCAGAAGGAATGAAGTAGGGAGGATGTCTGGTTCAAAAAAAGCCTAATGAGATAAGGGGAAGTTTCTAAAAAGACGACCGGTAACCAATGGGGTGACTGCAAATAGTTTTAAATCACATTAAGACAATCTGTCTTAAAATGAGCCAACACAGCCCTTCCCCAACTCACACACCAGTGTTAAAGTCCATGTGAACCCAGGTGCAATGGGAAAACAGATGCACACCAAGAAGGAAGGGACAAAAGGCATTGGTGAAAAATGAGGTTGTAAATTTTATCTAAATTAAGACTCGAAATAAAGGTGAACTGTCTCCAATTGTTTTTTAGCTGAAGTCAGTAAGTGGAAATGACATCACTTGTTTCTTAAAGGGCATAAAAAGTAAACTCTTAAATGGTTCCTAACTAATACCTGCCTGACATTGGAATGACATATATGGGTCTAAACACCCCAGGTTTAGCCCATTTGTAAGTATCTTGATCAAATGCTTATAAATGTTTGTTACTGTTTGGATGTAGTATACTGTTTATTATTTAGGCTTTTTAGGGAAGTTAGAGCAACTGCATAAAGTACCATCTGGCCTTTAGATTTAATAAAAGAATTTATGGTTAAATTGGTGTTTGGTGATTTTCCATATTAATAATTTCAGATATTATTAATAATTCCAACACCTTAGATTTTAGATAAATTCAAACTAAACTGAGTTTTAACCTTTTGTTGGAACACACTGACTCGGTGCTTTAGAAGGCATTTTATTTTGCCTTCATTTAAAGTCTCAAGTATTTATAACTGGCAAAGGCAGGTTACCAGACTAGTTGAACCACTGGTCTGATCTGATATGACAGGTTTTGCAGTCCTATTTTCAGTGTTAAAATTATTTTCATCATGTTAATTTTCTAGTAATATATTGATAGAGCACTGATCTAGTGAACAGGCGTTCCATTTCCACCTTGTGAAGACCATCAGTAAGCATCAGCATGCATGTGTCCCTTATCCCCCAATGATCTGAATCAGACTTTGCATATTCACCATTATACATAATTAAAGGACAGAGGAGAAATGACAATTCATCTTAAATATATTCTACATATTTATCTCTGGATCATGACAGTAAGAAAGGAGGTGTGGACTTGCCATTTTTAAACATGGAGCAAAATGGCCCATAGCTAGGGAATCTGAAAGTTCACATGGCTAGTAGAATTTATCATAGGTAAAATGTGAAATAAATTTGAAAAATAAAGTTATAATCTGCATTACAGAACCTATTGTTTGCAATACTATTTTGCTAATAAGACATACAATTTAAGAACCCCACAATAGGATGCTGTACATCAGTCTTGCTTTAAAACTAGGTTTCACAGAAGAATTTTAGAAATTAGAGATAGAAAAATTACCTAGTAGAGTCCTAGTCTCCCATCCATGCACTACCAAAACTCCTTTTGGCTTCAATGGGAATGTTGGGTATACAAAGAAAGCAGGATAGGGCCCTTTTCAGTTTCTCTAGATCAGCGGTTCTCAACCTGTGGGTCGCGACCCCGGCGGGGGTCGAACGACCAAAACACAGGGGTCGCCTAAAGCCATCGGAAAATACATATTTCCGATGGCTTTAGCCGCTGAGAAGTCGCGCTACCATCTGTAGCAGCGCTATTCAGCTGGAACGCACACCGTTATGGATGCACGTTCCAAACTGAATGCCTGCGCGCATGCGCAGACGTGATTGCATCATCCGTCCGGGGCCTAAGGGGCGGGGGAAGCGGGGGGAACGCTCCACAGTCCATAGCAGCGCATTACGTGTGTCTGGCGCTTGCTGACGTCATCAGTGGGCGGACGCAGCAAGCGCCGGAGGACAGAAGCCTAGGAGGCGGAGAGCCAAGAGGCGGAGAGCCAAGAGAGCCTGCGAGACAGCCTGCTGGTGTAAAAAAGGTTAATAATGTAAAAACAGTACACACACCATACACATACCATGCTATGCCATGGTGAAATGTTATTTATTTGGAATTGTTGTTATATTTAAATCTATGCTATGCCATGGTGAAATGTTATTTATTGGAATTAGTAATAAATATTTCTCAACATATGATTAAATATTGTTTTTGTGATTAATCACTATGTTTAAATTATGTTTGATTTGTAGCAGTGAGAATACATAATGCATATCAGGTATTTACATTCCGAATCATAACTGTAGCAAAATTACAGTTTTGAAGTAGCCACCAAAATTATTTTTTGGTTTGGGGTCACCACAATATGAGGAACTGTATTGCGGGGTCACGGCATTAGAAAGGTTGAGAACCACTGCTCTAGATCATCCCTTTGACAATACCAAATCATCCCCCTGCTGCATCTGTGTTTAGGGCTTCCTTTAGTTTAGTATAAAACATTTCATTTCGGGATTTCCTTTAAGGAAATAGTAGTACATTTATAGTTTCATTCTGTTCTGAAAAGGGACCAGAAACAACATCTGATTTTATATGTTAATTCTGTCTGTCTCAATGATTCTTCATCAATATGCTCCATTTATGAAGAAAAGCCATCCTTTTACAAGAACCATTCTACAAAATTAATTTGTATTATACAATTCAAGGTTGGTTCCTTCACATTAACATAAGTTCTGTGGAAAAAATAAGACCTCAATGACACCTGCGCAACACCATTACCTTAACTGGTGTTGCACAGGTGTAAACTGATCAGAAGTTATCAAACAATTCTGTTGGTGAAGAAGGACTAGAATCCAGTTTTGTTTTTCTTACCAGTACAGGCTTTGAAGGTATATAGCAATAGATAAATTTGAAAAGTAAAGCTCTTGCCTACATTGTTAGAATAAATTTTATACCAATATTAAAACATGAGCACAGTGCTTTCAATATTAAAATAGAATGCAAATCACCTTATGTATTATATAGAAAAATTAATCTTCTTAGAGGACTTTAATGCAAGAGTTGGCCAAGACTCTAACAGATGGAGTGGCACCATTAAGAAGGAAGGAATGGACGAGACCAATTCTGAAGGCATCCTTCTACTCAGCAAATGAGCAGAGCATGACCTTGTGATCACAAACACAATCTTCAGACAAAGCAGTAAGTATGGAACAACTTGGCAACACCCCTATTCAAAACAACGACACCTCTTGGACCATGTCACTATAAGAACATACGATCTAACAGACGTCCAAATCACCCATGTTATGAGAAAAGCCGACAACTGCTGGTGAGGTCAGTCATGTCTAGAAGGATTGCACCAAAAAGCAATCCAAATCACTCAGATGGCAATACAATACACTGAGGATTGAAATCTTTGGGTATCAAGAGAAGTTCCATGCACACTTTAGTGAAAAACTGACCATACGCACACCTGGAAATGACAAAGAGTGTTGTAGAAAATTGGGAAGCCCTAAAACAGACTTCACTATCCATAAGGCTTGTGAGGAATCTATTAGCTTTGCTACCCACCGCCACTGGGAATGGTTTGACAACACTGAGATCACAGACTCCAAAGGACGTGTATAAAATAAATCCCATGAAATAAATCATCCTCAACTTGAGGGATTGCCAATGATAAGGATGCAAACCACCTTATGTATTATATTAAGCTCCCAACTGCTAGTATTACCAAGATACTCAGTTTTCAACAACATCAAGACAAGCATTTCTAAATCTCTGTAAACAGCAGTTTGAGTTAGAAGTTTTATTTTCTAATATATGTCGTCATTGTTTATGAAATGCTCTTCTCACCATGAGCTCCTCCAGACTGCACTGCTCAGTCACATGGGTCTATTTTTTCATTAAAAACATAAACATGGTATCTCCCAAACAAACTACAATGGCTTATCTCTTTCTTCAAACTTCATTAACCCAATTTTGGATCTGTCTTCAGATGTGCATTAAGAAACATCCTGTTTATTTATATGAACCCCAGACCATTCATTCTATTCCAGTGATGGGGAATCTACTGTATATAAGCTATAAAAGGTGTGGTGTCATTTGTATAATTACTTTCAAGTTTAGCTTCTCAAAAATTAATTATTAAAAAAAAATATATATGTGGGCTACCTGCTTCGGTTCCCTTTGAAATATATGAGTTTTTAACCATGTTTCAACTTCTTCAATCTTCTTCTTATGGACAGCAAGCTCATTCTAGAATGATGAGAAAGAATTTAAGAAATACATATAAGCTCTAATTTATGAGGTTTTATTGACAGTTCAAGAATAGTATTTATGTGTATAAAAATGCTCAACAAGTTGCCTATATATGAGAATGATCTAGCTACCCTTAACATAATTTAAATCAATAGTTCCCAACCTGTGGCCCGGGGTCCAAAAGTGGCCCCACCACTCCCCTCCAGCTGGCTGCAGAAGGGAGCCACTGCCTAAGGCCTCAGGTGGAGCCTGCTGCCACAGGGCTACAAGACTAGTGCAGGCTCCCTGCTGCATCCCAGGGGATGGTAGATCAGCACTCCGCTCCCCCTGGCTGTACCAGGGAGCACAGCAAAGTGTTCCGCATGGGTCCATAGCAGTTGGGGTGCCCCTTGGAGCCAGAAGGAGGGGAGTGCTGATCTCTCACCTCCCTGGCTACAGAAGGGAGCCACTGCCTAGGGACTCAGGTGGAGTGCATGGACCTACAGGACGCATGCAGTTTCCCTGCTGCAGCCAGGCGGATGGGAGAGCCTCCTTGCTGAACTTCTTCTGTCTGACTATGGGGGAAGGGACTGCCGGCGGAGACTGGTAGCCCTTCAGGGTAGTAAAAATTATATCTGTGGCCCTTGAGCAAAAAAGGTTGGGAACCACTGACTTATATACATCCTAAGAACAGCAATTAAAAGTAATCCATCACAAATCCCCTTCTCTAATAACTCCAATTCCCACCAATTTTTAAAATGCCAAGGAAAAAAGATGAGCCCTGAAATAACCCTGGAAGTAAAGTTATGTTTGTTATTTACAAATATGCCTACAAAGTAATTTCAGAGATGGCTTATTTTAAAAGCATAAGAATGTTAATTTAATATTTCACAGATTTTGCCAAACTTTTCTGCAGGTTTGCAACCACCCTAATTCTTCACCTTCCAATTCAATTCTACAGTGTAGATGCAGTATGCAAAAATAAATACCTTTAAGAACTTACTGTAGTAACTGTTCATACCACAAGGTTCCCCATTCTGAGAGTAAAAGTTAATACACACAGTAACACTTTTGAAATGCACCAGTGAAAATAAAAGTTCTGTGGATGAATAGCTGTTAAAACCTAAGTTTGTTCAGGGTCTTCTCTAAGATAGTTGGCAGAGTCAACTAATAATTCAGATTTTACACTGGTGCAAGACAATCTAACATTTAGAAGCTGCAGTCTGGGTAGGACTAGTTTGAAGAAACAGAACAAAATATAAGTTACACAAAAATGATTTTATGTCCCTGACCACATCTAACACTTGGAATAGTTCTCATACCTGAGTTCCTGGTTTGTATTTATCCACCCAGGGTTCATTTTGAGACTGGTTTTGTTTAGAGCCATCAGAAATCTGATCTAATGAAGATGATTTTCCCTTGATTCTGGCTGGAACCTTACTTTTGCTACTTTCTGACACAGAGGAATGATCTTTTGTCTTCTGATGCTGATTAGCATCCCCAGATGACTTCACAAGAAGGGTATTAGATAAGATATTTGTGTTCTCAAAGAAGTCATCAAATGAAGGTGCCACCCAATCTGTTACCTGAAAAAATACAAACTTGTGAAGGTTAATGCCAGACACAATCTTACTTTTTTTGCTCTATATTCAACTACAATTGACTGTGGATATCTTGGTATTATTTATCAAATATATAAATTTATATCTAGAATATTTTCAGTAATAACCAATCATTTTGAGTTATGAAAATATGATAATGAAATGCCTTATCTGAAAAATATTTGAAGAGTAGGCTTGAAAGCTTGTCTCTTTCATCAACAGAAGTTGATCCAACAAGATAGATTACCTCATCCACCTTGTCTCTCTAATATCTGAAAGGATGCTCTTGAAAGTCCTTAGCAAGTACTGATAATTATAAACAAATGTTGGCTTGTTCGCCCTTAATTAAAGTTCTATATGAAAACCCCCTACACACTACAAAAAGCTGGACCTAAATTCCGTGCCGAGAACCTTGTACTGCAACTCTCTAGTACAGATCTAGTGAGGGGAGGGGAAACAAGGTTTTGGCATCTAAATAGAAATTAGTTAGGCTTTGGTAAAAGGAGACATGGAAACTAATTTGTGAGTCAAGCACATTAACCTAAGTTTCTCCTACAGTGATCAGCAATGAAACAGCTATCACAGCTAACATTAAAATATTTATCTTTTGGTTTTAGAGTTAATAGCCCATTAACAAAAGTGGGGAAGTTTACATATCACTGAGCTATATTTCAGACTCTAGTCACACTCAACACAGTTAACCTTAAAAACGTGGACAGAATGTAATCTTCAAACTGGGCTAGAACCATTTTTTAAAATGAAAACAAGTTCTAAAGCACAATTCTGTGGACATGGGTGGAATTCATCACATACTGTGCAGATGCTTAGTAAGTACACAGAGCCCTGCCTGTGAGAACCTAATAAGAATTAATGAATCAATATCATCCCCATCAAGAGTTCCTGCATATTCAATGCTCTGCACACTTTACAAAACCAACACGCATTTGCGGAGGAGTTAAAAGTGCTATACTGAGTGAAATGGGCACCATCAACTGATGGGAGTAGGGGAGGGGAAAAATCATCTTGTCTTTATTTTAAGCTTCAAGTCGTTTTTAATCACACAAGTAACATCTAAGATTACCAGAACTGATTTTTTTTCCAGATAAATTTGTGCATTTGACAGCATCTTGTGAATTAATAGTCAGTATTCTCTTCAATTTATGTGGATTTTCACATTGTATCAGTGAGTGGAAAAAACCTTTTTGTATAGGAAAATGTGATTGGAAAACAGACATTGGCAAAGATATTAAAGAGCATCGAAAGTACTTGGAAATACTTTACATTCTTTTTATTATTTTTTTAAAGGCTAGCTTTCAATTTTTCTTCCTTTAAATAGCTCATTTTAAGCCTCAATGATGGCAAAACAATATTCAGAAAGATGATACAAAGCTATCAGTATGTGAATGAATCTCAGATTTAACACAAACTGTCATATAATATGAAAAACACAATAAAATCTAGAAGCCATTCCAAGAGAACACTGAAATAAACTCAACATAAAAACAAAAAATATAGTGCAAATAATCTTCTCACCCTTCTTCAGTTTCTGGTTAAGATAGTAGGATAGGGATTCTATGTGGTAAAATTATAGTTAATGACACACACTCATTTCAAGATGTTCTTGGGAACATTCTGATATAGAAAAAATCGTGCTCCATCTTAAACAGGTAACTCAAAACAATTTTTAAAAATATTTTTAATTATCAGTTACCTACTTTAGTTGACACTATGTTTCTTCTAGATTTTTTTGACATCATCAACCTTTATTATTCTCATCTGCAGTGTATGGCCTGTAGCACGTTAAAGAAAGTGACCTGAAACTGAAAGGAGTGAGAGGGGAACAGATCTTAAGCATAACCTTTTCCGTCTTGAGGAACAGGAAAAAAAAGCATTTATAGCCATTGAAGATTAACTGTACTCCTAACTGCCATCTATGTGAATCACTAAGCGATATTTAAGTAAATATATATGCAAATATCAGGTTTTAAAAAGTTATATCCCGCCTACGCTGCACACGTGACCGAGCGAGGGGCCCGGGTACAACCCAGCTGTAGTCAGGGCGGGACTAGGCGGCATCCCTGTAGTTGGGTGATGCCCGACACGGCCACGGAGACACACGGGGAGTAAAGCTTTCCCCAGCACTGGCTGCAACCGGGTCCGGCGGGCGCGGTTTTGCTGCCTGTCTTAGCTCTCCTGAGCCGCGTCGCTGTAGCGCAGACGGGCCCCTTCGTGGCCAATCAGGGGCCCCTCCAGGCTGCTGAGATCACCTGGAGCGGGTCACGCTCCCATGCGGGTGCTGGGCCGGCGGGTGAGTGCGCGGACTGACAGGCGCTCGCTCGCCCTGCAGCCCGGACCCGGCGCGGGCGGAGACCAGGCTCCCACCCCCGGGACCCGGCCGGCCCGGGACCAGAGACCGCGAGACGCTGCACCACAAGCACTTGAGCACAGCGCGCTTCAGCCCCTGGGCCACCGGGGCGCGCGGCCTCCGAGGCCGCTCCTTGGCGGAGAAGGGCGGCCCAGGGGAAACTGATCCACCCCCACGCACCACCTCTCGGGCAGGGGACCTGCCACGCTGCGCGGCACACTTAGCTGCCCGCGCAGCGCCTGCCTTACGCCCCCTCTCCGCACCTGAGGTCCCAACAACAAATAATCAAGCGGCGGCAGGGCGCCTGCTGACGTCATTAGTGTGCGCCGAGCCGGGAGGCCCCGGTAAAAGGCCCCGGCTGGGAAAGTGCTCACGTGTCTCCTAGGTGACTAGTCGGTTTAGTCCCAACTTCTGGAGACAGCCAACATGCGGCGGCCCAACATCCTGCTGACAGGTAAGGGACCGCGGGGGAAGCTCAGACGGGAGCGGCCGCGGCCCCCCTTGCCGGAGCAGCGATATGGCATCCAGGGGCCGCGCAGAATTGCTCCGCCGCCTGCCCCGGGCTGGCCGACAGCGCGGCTCGCCACGTTGCACGTGGTCATTGAGTGAAGACGCTTTCGCGATTGGTCTGAGCAAGATCCATAGCGAAGCTGCGTAGGCGGGTCTGAACACGTTAGTTTCCCTCCGTCCTCCGGCGCTGCCAGTGCGGGTCGGAGTGCTCGTGAAACTAGGGAACTGCTTCGGGTTAACTTTTGTTAACGCCGGGGTCAGCTTTTGCTACGTCTGACCGAGGAATTTTTCCCATCAGTTGTTTTCAGTGACAAGTAGTCTGACAGCTGACTTTCCACTCACGGTTTCGGCAGACGGTTGCTAGGGCTTTCCCATGACCAGATGATACTAGATTCGGTTTGGGGTCTGTTTTAAATTGCATGGTGTAGAGCAGATTTTGCTTTTATTTGCTAATGTCATTCAGTTTTATATTTTCTTGTGAAAGTTTCTCCTTCCTCTATGCTATAAGCTCTTGGTGTGGTGTTGGGTGGTGGTTATTTTGTTGTGGAGGGTTTTTGGTGTACTTATTTAAAGAGACATTTGTGCCCTTTGAAGTTTGCACAGCTGACTCAAATCCTTTAAATCTAAATTTTATTTTTTCCTCTAAGTGTTTTTAACATAATTGTGTTTCTGCTTATCAGTGAGTTTGATTGTGATGTGCCATGATGTATTTATTTGCTAAATTACTTACATTATGTATGATATAAATAAATTATATGAATGGCATTGATTTAAATAAGATATCACTTTATATAACTTGTTTTATAGGTACTCCTGGCGTAGGGAAGACTACATTGGGCAAAGAGCTTGCAGCAAGATTAGGGATGATGTATATTAATGTGGGTGATTTGGCAAAAGAAGGTAGGCTGTATAACAGAACGCTCTCTCAGAGCATTTAGAATATATTGGCTTTGTATATAGATATGAAAATGGTAGGTACATATTAAATGTACATTATTGTTGTTGCTTATTCACAACTATACATTTTTTGGGGGTGGGTTGATGGTGATGATACACTTAGGAGAGCTTGTAATCATTTTTTTTTTAGATAAATACCAGACTTGCATTCAGGTTAACCATGTTAAGATAATAAGTATTCCTTGTTAAATAAAGAGTCTGATAGCATGCTACCATCTTGACCATGTATCTATCAATCACACTGAGTTCACTTACAAAATACCATTCAGACCAATATCCATTATAAAAAATGTTTCCTACACTTGTTTTCTTCCTTCCCTCAATCCCTCCAAATGTTTCTCGATGGCTTTTTAGGGCAAAGTCCTTCCTAAGTGCTGACAAGCCAGGACGGGAGACTAGGTATATTAGCAAATGCACTTTTTTTTTGGCAGCCTATTCTCCTTTCCCACCTTTCTATTTATGTTCCTCACCAGTATAAATGGAAGAGTGGGAGTTAGTGCTTAATAATGTATTTACTTATTCTATTCAAAGAACTACATGAAGAGAAAATTAAGGTTGAACAGTGTGGTACTCGGATCAGGAAATGCTAAAGCCAAGTTCTTGTGCATTACTTTAACCTGCTCCCTTGAGCATAGGCATTACTTTACAGTCTAATTATGTGATGCACTATTTCTCAAATGTAAGAGCTTTCTACAAATTCAGGACTCTGTCTTGCAATCCTCATTCCTGCAAATTAGTCCCTCTGGTCCTTGTCTTGTCTTGTAACTAGACCCCAGCGGTCACAGGGGTCTGCTTGTGCAGATTGAGATGCAGGATTGAGCCTTTGTAATCAGTGGGACTACTTGGCTTAGTGATGACTGCTTACAGGAGAGTGAGGGTTGCAGGATGAGGCCCTGTGTCAACTGAAAGATAAACACTTGGGAAAATAAAAACAACTAGAGTCCTGTAGCACCTTAAAGAATAACAAATTTATGTGGCCATAAGCTTTCATGGGCTGCAACCCACTTCATCAGATGCATGAAATGGAAATCACAGATAGGAGGTGTGCGTGTGTCTATCTATATATAGACACACACATCCAAATGTAAGAAACATAACAATGGGGAGGGCAAGTGCTAAGAAAGTCAATTCAGTTAGTGTAGATGAGGCCTATTCACAACCGGTGATTAGAAAGAAGAATGTGAATGGTGACCATTACTTGTTATGAGGTAGTCCCTATTCAGACCTTGTCTGATTGTGTCAAGTTTGCATATGAGTTCCAGCTCTGCAGTTTCTCGCTGAAGTTTTTTTTTTTTTTTTTTTTTTAAGTTTTTTTTGTAGAAGTATGGCAACTTTCAAGTCAGCTACAGAGTGTCCTGGGACATTGAAGTGCTCCCTTACCATTGTTTGTCTGATTTGTGTCCATTCTTCAGTTCAGAAGGGACTAATATGGTCATGTAGTCTGACCTGCACAATGAAAGCCACAAAACCTCACTCACCCCTTCCTTTAATAGACTCCTGACCTATGACTGAGTTATTGAAATCCTCAAATCATGGTTTAAAGACTTAAAGGTACAGAGAATCCACTGGCAAATGACCCGTGCCCCTTGCTACAGAGGAAAGCAGAAAACCCCGGGTGCCTCTGCCAGTCTACCCTGGAGGAAAATTCCTTCCCAGCCCCAACTATGATGATCAGTTAATCTCTGAGCATGTAGGCAAGACTCACCAGCCAGACACACAAGAAAGAATTCTTTGTAGTAACTCAGAACCCACCCCATCAAATATCCCATCATAGGCCATTGGCATATTTACTACTAGTAGTCAAAGTGTTCATTCAAAGTTAAGAAACCATTTGGAAGCTGAAAAGGGAGGAAAGATTGTTTTCCTTTTCCAAGCTATGAATCAAAAACTAGCTGCAACAAGATGAGATATACCAGTTCTAAAATCTTGAAGGACATGGAGATCAGAAATAATCCGTTCAATTCACTAACTGCAGAGAGTACTTCCCTTGTTTAATATATTAGTTAGTTTTAAATACAAACCATGTTTTAATAAACCTTTTTCTTATATATCCAACACATTTAAGGTATTTCATTTAATTAAAAAAAGAAGTTAGTTTTGTGCATTTTTAATTGAAATTTAATAAATCAAATAAATTAATCATCTAGTACATAAGAAATGCATCTTTAACCATATTCTAACATAACTAAAAATTCAGACTTTGGATAAATGTAAATTAAGTTATATAAATGCTTCAATACATGTGTATAGATGTAGTGGGTCTCCTAATAAGGAAAAAAGAAGCACCAAATTTAGTGTAAAGGCTATATTTAGTTGCAAATCAGTATGTTGATTCTTCTTGGTTGGTACCAATTTACTCTTTCTTTAGGGAAATAACTGAAGTTCAAATGCAAAAGACAATTAAAATCAGTTATTTAAATCAAGGTTTCTTGCTTGCTGATTTAAATCTTGATTAAAATCAGTGATTTAAATTGCTTTGATTTAAATCAATCCACCCTGCTTTAATGTTCAAACTAATGCTTTTATCCATGGTATTTTATATTTTTATTGAAAAAATTCTATACAATAGATATTAAAGAATCTGAAAAATAAACCATTTATATTGGTTATCAATGTGTGATTAACATAAATGTGTTATCAAATGACTACCATTAGCTCAAAATAACATGGATTCATTTTTCTATAGGGGAATTATATGAAGGTTTTGATGAGGAATATGAATGCCCAATTTTGGATGAAGACCGAGTGAGTCCAATTTCAACATTTTAGGATATTGGGAGGGCTTGGGGGTTTTTCTTTTTAATTACAAAGAAGCTGCCTCTAATTTTCTTGTGCCTTTGTCTGACTTTTCTGTAGGTAATTGATGAACTAGAAGACAAAATGAGTGACGGTGGTGTTATTGTTGATTATCATGGCTGTGACTTCTTCCCAGAACGCTGGTTTCATATAGTATTTGTACTTCGCACTGAGAACTCATTTCTGTATGACAGACTTGAAAGCAGGTAAATCAGTAGAGTAAATGAAGGTGAATTGTCATGCAGCTTCACAAGAGCCTTTCAAGAGTACAAAACCTTGAATTTTTAAAAAATGATGATAAAGTCTTCCTTTTTTATATTTGATTATTTGGTGTTTTTTGTGTGTGTGTGTTTAGAGGATACAAAGGGAAAAAACTCCAGGACAACATTCAATGTGAGATTTTTCAGACTATTTATGAGGAAGCGATGTCATCTTATAAAGAAGAAATTGTACACCAGTTGCCTAGTAACACGCCCGAGGACCTGGAGCGGAATTTAGATCAGATTATACAGTGGTTCGAGCAGTGGGTGAAAGACAACAACTGAAATATGAAGAAAAAGGAACATGTTGGACCTTTTTTCCGTGGATATTCTGGCTGTTCAATAAAAGAAATTCATAATTGTTGCATGGGAAACTAACCTTTTTTAATCCCTGAAGGGCAATCAAACAATTAGAATTTTTTAATCTGAGGAAAAACAGAGGAATCCTAATAGTGATTGATCGTATTTTGGAATGTGACAGTTAAAATAATGCCAACCATTTGAAGGATGGATTTTGTACTGAGAAGAGCTAGGATTTATATTATAAAATGGCTATAGAGGGAAATCTACAGACTATTCTAACATTAAAGAATACTCCAAGCTATAATGGAGTGAAGCTTTGAGTATAGATTTGAAGGCTTGTGTTCGTTGTAGATATGTGAAATGCATGACCTTTGTGACCTGTTTTCAAATGCTTAGATGATTAAAACAACAGAAGCTTCTTCATAGCATAGGGAAGCATGTGTTCAAATATTTCTCCATACCATAATCTAAAATGATCAATGGTTTATTTTATTCCCTTTGGGAGAATATTCAAGTTTTTGTGAATGTAAAGTTTAAAGCAGCAACAGTACATAATTTTGTGGAAAGGGGAATGTGAATTACTGTGAGGACAGGTCTAAGTGACTCCAGTGAAACCTGAGCTAACTGCTTGTGGTCACCTGTCCTAATGGCCACTTAAATCTCAGTCTCTGTAAGAATTCCTCTTTATTAATTGTACTGCATTATGCATTTAGCTGATATTACAGCTAGAAAACTAGCAGGCCTTTGCTGGCCATTATTCATAGGTTTCACTGTAACTGTTTTGAGTGGCCTGTGCATGGAAATGATCTGATTAGACTCTGTGTGAAAGCATAGTTCTTAATTTGGGTGGGTTTATCTTGTTTGTTATAGTGGACTGTGAGGCCTTTGAGTCAGATCCTGCAAGTTACATTCCCATCGAACACAATGGTTCCTTATACAAGCAAACTCTTACAAGCTAAGAAATTGCCACAGAGTGGCTTACATTTAGCACCCACTGGAAGAGGAAAAATGTCTTAACGGATTGCATTATAGTCTTTCAAAGCAATCTGAACAAACAAGTTCTGTGTGTGCTTCCATAAAGCCTTTTTTTTTTTTTTTTTAAGATAAAGACCTATTTCTGTCATAGTTTCTGGGTTGTTTTCACATCTGCTGCAGGCTTCATGTGTAACTTTAGGCAAGTTTGTGTACTTGGCTAAACTTCAGTTTCCCATATGTAAAATGGGAGTTAGATTTCCCTTGCTCACAGGGGTATTGTGAAGCATTATGAAAGGTTCTATAGAAGTGTAAAGTTTTATTATTCACTACTAATCTTTCCAAGGATATGGTATATTTAATTGGGAGTTTTCTTGTGAAAATATTATGATTAAATACTTAAGGGTCTATGCTTTCAATTACAATTTTGAAAAATAACTTGCAGCAACTATTGCTGTGTTACAATAGAGTATTGCAAGCTTATGGGAAAGCATCATTCTTGACAATGAGTGTTCTAGATAAAGGTCCTTGTTCCTTTCCATGGTGCACCACCATGGAAGGCAAGCAATGTCAGCCCTCAGGAAGCTTCCTTTACAGAATCGGGGCCAAACCTTGCAGTGGTTTAGTGATTAGGGACTGATATTGACCTTCTTAATTTTCAGCATTGGGGAAGTATGTGGGTATAAAGAAATTTACAATCATCCAGAATCTATTGTTTACTGTACATGTGCTATTTCAAGTATTTAAGGAATGTTCTAAATATCTAGTTTCATGTGTGCCTTTTTGAAGCAAAGAATTTAATATTTCATAAGAATTGTTAAAAGAAAGTTTGTCTCTATCAATGGTGTCAGTTATGGGGGTAACCAGTACATAAAAGTTGTATTATAATGTATAGCCTCTATGGAGTTAACTTGAAGTTACATTTTAGTACTTGTCCTTTCTGGAACTTTGGGCTGCTTTTTTTGTAAAGTGTTTTTCAGAACATGAAAATTAAAGTACATTAACATAAAAAGAATTGACTGGGTCTATTTTACTTAATCAGAGCCATATTCTCAAGAGAAAAGACAAGGGCTTGGTACAGAGATGTAATTTATATACCTCCACATCTGTGTGAGCTTTTCCTGTACTGCATTTCACTCTTTATTGCAAATATCATAAACCACTCAGTAGCTCTTCGAATATTTTGAACTCAGTTCCATGCTCCATCTGGGGCTCCTATCTTGCAGGAACTGTCAGAGCACATCAGATCATTGAGTTATCTCGCAGAATCCTGTTTCTGAGAGGGGCCCGCAGCAGATGCAGCAGCAGTTACAAGACACACATAGGCTGGTCCATCCACTCTCCAGGGCACGTCTAACCCCATCGCCTCGTTTTCGGCTCGCAGCTGAGGCACAAGCCGTTGCCTACATCTCCGCGGTGCACTAAGCTCTTCGTGTCCCCGGCCCAGCGGGTAACACATGCTTATAGGGCAGTGGGGGGCCGGGCCCCGCTCTGCCCCTGCCCGCCCACGGCTGAGGGGCAGCATGAGGACGGGGACTGCCCCGCCCCGCTCAGACCCAGGCGGAGGCCCCAGACCAGGAGCTCCGAGTGCCGCCGCGGCGCGCAGCACAGGCCTGGCTGGGGGCGGCCCTGGCTGAGCCGGGCGCTGCCTGACGCCCTGCCCCAGGGAGGAGGGGCGGCTGCCGGCGAGGAGGAGGAAGCCGGGACGGCGGCAGGTGCGGACCGCAGAGCGCCCGCGGGCGGGCCAGGTTCGGCGGCGGCGGCGGCGGGGGGAGGGGAAGCTCCGCGGGGGTTCCCGCCGCCGGGCTCGGGGGGCCTAGCCCCCGGCGGGAAGGGCACGGGGCCGCCGCCTGGGGCGGTTCGGTTCGGATCACCCGGCCCTGGGCTGGGAGTCGGGCAGGCGGCGGGACTCGGAGCCCCGCGGGGGGCGGGGAGGAGGCCGGGGCGCTAGTGAACAGTTGGCGCGGCTGCCGTGCGGGTGCGCGCGCTGGGCTCGGAGCGGGCGGTCTGGGCTCCAGGGTAGGCCGGGGGCTGCTGTGGCGTTTGCGGGCGGAGCCGCGCTCCCCTGCGCACGGGTGTGATTCCGTGCCTCGCTCCCCACCCCGCCGGGAGACAGCGCCCATGGGCACGCCCGGGTTTGGTTTCTTGCGCACTCGTTCGTGGCGCAGCGCCCCCGCTGGCATTCGGTGCTGCATCGCTAGAGCCGCCTGCTTTCGTCACTCCTGCCTGGTGGCCTTTGTGGCCCTGGCTTTCTTCATCGGGCTGCTATTTACAGGTGCCCAGCAGAAAGAGAAAAATGGGGTTCCTATTCCTTTTTTGGTGTTACAGTACGTAAAGAACACTTAAAAGGGCTAACAGGTGTCTATGTATTTTTAAATTAGAAATTCAGGACCTGTTTAGATTGGAAGACTCTCTGTCCTTGTTTATAGGTGGATTTAAACACACACGCACGTGCGCGCACACACGAGTTTCCATCAGGTGCAATAGAGGAGGCTGGAATGTAGACAAAGCTTACATAGGCTTAGGCACAAAAATGGGCTCCCTGTAGTAAAAATGCTTGAGCCTTGTCAATGCTGCAATCTCCATCCATTCCACTGGTGGTAGAGCTGCACAGTTAGGATTTTTCAGACCTTTAATTCCCAATGTAAACAAAACCATATAGGCTAGACATGATGTGAATTTTTAGTGTAAAAACAGGCAGGAGAGAGAGAATCCTAAAACCCCTTTTTTGACCTTTATAAATTATAAAGTGGGGGAAAAACTGCAGAAATCTAGTTTTAAAAAAAAGTCTTTAGCTGTTTGTCCCTCTGGTGAAACTTGCTATAGCACACAAGCACTAACTGAACAGTAACTGGCTACAAGATTTACAGTGATCTGAGAGCTTTAATATTTTTATTCAATATGGTAGAGGAATGAGCTACTGTGTTCTTAACATAGCTGCTTATACATTGGGGGCTGCCTATCGATGGATCTCAGAGGTTGTTTTCTTACAGTCTAAAAAAGGTACAAATCATGGTTTGTAACCAGCTAAAGTATTCAGTTGTCATTATTGGGCAGTTTCAGTTCTGGGGTACATCCTGTTCTGGACCTCCTCATAGCACAGTCAGAACACTTTGTTCACTATGGTATTTCTAATATGCCCTTTACTTCACCAAAATAACTAAGTATCATATCGTCTTTCTAGGTGTCCTTGTTTAAAGAGTAAGAATTTACTCCATATGGAGTATCTGCTCTTGTCTTAGGCCAGGTCTACACTTACCCGGAAATTCAGCAGCAGTTGACGGGAGTTACACATGCTACACAGAGTAGCTTGCGTAACTCCCGTCAACTTCGTAACTCCTCTTCTACATGGTGTCTTCACTGTGCTGCTCCGATGGGAAATGCAATCCCATCAATGCAGCACTACGCCACTTGAGAGGTGGTTTTAATGCGTCGACTTCTGAATCAGTTGAGCGGGTCTTCACTGACCACTTAGTGAATCTGATCTGATCGATCTGATGGTGGTGAATTTGCCACCATCAGTGAAGACATACCTTTATAAACTTGAGTCTAATAAGAAATAACTGATTAGACACAGACTTTTCTGATTATCCTATTGGCCCAAAGTCATTTTCAAACAGCCAGGTGTGTGTTGTTTCTTCTTCAATACATAGATAAATTTCTAAGCACTGTGGAGCAATGTTAAACTTTAAATACTTGTTCAGAAGGCCATTCAACTAACATTACTGAAAAAACAATCCATTATTTTGTCAAAAAATTACTGACTAAAAATTTAATTACATTTTCAAATAAATAATGTAAAGAGCCAATATTCATATGCTATCCAGTAGGCTCTTTATATAAATTATTAATTCTAAATCAATATAATTCAATCATATTATTGATTCTAAATCAAACATATTGAAAATTAAGGTGTAAAGTCCAAATGAATGGGATATGATTAGAAATGTTTAGATCAGCTTGCAACTATTGTAGTATTAAAAGTATTACCAAGTCAGCCAGTGTTGACATTTCAACATGATAAAAATAATGTTCACGAAATGAAGGTGATCTATGACTAAGGAAAGGATATAAAACGTTTCCTCTTTATAAAGGTTTAATTATTTCTACAAATCAAATATCTAGCACTGAACAAGCCTCAATTGAAAATAGTATTAAATTGATTAAAACCGAATCCATTACATTCAAGAAAGTTCAGGGGGGGAATAATTTTTCTTACACTTCTACATGAATTATTTGTGCATGAACTAAACATTACCCACTTCACCGTACTTGATGTGACTCTTGTAACTAGTGAATTATAAACATAACGATACTTCCACTTTACTCCCTTTTTTTTTTTTTTTTAATTTAAGTAAAGAAACATAGGGAGTAGGTAGTTAGGCGTGTTCTCTTGTGCCCTGTTGGCTGAGACAGGAACACTGATATGCATTTATGTTCTTAGAAACCTACTTTGAACAAACTCAAACTAATTGCTGCTTTTGTGTCAGTTAAAACTGATCTCTTTGGTTAATCTTAGATTCAAGTTACTGGAATCAGTCTTGCATACCTAACAGATAATTCTATGGACAAATGGCTTAAAATGATTCTTAGTTTGTTTTGTTCATGTGCACGGTAGATATTTTCTGGGATCCAGAAAACACTGGTGCTCTAAAAACTCAAGATTTTTCATTTCATCTTAGACAAATAACTGCATTCCCTTCTGTACTGCTACTTTTCCTGAGGATATTTCTCTTTTCAAAATAGGCATATAAAGTTCTGAAGAAGATACTGTTTGCATTGCCAATGAGTGAGGTGTTCACATTACACAGCAAGCAGGAGGAGAAAGACTCAGAAGGTGAAGAGGATGACATGACATATGGAGACTTAGGAAATGGACTTGGTAGAAGACCTGGTGGTGTCTATGAAATGGAAGGTTTAAATGTGCACACATTTAGATCTAGAAAAGGGTCTGATAATATCTTCAACTCCTTTCTGCTAAAGAAAGGGGAAGAAAGTGATGCTGCAATTTTTCACTGTTCAAAATGCAATGGTTTGTATGATGTGTCATCCAAAAAGCTTGGAATAAGTGGCGTTACTAGATGCAGCCGACAAAATAGTTCTGGTAAGACTAACTTCTAGTTAATTATTTGCCCAAAAAATTTCTCTGTGAAATTGAAATAATCTACCTCTAAAGGGTGTTATTTAAAATATTTTAAAAACATTTTGAGAAACTCTAATGAAATATTTTTACGTGCCTGGAATGTTTGCATGTTACATTAACTGATACAATCTTCAATATTGATGTTGTACAGTCTTTCAGGCTCATGTCATGTCACTGTAAAGTTAAGGTCACCCATAGAAGTCTATAAATGCTTAAGAATTGTTTTAGTCATGCTGCTTATGTTTTCTGATACTGCTCTTCAGTGCTGAGATATTTTTATGATTAACAGAATGATGAATATGTAGACTATGAATTGTTGAATAAAAATGTTAATTTACATTAGACTTTTGGAAGTTAATTAAATACTAAAATATTGTATAAGTGAAGCCACATGCATTGGACTATACTTTGTTTAGTTTGTTGGGGTGGTCTCAGCTCTGCTTCCAGACTCTTCAAATGTTAGGGATTAAAACTATATTGGATTTTTCCCTTCCAGCTACTAATCCTTTGGCCCTTCTTTCATGGAATGGACTTTGCTTTTGAAAGTGAGGTTTGACAAAGAGATCAGGAAATGATAAGAATGTTTGTGTGGCGGGGGAGGCAGACTAATTTTCTTTGTTTATGGAGGAATTGGAATGACAGTCCTATTCCACTTCCTTGTGCCTGTAAGGTGCTTAAATGTATCATACCTGAAATTGTATCTGAACTTTAATTTTCAGCTAAATATTGAACATCTGTGCTTGATATTTCATTGAAATTGTAGTTCAGTAACAACCTCACAGTTAAAATGTTACTCTAAAACGTTTCCAGCTCTCTGTTGCCTCATTATTGGGTGTTGAATTTTATGTAAAGATGGCAGTGCTGTGAATATAGTCAGCTAGTTAGTTCTTCTTTCCCTTCTCTCCCCCCCCCAATTTTTTTAGTCATTCTTACTACCTCCAACTGAGTGGCACCTCTTTGTTGTTCTAAAATCACTCTGGCTCATTCCTGCTCAGTTCAACACAGAGGAACAAACCGTCCAACCTAAATGCTCTTTTGTTGGTATCAGCAAGGATCAGTGAAATTTATAGGACTTGTGCAATCCCAGTCACTCTTGCAGTGTTTCTGCTTGCACCGTAAGTGATAAGGGTCTGTGCGGTGAGCTCCGTGAAAGCAGGGCCTTAACGCACATGGAGCCGGGTTGAATTCATTGGGCCTCTACACAGGGGTCCACCTATATTGAGTGGTGCTCCTTGCAGGGTCAGAAAAAGCAGTTGTCCATAATAACCAGCTATATAAATTGAATGAGTGGATCTTGTATAGTGCCACCCTCCATGTAATCTTGCAAGGGCTCATGCAAGCCATCCACACTCTATGCAACTAGAGTTCTTAAAACACCTGATAGCTAGTTGTTGTCTTTGTTTTATTATGGTTGAAAACTTAGACACATTTTTCATAAATAAACACACTGAAAATGCAATTTGGAGGGAAACATTTTTTGGAAAAAGGGAACACTTGAAATTAATTTAATCTTTGTGGCTGAATTTTTTCTTTTCTCTTACTTGGGCTTCTTTACATGAAAAAGATTGTAGACCAGATTACAGATACTTTTTAGACTATTTTGTAATTCTGTGTTGTTTAGCTGTATAAAATTACAAAAACGATAGCAAGTGTCTAAATAGCTCCTCTTATCAATGTAAAGGTAAAACTTTTTTAGTTTTCTTTGTGTTTTAAGAATGTTTGTTTTTTTAAATCTCATTTTTATACAGAGTCTAATTCTGAAGTGTCAAATGAAGAATTAAGGCAACAACTTCGAGAGGCCATAGAGGTTAGTACTAGGCCTAACGAGCTTCTTTTGAAACATTTATTATACTGTAATAAAATATGTGCAATGTCGTTTTATTGGAAATTCTTAGACCACTCAACTTTTGGGTCAACATGGGTTCTGTCAATCAGCGAGTTAGTTGGGAGACTTCAAAAATGTTGTGGCTCAGGATCTAGAAGGTATCCTCTGGATTTTCCAATTCTGGAGTCCAATGAAAAGGAAGACTGTTCTAGATTATCAAAGTGCAGAGGGCCTTAAAGGGGCCATACTTCATTTAGCAGTATTCTGTTCATTACACTATAGGTTTAGAAATCTGGAGTACAAATCAAGTTTACCTTTGCTACTTCTTCACATATTTCTTAAACAAGGGTGCAAAACTGATTACTAAAACACATGAATTTACAACTCAGTACAGCATTTTACAAAAACATCTACGAGGGTATACTTTGTAATTTTTTAGATAAATTAATAAAAATCAAGTTAGGAAATAGTACATAATACTCATTACCTGTGTCAAGCTGCAGATGCAGCAGCAGCATATTAGGAATGATCTCTCTCACCCCCGCCCCCAAATTTTTCACATTTGCAATTGCAGCAGTCTCCTGAGTTTGCAGCTGACATAAGCTTTTTTCTTTTAATTTTCAAATTTTATTAACTCTGAAAGACAAGTTATCACAACACTAAATGTACATTGTCCTTAACTTCTACAACTAGCTTTCATCTTCTCCATTCCCACTGTCCTTTTTATTCATAGACTGAAACATACGAGTTTTCCTGCTTTTTCAACTCCCAGTCGATTTCTTAGCTTTGAGTGAATAATACCAAATGATGAAAATATTCTCTGTGCCTGCAGTGGAAGCTACTGCTGTGAGTTGGCTTAGCAACTGAAGGAACTCTGCTTCAAGGTGCCTAGCTAATGATTTCCACCAATTCAGGGGAGTGACTTTGTCTACAACATCAGTAAACACGTACTGTTTAACTGGTTCCGCTCCAGCCTTGAAGCGTATTGTGACTGGCATAACTGAGGAGTCATTTTGAGATGCCCATGCCCTGGCAGCATCATCTTCTTCAGAAGTTAGGCATCTACTTTATATCTGCAGTTGAGAATGTTCACAAGAAAATGAGGTGGCGTTACTGCTTGAGCCATTCGCTTCTTTATTGCCTGCAGTTTAACTTTCTGGTATTTCTTTCAGTATCTCTTGAAGTGCCTTCCAAATTTCAACAGCATGAGCAATGCAGCAACAATTTCTCTGAAGTTCGGTTAAGGCTATGGATATAGGCTTCAGTATACTGAGCATATCTCTACATTCTTCTTTAATCCACTGTTATATACTTTAGATGATATACTTCCATCTATTTTATCATGGTTTTCTTCACAAAATTTTATGAAAATAAGCCAGTTCTTAATAAATTGTTCAAAACAATCACAGAATTCCATTGGACATCTTGAGGGAAAATTAGTTTGGATCCTCCTCTCTTCAGTGAAGCTGAATGGTTTGTTACATCAGTATTTTCTGACTTGAACAACATTTTCTTTTATTTCTGGAGAAGGCTAAGAGTCTTTGGCTAAAAGATCCATTAAATGGGCACTGCAGTTATATATTATTAAGGAACATCCTTCCATTTCTTTTTGTAATTATCTTCTCATCTTTGCCACTTTTGCAGCATTGTCTGTGACAAAACCTGGCATGTGATAGTTGATTTTTTGTTCATATTTTATTATAGCTTTCACTGCCACTACTTTTAAATATTCTGTTGTGGGCATTTCCCGATGTATCTGTTGTTTCTGAAAGATATGCCACCTCATTTTCGTTTGAGACACAGGCACATTTACTGGATCATTTTGTACATTGCTCCATTCATCAAGGCTTAAACTGGCAAATTTGCTCAGTATTTCTTGCACACTTATCAAGTTCCTTCTCATACAGTATATCTAGGAACTTTCTTCTGGTAGAGCAGACATTGGTGGGAGTGTAGCCTGGTTGTAAGGACTCAGCCATGTCCATGAAGTGTTTATTGTTAGATATTCTCCTTTTCACATAGTTAAGTAACAAGATTAACAAATCACAAAAATGAAAAGCTAAGAAAAAAGAACAAAAACCAGAAGCCTCCACTTACAGCAGTAGCATTCATTCTATAGTAGATAATTTTCCAGCAGAGTAAAAATGAAAACCATTTTAAGAGGGTATATGCAGGCCCACCAACCAGGGGGATGACAAAGGGTGCAATTGCCCAGCGGCCCAGCAATTTAAAAGGGCCTGGATGGATGGGAGGATATAGATACGTATCCTCCTCTACCATACCCCCATTCTCCCAAGCCCGCTGCCACTCATACTTCCCACCCCTCTTCTGAACCAAGCTTATTTATTATGTGCCATGCAGATTCCGGGAAACAGTCCCTAGTACTCAGCGTCCTGGGTTCATCAGTAATCTCTCTGGTGTATCCAAGTGACCTGGGAAGCTGAGTAGCAGATACCGCCGCCTCAGCCACCCAGGAACTTGCATGGCACATAAATAAATAAATAAATAAAAGCTTCCAGCAGAAACCCACTCAGACCTCAGCCATCCATTTCTAGGGAGTCTATTGACTTTGCCTTGGGGCCCAGAATTGCTGCAGTGGGCCTGGGTATGTGGATAAGAGCATAAAGCTTTGGCATAGAGAATATGCCAGTCAGAAGGCATTCTATTAACTGGAATAGACAGCATAAGATTTGGGCCCAGTCCCTCAAAGTGCTCAACGCCAACTGGGATTTGCTGAGTGCCCTCATCTTCCACTAAATTCAGTGGGAGTTGTAGATGTTCAGCAACTCCTAGGAGGCACTCTGTACTAAATAGGATTGCTCTATGTCATGCATCTGAGAGAGGGTGCCCATATTATTGAAATTCTCCACTTTATTCTGGAGTTTAAACATGAAATATGGCAAAGAAATGATTTGCCACAGACTTGATGTGTCTGCTTCTAGAGACTGAATGTAAGGTAGAAATTAAATACGAAGTTTGTGCGTAGTCTAGAAAAGTAAAATTATTGGATTAGAAAGTTGTCGTTTTCTAGGAAAAGAATTACTTTGAAACTGTAAAATACTTCACTCTTGAGTGTGTAGGACACATACAATCATGTTCTATATTGAATGAATCAATTGCCGAATTAGTGGAACTATAACAAATGCTGATTGTCAGAGTTGACTTTGAAGCAGTCTAATTCTAGCTGCCAGTCAGATATCTACTATTTATAGTCCAGTAAATGAATTTCAGCTATTAACATGATCAACTTCTTATTTTTAATATGAACTTCAGTTAAAAGGATCTGGGACATTTTTGTCTGAGATCTTGTCCTTAATGTTGCTTTTCTGCTCTCACTCACTTAAAGTTCCAAGACAGAATATTTGTGTATGACTGCAGGTAATTACTTGTCACCAGAAATCAATTGAGGGTGCGGGGAGTGAGTGGTTTTTCTTTTTAGCTCTTGGAAATTGCAAACTGATTCCTTTGTAAGGGGAGAAGGGAAGGTGATCCAGGCACCCAAATTGGGACATAGTTGGATAAGAGCTTTTTTTCCTTGAAGAGCTGCTTAATTCACTTGATATACCAAATACTAGAATAGTATCCATATATTATATAATATGAAGTAATTGTATAATACTTATATACAGTTGTAACAAAATTAAAGTAAGAGAGCAGAACAAGGCATAGTGTTCAGAAGCCTGTGCCGAAATAAACAGTTGTCATAAACAAGGGAACTGCATAATCAATCATTTGTTTTAAAAACACTTGCAGAGAATGAGACAAAATAGTAATTGTATGTATGCTTGATTATACATTTTGTTTAAATATGCATTCTCATTAGCATGAGATATCAGAAACAAGATGTAAATTATATTGAAAGAAAAATATTGTCTCGTGAAGGAAGCACTTTCAGTGCCATAACTAGTTGAGACATAACAGGACTGTTTTGGTTTTTATGTTTTTGTTTTTTTACATTCCAGGAAGTAGAGATTTTAAAAGTTGAGCTTGAAGCATTACAGAGACAACTTGAAGGAAAAGATGAGGCACTTAAAATTCTACAAAGTATGGTATGAATTGCTTTTAAATCAATAGTTTATTTAATAGGTTTTTAATTTAAAGTATTAATACTATATGAATACTAAAGAACTGGCAATTATGAATTTATTACTATTTGCACATGGATTCACAACAGTTATTGAAAGAGGCTCCGCTACAGTAGCACACTGGTAGTGTGACCTTATAGGATCTATCCACTTTATTCAATGAATGCTACCTTCCTTTGACTCCTTTAACCAGTGTTGCTTCCTATGCTGTTTCTTTCATTACAAATCAGAGGTTCCACTCACTTCATGCCCAGATCTCTCACAATAAAAGACAATACCTGTTAGGGTATCCCTCTTTGTATGTGTTGTGATGTTTGTTTACTATTGAAGTCAAAGACACCACAATCTGTTTCCAAGCATTTAGCTTGGTTACGCAACCCATTTACAGTACTGTTAGGTCCCATGCACTTAAAAGTGTATCTGCATTGTACCTGGGTCAAGGGTCATCCATAAAGTATTCAGGTCCCATGATAGTTATTTTTGTAACATAGACAGGCCCTAAAAGAAAAAAGGATCTTTATTATTTTTAAATCTTTTCAAGTTGGAGCAGAGGTAAACAGTCCCATAGTTGGGATCCTTGCACTGAGAATACCTCTCCTGGGGAGGAGCCCCAGTTACTAGGAAGAGCCAGGTAATTGTAATGGGGATTCAATTATTAGAAATAAAGACAGTTGAGTTTGTGATGACTGGGAGAACTGTATGGGAAATTGCTTTCTGGCTGCGAAGGTTGTGAATCTCATGAGACATCTAGAGATGTATGTGCAGTCCTGAGGAGGAGCCAGTGGTTATGGCACATAGGTACCAGTGACATAGGGGAAGGGAGGTGAGAGGTCCTATAGGCCAAATTTAAGTTGCTTGGTAAGAGATTAAAGTGCAGGGCCTCCATGGTAGCATTCTTTGAAATCCTTCCAGTTCCACGCACAGGGCCAGAAAGGCAGGTAGGAAGACACAATCATGTAGGAAGGAGGGTTTTAGGTTTCTTAGGAACTGGGGAACCTCTTGGGAAAGGAAGAGCTTATACAGGAAAGATAGGCTCCTTTGAAACCAAAACAGAACCAAACTGTTAGCATGTAAAATTAAAAAGATTGTAGAGGAGTTTTTTAAGCTAACGGTTGGGGGAAGGTGACTGGTGCTGCAGAGCACACAGTTCAGGGAGAGATATCCGTTAGGGATCAGTTTATGAAAGGGGGTAACTCTATTCTAACAAAGAGGATAGGAAAGAAGTTGGTAAAGCTCACGCAGGAGCTAATGAGGAACAATCAAATGTAAAAGAATCTCATTTAAATGTAACACAAAGAAAAGCACCTGAATGTTGACAAATATACAAGTGCTTATGTACAAATGATAGAAGTCTAAATGTTAATATAATGCCTGGCATTAAATGAGGATATTGATATATTAGGCATTTCAGAAACTTGTATGAATGAGGTTAATCAATGGGACACAGTAATATCAGGGTACCAAATACACAGGAATGACAGAATAGCTCATGCTGGTGGCAGAGTGGCACTGTATGTGAAAGAAAGTGTAGCCCAATAAAGTAAAAATCTTAAATGAAGCAAACTATACCATAGAATCTCTATGAGTAGAAATTCCATGATTGAACAATAAGAGTATAGCAATAGGACTGTACCTTTGGCCACCTGACCATGATATTGACAGTGATTGTGATTGTGACTTTAACCAGAGAGATTAAAGTGATTAACAAGGCAGAAAATAATAAAGGGAGATTTCAACTATCCTCATATTGATGGGGTATATATCACCTCAGGAAGGAATGCAGAAATAAAAACTCTAGGCACTATAAATGACTATTTCTTGGACTAGCTTGTCCTGGAACCCATAAGGGGAGAGGCAATTCTTCATTCAGTCCTGAAGTAGCATACAGGATTTGGTCCAAGATGTGTGAATATTGTTGAAGAAATCAGTAATAATGACCTTAATGTAATTAAATTCAACATCCTTGCAGAGGGAAGAATGCCAAAGAAACCCATCACAGTAGCATTTAACTTCAGAAAGGAGAACTACTAAAAATGAGGAAGCCAGTTAAATAGAAATTTAAAGGCACAGTCACAAGGGTGGAATGCCTGCAAACTGCATGGAGACTCTTTAAAATAGTGTAACAGAGGCTCAAAATAAATGTATACTCCATATAAAAAACACCCAGACAAACCAGTAAGAGGATCAAAAATGCCACCATGGCTAAACAGCAGAGTAAAAGAGGTAGGAGAGGCAAATAGGTATTCTTTAAAAATTGGAAGTCAAATCCTAGTGAAGAAAATAGAAAGAAGCATAAACTCTGGCAAGCAAGTGCAAAGTATGAGAAGGCAGGCCAAGAAAGAATTAAGACCAACTAGCAAAGGACACAAATTAACAGCACACTTCTTTTTTTAAATACATCAGATGCAGGAAGCCTATCCAATAGTCAGTGAGGTTACTGGATGATTGAGGTGGTGAAGTAGCACTCTAGGAAGACAAGGCCATTGCAGAGAAGTTAAATTAATTCTTTGCATTGGTCTTCGTGACTGAGGATGTGAGGGAGATCCCTGAGCCATTCTTTTTGGTGACAAATCAGAAGAACTGTCCCAGACTGAGGTGTCAGTGGAAGAGATTTTGGAACAAATGCATAAATTAAACAGTAATTAGTCACCAGGAGCAGCTGGTATTCACCCAAGAGTTCTGAAGGAACTCAAATATGAAATTGCAGAACTGCTAATTGTGGTGTAAAGCTTATCACTTAAAGCAACCTCTGCACCAGATGACTGGTGGGTAGCTAATGTGACACCAATTTTTAAAAAAGGTTCTAGAGGTTATCCTGGCAATTACAGCCAGTAAGCCTAATTTCAAAACCAGGCAGATTGGTTGAAACAATAGTAAAGAATAGAATTATCAGACACAGATAATCTTGATAGGTTGCGAAGAGTTACCATGGCTTTTGTAAAGTCACCAATCTTTAGATTTATTTGATGTTGTCAACATCAAATGTGGACAAGGGTGATCCTGTTCATATAGAGTACTTGGAATTACAGAAAGTCTTTTAAGAAGGTCCCTCCACAAAGGCTCTTAAGCAAACTAAGCAGACGTGCTAAGACATAAGGTCCTCTTATGGATCAGTAAATGGTTAAGAGATAGGAAACAAAGGGTAGGAATAAATGGTCAGTTTTCACAGTTAGGAGAGGTAAATAGTGAAGTCTGCCAAGAATCTGTTCTGGGACTAGTACAGTTCACCGCCTTTTCCACATTATTTATGAGTATGTTGAACAGTGAGGTGGCAAAATTTGCAGATAACACAAAATTACTCAAAATAGTTTAGTCCAAAACTGACTGAAGAATTACGTAGAGTTCTCACAAAACTGAGTGATTGGACAACAAAATGGCAGGTGAAACTCAATGTTGATAAGTGCAAAATAATGCACACTGGAAAAAATAATCCCAACTATACATTCAAAATGATGGCTTCTAAAGTAGCTGTTACCACTCAAGAAAGATATTATAGTCATCATGGATAGTTCTCTGAAAACATCTATTCAACGTGCAGCAGCAGTCAAAAAAGCTAACAGAATGTAGGGAACCACTGGGAAAGAGAACAAAACAGAAAATATCATAATACCACTAGATATAAATCCGTGGTATGCAAATACCTTAAATATTGCATGCAATGCTGGTTGCCGTACCTCAAAAATGATATATTATAATTGGAAGAGGTACAAAGAAGGGCAGCAAAAATTATTAGTGGTATGGAACAGCTTCCATACAAATTGAGATTAAGAAGACTGACTATTCATTTTAGAAAAGATATGACTAAGGGGGATACAATAGAGGTTTATAAAATCATGAATGGCATGGAAAAAGTGAATGGGAAAGTGTTATTTACCCTTGCATATAATACAAAAACTGGAGATCACCCGATTAAATTAATATGCAAGCGGTTTAAAACAAACATGAGGAAATATTACTTCACACAATACACAGTCAACTTGTGGAACTCATTGACTGGGATGTAGTGAAGGCCAAAAGTATAACTGGTTTAAAAAAAATTAGTTAAGATCGTGGAGAATAGGTCCCTCAGTGGCTGTTAGCCAAGATAGTCAGGTACAGAACTCTGTGCTCTGAGTGTCCCTAAATCGTCAACTGTCAGAAGCTGGGACTGCATGATAGGTGCTGGATCATTTGAAATTACCCTCTTCTGTTCATTTCCTCTGAAGCATCTGGCACTGGCCACTGCCAGAACACAGGATACTGGGCTTAGATGGATCATTGGTCTGACCCAGTATGGCTGTTCTCATGTTCTTGAAATGCTGCTAAACTTCAAAAATAGTAAAGACTAGCAGGAGTTGCAACACCTTTGAGGTTTGTAGCCCAGCTACTGAAAAACTTAACATCCTGAATACTAAAACCACTAGGATTTTTGTAGTCACTTTAAATGTAAATGTAATTTAAAGAGTTTTCTTTATCTTCCTTATGAGTCTTTTGATAAGAGGAGGTGGATATGACTTAACCCATCAGTAAGCACACAACTCAGACTTTTTTTTTTATAGTTAATGCCATAGAATGATCGTTAATGCTACTTAAGTTCTTAAGTAGTGGCTGTTCCTTGTCATGAAAGCGAAATGTGGCTTTTGAAATCTATAAAACTTATGTCCAAGAAGCACTCCCTTTGATTAATAGGTGCCCCCATTTGTCACTAGTGAATGGGTTAATTTGGGGAGTTAAATACCAAATCTCTCCAGGAGTTTCCATGCTCATGTGTTTTGGGAACTGAAAACCAGTCTGAGGTTCTGGACTTTCTACCTTCTGTCCTTAACTAGTGCCCGAAAGAACAGCTACACTGAGGAACTAATGACAGATTTCAAGTTTAGTCTTTCAAAAATAGTCAGGGCTCTATAACTCAGCTTTCCAAAAGAACATACTGGTGAGTTCTAACTATTACAGGTTGTGAGATATCAAACCTTAAAATCATATTATTCTAATTTCTATCTTGTTTCCCCTGCCCTTCCTTCTTCTGATAGCTGCTACAGCTTATAATTCTTTATACCACCTCTAAAGCTAGAACTGCAGCTTCCACATAATGTAAAATGATACGTTGACTTAATTTAGTTATATAATATTGTCAGACGTGACTATATCATCTTGTTGTTGTTTGTATTTTTCACAGACAGTGTTTAATAAAGCCACTAGTCATACAAAAGCAGTGTTTCAAAAAACCAAGGAACAAAAGAGAGCTTTGGAAAAGGTAAGGCTGCAAATTTTTCGTCTGTGCAAAATCATGCTAAAATCATTGTGGCTTTATTCCTTGTAAGTTGAGGCTAAACCAATAATTTAAGATTTACTCTGAAGTCTCAAAGGAGGTCCCTCTCTTTTTGAATACAATACATACCTGACTTTATTTCAGTTTTGGATTTTGCTGATAGTAGTCTCATCTCACTCAGCTTTAAGGAGACAGCGTTAACTCATAACATTTATGTCTGAACATTTTTACCTACTGTTTACGAATAATTCTTAAGATTACTATATTGAAAAGACATTAGACAAAATACTTAAAGTTTTTCAATTTGTTCACTTTGTGCATTTGACAGCACTTTGTTTGTTTATAAGCTGGGATTTTCAAAGGGCCTTAAGAGAGTTAGGTGTCCAACTCTCCAGTTTTAGTCTTTTTCTCCCTCATTTTTTTTTGTGAGTGGATATCTGGCTTTTTCACACACAGCAGCAAGGTGAGAACAGGAATATAAATGTAGATCCATTAGAAATTGGCAGAGTGGTGTGTGAGGGAAAGTATAGTAACAAACTACTTTAAAAATGAGTTAAAGACTTGAACTTGTATCTCTAATCAAATGTGAGACTGTCAGCCTTCTGTCTTTCTAAGGAACATTACTGGGATGTTAGGCCTGGTACCAAACCTTTAAGGTATCAAATACATAGGCATTTTCCAGATGTACAAGTGGAATTTAGACAAGTATAAAAGTTTACATTCAAATATGGACACAGTATTTCCTTTTATCTGGCAACTATGTACTGCATAAGTGAACACTCAGTGAATTTATATAGTAATATGCCACACAGAGGCATCTTTTCCTGAAGAATAATGCCTAGGGATTACATGAATCCATGTGCAATATGGCTGGTTTACCTGCCTCAACATATGGTATCCATCATAAAGACCTGTCCATGCTGCAAATAAAACTGAGTCTCAGCACATGGCAGCAACACTTACTATTGGTAGTATAGTATGGAAATATCTAAGGCGTTAGCACAGTTATTGAATACAGCAATGCTTCCTTGTAAGCTATAATTGTCCTTGGGCTAGGAGAAAACCATGTAATAAACAGGTTCTCTGACATAATTATACTTGGGCCCTAAAGCTGTTGATAGTGCCACTTCTAATACAGAGAAAAACTGCTGGTCCCCTTCATCTATTGTTGTGTGGTGAAGCAAAGGGGTTCTTGGAACGATAGCATGTTAGAAGGAGAATAATCACTTGATCCCTCTCCCAATATGAAGCCGCTACTTAAAAAGCAGTGAACACCATCAGTTTCTCCATTTCTCTGACAGTCTGGAGAATTTTTCTTCAAAAAGGTGAGTGTAGAACTCCAATGTTGCCATGAGATAATGTCACTTTGACACTGGAGAACTGTGGGCTGCACTCAGATAGAAAATGGTAATGTATTTGGGCAAAACACACCTTCCATGTCCTCAGTGGAAGAATGCTGCTAACTACCACCTCTGTAAAGAAACTGATAAAGTTTCACAGTACAAGGACTAAAACAGAGTGGGGACTTTTTCAGTCTGTATCTAGCAGCATACCATCTATCAAGTACTAATTTTAACTGCTACATCTAGACTTTGGTCTGATTTCTAAACATATTGATATTCTTCATATAAATAATTTCTACTTTATATTCTTTGTACAGATAGCAACTGATTGTTAGTTTCTCCTACGGGAGTTTCTCATGCTATCTAATATGAGAAAGAGGTCCATCTTAGATGTATGCATATTGAAAAGAACACTTATTGTGAAGGGAAAGGGGTATATAAAGAAACCATGGCATAATATCCATGCCTTTTTGGACAGCCAAACCATTAGTTAGTTTAACTTTGTGTCTGAAAAGGAATCTGTTAGGTTTTGTTTTGTTCTCCCCAGCCTCCCAAATAGTGGGCATCCCCCAAGGAAAATAACTTGTGGCAAACTGCCAACTTCCCCCTCATGGGTCTTGCGCTTTATCTCCACTTCACATGGCCAGCTACCTCATCTCCTCTGACTGTAGCAGAGCTCTGTCTTCTGATCTGGAGAGACCCTTCTCTTTATCATCCCCACCACTGCTGCTTTTCCTGCAGGTATTCCCTCCCCTTCCTCTAGGGAAGGCAGGGCTTAAATACCTCTGGTCTGGCACTTCATTGGGGCCAGGTGTAGTTAATTGCCCTGCTGTGTCTTTCCCTCTGCCTGCCAAGCAGTGTGTTTTTAACCCTTTTGGGCCCTCAGACTTGCCCACCTATACTCTTTTATAGCCATTTGGCCTGACCTTATCACAAACTGTACAGGATGCCTTAACCCAAAAAGGTAATAGGGACTTGTGACACATGGACTTCAGAAGCCCTAGCAAATTATAATCTTCTTTTAAACTCTTTGGAGGACTCCCTCTTAAACTCTGAGTGAAATCCTGGTCCCACTGAAGTCAATAGCAAAACTCCCACTAACTTCATTGGAGCCAGGACTTCACTTTCTGTGAGCACTTGTCATCACATAAACTTTCACTTGTTCAATTAAATTCAATTAACTGTCCAGTTTAGAAGTGGTTTATTTTATTTTAAACTTATTCCTGATAATCTTAAACTAAACCAAAATAAATCTGATTTAAATCAGACTTTTGTACCAGTTCAACTAAATCCATTTAAAATCACACCTTAAACAGATGCAGCTCTGTACAGACAACCTTTTAGTCTGTCACATTGTCTTCTGACAATGTCTAGAGAAAAGGACAGTACCATGTTGTAAATCCTGGTAAATATTCCAGTACTTTATAACCAAATCTGGAGGCTACCTAGAGATGCTTTCTACAGTTTTTTTTTTTCTCTAGGTGTGTTAATTTTTAAATCTCCAGTATAGCTATTTTCTTACCAATTAAGTATTTTTTTTAAACAGCTTAAATTGAAAGAGAACTGTTAATTGGCTCAGCAACTGATGGTGCCTTGGAGAATGAAACTGAACTCTGACATTAGAGGAAGCAAAACCAAGAGCTTCCTTGGGTAAAAAGTCTGGAAGATGGAGACTTTTTTATTTTTTTTTATTTTTAACAAAATTTTGTGGTGCTTTTAAACTGTCATTCCTGTGATTAACTGTTGCTGTTTGTTTCTTTTTAGGAAATAAATGCTTTGCAATGGGAACTTGAATTTGATCATGAAAGATATAAAAACATAGAAAAAACATGGACTGAAAAATATGACAGGTATTAGAATGCAATTATGGAATCTTTTAATTTTTAATATCTTATTAACTGTTGTGTGAAGTCTTTCTAATGTCATCTGCCTGCCTCAACATACCAGATTTTCTGGTTCTTCATGTTACTATTCTCTAATTTCCTTGTGGGTTTCAGAAAATATTTAACATTTATCAATATGCTACACATGTCTGATTTTTAAGTAATGAGCACTAAAGCTGATAATTTGCAATTCTCCATTCTTGTTTGAAGAGTATGTTAAGTGGCTTTCTTGTTTGAGCTTCCAGTTGAATCCATCTGCTTCCTTAGGCTAGCCAGCTGGTACATGACTATTTATAAGTTAACATTTTATTTAATTAGGTGTAGAAAATAATGCTGGTGTACGCATGCATGCATATAGTAATGTCACACACTGGTTATATTTTTATTTTCTTCACTATAACCATGAATAAGAATGTGCTCAAGTGGAATGTGATACTACAGCTTTACCCTGTATTTAAATAAAAATTGTTTTTTGATTGACAGCAGCTGTTATTTGTTTTTGGTTTGTCCTGCCTGCCCAACCACTAAGTAACGCAGTAACAGACACTGAGAGCACTAACAAGCAGTCTCCCAACAGACTTTTTTGGGGGGAGAGGGGGGCGTTGTTATTTAAAGACATGAGTAACTTCTCTGAAGTCCAAACAGCAGAATTTCAATTATTTCAGTGAAGATTATTTTAGATTTTTTTTAAAAACACACACACAACCATAGGATAAGTGCATGTAAATTAGTTATGTATTTGCTTGTTTTGTAAATTATCAGCTCTTTCTTACTCCTCTAACATATTAGGATTATCGACAAATGCCCTTTAAAAACATCTACACCCTCCTAATTCATCCTCTCTTCTCAAAAACTTGGATATAGCATATAGGCCTTTTAGTATGTCCTAAAGGTCATACTCTGCCGTTGCCCAACTACTGAGGAAAGAAGTTCCAGAATTAAGGTCTTCTCATATAAGGACTTGCTGCCAGACCCTTTCCATTTAAATCATGAATGAGTTAACTTGAGCACCTCAGCTGATTTCATATGCTGTAAAACCACACAAAAAGAGAGCCAGAAAAAACACTAGTAAATCAGTACTCTGTTAATGCTTAAAATTGCAAATAAGAGGAACTTGTGTGCGGGCTAGCAAGTATTGCTGAGTAGCCCAGAACAAAGTTCAGTTGGAAAAGGAAATCGGGAAACAGATTCTGAAAGCTGTAATAATTCAAGAACTCAATCAGTTTAGGTTTTCTGATGCCCGAGAGAACAAGATGAGAAGTGTCAGTCTTTTGTCTTTAAGATATATATTTAAAGGAAAAGATTTCAGTTGACCCATTAACTGTTTAAAATAACAAAACCAAAACCATGAGATGTAATTAAATGTATTTTAATAAAAACCTCCAGAGATATGCCATGAGATGTCTCATTAATACAACATCAGAACAAATTGTATGAAAACAAGACTTGTGTCCCTTCCTCTTTCAGGAACGGGAAATATTTAAATGCAAGGTGAAGTGCATTACATTTTGTTGTACTCAAGAATTAAAAGTACAGGTGTGCTTTAGAATTGTACTTAAGGATACAGGAAGTTTGCACTGTATGCTGAGGACAAAACCATATTGTAACAGACAAATGTGCCCAATAAAATCACTGTATTTTAGTTTTCAAAGGACATTATGGATTGTCCAACAAATATTTCAAAGTACCATAATTATGTATTTTTTATATATCTCTTTAATGACTGTTGCCAGTGACAGAGTACTATCTTCCATTTTTCTCTCAAGTTCAGGGGTTTTTCAGGCATCTTATATTCCATTTTACTTGTTTGCAATTTTCAAAATGTTTCTTATTTGCAAAGCCTTTGAATATGCACTTCTGCATATATTTAAAATGTTTCTCTTTGTGTTTTTTATAATGGGCAGTACACTAACTGTTATTTGCAGAATCTCCCATGAAGAATCATTGAATATTGAAGAGATATTTCCAGCTTAATATCTAGTATTTTTTTAAAAAAGAATTAAAAGTAGTTTCAAGTTCTATATTTGCTACTTGTTCCAACCCTCTGCCAATTTTTGTAATTCTATGACACAGTATTTTCCACTTTAGAACGTATTTTTTTCTCTTTCCTGTTGCTGTGGGGAATCTCCACAAACAAAGAGGAAACTGATTATACACGCAGTCTTGTTAAAAGCACAGTATAAGCAAACTGAAAAAAATAGGGTGGGGGAATTATTTTCTCTAATCTTTCAGTAATTCTAATAGATACTTACAAAAAACCTAAGGAAAACATTGTATGACACAAGTGATTTTAACTTTGAGAGTTGGTTTTTAAATAACTATTTCAAAGCTAATACAAACTGTTTGTTTATTTCCAAATTCTGTAGGGTATATTATGAAAATGCAGCACTTAAGGAAACATTGAAACTCAGAACAGATGAAGTTAGAACTCTTAAATCTGAAAATGCAAGTAAGCAAACACTGCCTTCTGCAATATTTCTTCTTTTTTAAAATTACTATTTTTCAATTTTTAATTTTATTTTTCAAAATAAAATGACTGTTTTTTAATCTTTAACTACTGTCAGTAAATGTGCCCTATGGCCTGTGACGGGATGTTAGATGGGGTGAGTTCTGAGTTACTACAGAGAATTCTTTCCAGGTGTCTGGCTGGTGAGTCTTGCCCACATGCTCAGCGCTTAGCTGATTGCCATATTTGGGCTTGGGAAGGAATTTTCTCCCAGGGCAGATTGGCAGAGACCAGGGGGCTTTCACCTTCCTCTGCAGCATGAGGCATGGATCACTTGCTGGTGGATTCTCTGTATTTAAAGTCTTCAAACCATTATTTGAGGATTTCAGTAACTCAGTCATAGATTAGGGGTGTATTACAGCAGTGGGTGGGTGAGATTCTGTAGTCTGCGTTGTGCAGGAGGTCAGACTAGATGATCATAATGGTCCCTTCTGACCTTAAAGTCTATGAGAGACACAAAGTAGGTGAGGTAATATTTTATTGGACCAACTTCTGTTGATGGAAGGGACAAGCTTTTGAGCTTCACAGAGCTCTTCTTCAGGTCTGAGGAATGCGATCAGAGTGTTTAAAGAAAAGTTGGAAAGGATTGTTAAGCATAAGGGGTTTATTATATTAATTTAGATGGAATATATGGGCCAAAAGTGGTGATTGTCCAATGTTAAACAAGGTTCAGGGTTTATATGTTATACAGAGACCTCAGCCTGGTTAGTACCATGGCAAACACATCATTAAACATCTCCGGTCTGATGTGTTCAGCACATCCCTCAGGATGATGATGGCTCAAAGTGTGGCAGCCATGATGGTGAAGATCACTCCTATAGACTCCGTCTGTTCTTCTCCTCCCACCCCCCAAAGTCTCTTTCTTGAAGGACCTAAAAAGGGAGTGATGGTTGGAATTGCAATCTCCTTATTATTAGTCCACTGATTTGTCCAATAATAACCAACAAACCAATTTTGGTTAATTAATTTCTGGATAACGATAATTTTTCATAATTTGTACATAATTTCTCAGAGTTATGTTCTTAAAAGCTCTTGGAAAAAATCTCAATATTTTAAGAAAGGTTGAACTTTGGAGCCTTAAATGATCTGTCCTTTTTTTCCAAATAGTTGTTTTAAAAAATAGCTCTGAAAAGGCTTGATGGAAGTGAAGCGGGTATTGAAGGGAAGTGATTTGGGTGTTCAGGAGAGCATTGCTCACAAAAGAGGTTTATGTTAGTTTTAGAGCCCACACCTTCTTAATGATTGGTGCCTTCATGTTCATCCGATCCGGCTTTGTTTAACTTGGAATCTGGAAATCTGCTTTAGCATCTCATGTCTGGAGATACCCTTACTTGAGCACTGTACTCTAGCAATCTGTTGAAAGGTAATTGACATATTTGTGCTGGGTCACAGGATATTCACTTTCAGTAATAGAGCCCCAATCTGTTGTCTTTGACTTTTTCTTCAGTCCTACTGCCCTTGAAAGATTTGGAGTATTTTTCTCTGGGATGGGGAAGACAGGAAGGAACGATGGGTTGAACAAACTCAAAATTCATGCCAGGTGTATGATTTGACTGTTAAAATCTTCCCTTTCACACTGTAGTTTGTTGTTATTGCCGCTCTTTGCATTAAAATAATGGCGTAGGGGACTCTGAATAACCTTACAATGAGGTAACTTTAGGAAACAATCATTGTGTCTTTTTCATCATGATCAGTAGAAAAACATAACTAAGCAAAATGAGCTTGTTTAAATAAGTGAAATTAACTAAACTTTGAGTTTTGCTGAACTTGAGGTTCTGGAAGGGCTCGAGCTATTGCCAGGCAACCTTAACTTTGTGTTAATGAAGTTTTTTGTCATTTAGTTTCCTAGATTTTTTTTTTTAAACAGAAAGAGAAGTGTTTGTTGGGAGGAGTCAATGGTCATTCAGAGAGTTGTAGTTCTCTAGGTTTGCAGTTGATAATGTGGCTAGGTAATAATCAAAAGATCTAGCTTTTATATAGTGTTTTTCATCAGTAGGCTTCAAAGGACTTTATATCATTGCCATTTTACATATGGGAAACTGAGGTACAGAGAGGTGAAGAGACTGACCCAAGGTCATCTGGCAGGCCAGTGGCTGGACTAGGAATAGTCCTTGTCCAGTGGTCTTTCCACTGGGCCACACAGTTGCTATGTTCAGTGTTCCTCCCCATTCTTGTTCATTTTGTAATAGCGGGATGGGGTAGAGGTCGTACTTTGAAATGTTCATAATGTATAATGGCTAACAGCCAATGAGAAAAATCTTATGGTGTGTGTCTCAAAACCTTGACAGTTTTATTACCTGGTTGTTACCATAACTTTAAATGCATGAGAGAAGCTAGTAGGTCTCTCTCCTCCATCTCCTTCCCCATGAACTTTTCCAGTTCCCCCTGCTCTTTTGCATTCACCTTATGGTGGTTTCTTCTAGATGTTTAAATTTGTTACCTTCAGTCAGTTCGTCCCAAACCTCAGCTCACATTGGCGGGAGGGAAAGGGGCTTAGAGTTCCCAGATCCTGGCATGCGCACACAGAAGAGGAGAATGTGGGATTGACAGATGCCACTGTCCCAGTTTTTCTCCAGTGACTCTCACTTGAGCCCCCAATCCCTCTCAGCTCCCCTACTACTCATCTCCACTTATTGCCCTCTCCTCGATGCGGTAGCAAACCCCCTTTTCCTCCCCTTGTGGCAAGCATTCACATGTCTACCTTTTTTAATACAAAAATGCATCACCCCAGAGTAAATGCACTGATAGACAGATTTTAGCAATATGCCATCTAGCTTTTTCCAGATTTCTGCCCACCGCTGGGCTTGAACAGACATGCTGGATGAGTCAGATACAAAGGACTACTTCTTATCTCTTTGAGCTATCCAGCTGGCGTGAAACTAACCACCCTGTTAATTCCTATGTGTGTGCATTCCTAGCATAATCTATTAGAAATGAGAATAAGCACCGGAGGCTTGCAATGAGGCTAACTGGAGAAGCAAAATCTTTTCCAAATAACGTTTTAATTTGATTTCTCCCAAAGTGCGAGTAGATGCCATGCACTTTGTTGGGGTTAACTCTTGAATGTTGGAGAGCCTGATGCAATGGTCTGAACCCTGTTTTGATTTCTATCTCTAAGCAAAAAAAAAAAAAAGATTGAGAGAAACTCTCCACTTTAAGAGAAGCTGTGTTTTTTTGATGGCTGTATCTTGGCAATGCTTTGGTCAAATGGCCCCGAATTTGGATCACTAAGGGAACCCCATGCCCAGCACACCAAATGACAAAGCATTCTGGATAATGATGTAGATTTTAGAGCACTCAGAAGAGTCAAGCTTTGAACAGAAAGCTGGTTTTAATCTTACCTGTAGGAGACTATCATTCTGCTGTAATTTTCTGATAAACGAAGTCAGTTACTGAGAGATTAGAAGCATGAAAAACTAATATTTTCAATATTGAATTTCATAGTTTTGAATCAGCAGCGCTTGGAGTTTCTTGCAATGCTTGATGTAAAACAACAGAAGATTATTCAGGAAAATATGTCCATTAACAAAAGTGGCTTTACAGAAATTACAGGTCTTGAAGTAAGTTTGAGAAGTTTGTTTTCTTTATTTCAGTAAGTATGGTTGGTTGAAAGCGATGTATCTTTTTTTACATTTTGTTAACTAACCAATTAATGAAGTTTCATGAAACATATTTCTATCCAAAAATTCATTTTGATAATGTATTAGAATGCAGTGTATCTTTTATAGCAAATGAGAAATATACCTCCTGCTGTTAACTGAGTGCTTGCAGTAAAGGTCTCTTAACCTGCTGGGTAGTAGTCAGCTTTGCTACTGTTGTGGAAAGGAAGAGCAGACTGAAAAAGTATCAGGGTATCCTACTAATGTCAACATGTTTACCACTGTCCCCTAAAGCTCTGCTCTACACTTTTCTCTAATGAGAGAAGACTTCTTATGAGGTCTTCAGGGAGCAGCATAAACATGCTGATGATTCTGCTGCTTGTCCTTCTCCCAAATGGTGGAAGCTACTCTTCTAGCAGGCTTATGGTCAGTGGAAGCTATCCCACTATCCTGTCTGTCATGCTGTAAATGGGGCAAAAATGGTGGTGGATGACTAAGAATTCAGTTTATGTGATCCAAGGTCTGACGGATTTCCAGAGAGCAGTCTGGAATATATCCAAGGGTGCCTTAACTTTCTGGGCTACAAGGAGAATTGTATTCACAAGGGCAAATGGTATTACATGACAGGTTGAATCCACATTCCTAGAAGTGTTCATTCTAGCAAGATTATTCTGTAATAGTCCCTGTATTACTTCGGTATTCAATTTCAAAAGCTTTTAAGGGATTTAGAAGCACAAGTCCCATTGAAAGATAGTTAAGCATCACTTAAGCATTTTTGCAAATCTGCACCTAAATCTTTTAACAAACTCATAATATAGGAGTGGATATGTCCATATTTGTTAAATATCTGACTGCTACTTATTCGTAGGCTGAGGAACACAGTAATACCTTGTCTACACATTTATTCAGGGAGTAACTTGGCATTTTTAATTTAAAAAAGAAAAAGGTTTAATGCATTATGCAGCAAACATCTTTCCAGGTTTTATGTACTCCACAAACAATTTAAGTCAGCATTTGGTTTGTGTGGGTCCTAAATGGAACTCTGAACACTTGAGTAAAAGAATAATAGAAACAGGTGAACTCTAAAAAGAAAAAAGAGTTATCCTTGCACATGTCCTAAATAAAATTAGAGTATAATATAGCAAATAATCTCTCTGGCTTTGAATTTCTTTTCTGTTCAGGGCTTGTTTACATGGGGACACTCAAGAATTAACTAAACATGTGAAGTTAAAGCACATTAAAACTCTTATGTCGATGCTCTCCATCAGGGTTTACTTTCCCTGCCCAAGATATTGCAGCAGATCTTCAAACCAAATGCCAAACTGGAATGATTAGTAACATAGAAAATATTGTAAAGGAGGTGGGAGGGGAGGTTGAAAAGGAACTCAGGAACCTCCATGAGATGAATGTTGTTAAGTTTGAATAGTATTGATCAGTTTTTTTTATTTTAATTAGAAATAAATGGAATGCATGTATAGATAATTTGGGTTTCCCTAACACCCATTCCATTATGATTTCAGGGCATTTTTATTGGTAAAACTCTAGATTCTTTAAATGACTGTGTGCTCGCACATAGAATTGTTTGAGTAACTGATGTGTAATGTGCTTGAATTTGAAGCTGGCAGTACTTGGAGCCTGCACCTGCAATGCTCCTGAAGGAGAGCCCTGCCACTGTGCTAAAATGTCAGCTGTAACTCGAAAGCAGCTTCTACAGCTCAGACAAGAGGTAATGTAGTCTAACTTGTTGAGAGAATCCTTGCTATTTGGGCAATCTAGGACATTTAAAAAAACAAAATAGTGCTTGTCAAAAATCTCCGCAAACTTCAGCAAATGCTATGGTAATACAAATAAGAAGTAGGTATAACACACTAAAAACTTGGCTTGTGTAGTAATTTTTTGTTGTACAACACTTCTATACTGGCAAAAGCCTTAGTGTAGATGGAGTTATATTGGCAAAAAAACTCTCTAGCTAGAGAAGCATATTTTGTTTGGGGAACCAGTGTGTGCTATACTAGCAAAAGCACTGTTGATAGTATAAGCTGTGTCTATACTAGGAGGGTTTGGCAGTATAGTTATACCAGCAAACTTCTCTATCTAGGCATTTTTACTAGGTTTAAGTCATCCTTGGTAGGGAGGGTTTAGCAGTTCCCAGAAGGAGGACGGATGAACTCCATGAGGGGCAGGGAAATCTTTTTGCCTCCAAATCAATTTTTCAGCGCTAACTTCAGGAGTGGACTGTAGAGTTATAAGACCCAGTATTAAGTGTGGCAGTTTTCCATAAAGGGAGACAGTACCCTAGAGATCAGGAATATCACTTTTGCAACTCAAACAATCTTTTGTAGTCCAGGCATAATTTTTTTTCTTAAATCCAAATTGCTGGCATGGTAAATTTTTCCTCTTGCTGTTGAACTGAGATGGACTGCTCCCTTATTTTTCTTATAATCTGCACCACAATTGATTACGTTCAAGATTCAGCATCCTTTAAACCAGACCCTAAATTTTCTCCAAACTGTAATTAATCAGTACTTGTGGCTTTTTTTTAAGTAAATGAATAGTTTTAAACTCTTACTGATCAAAAAAGGGGGAAAAAGCCAAGAACGTGAAATACATACACAGCTGCATAACCTTTTTTCATTTTTCTGGTGTAAATGCACCATATGGTATAGCACATTATCGTCATTCCTAAGATTCAAAGAGGTCTTGAAAGTAGCAGCAACTGTTCCTTGCTGTATTGGAGCCCTAATGTAATGTGTTAAAATAAGTTCATTTTTGTATTATCTAAAAAACTTGCTGGACTGAGAAAGGGATTTATAAAATGAGATTAGATTTGCTTTGATTTTATTAATCTTACGTTCAGTTGCTGAATCCCATTTAATCCTTTTGAGTGCCTCACAACATACAGCGAATGGATACATTATGGCCCAATAAAGTATATATTGTGGAATTATATTTAATTGACAGGGGAGCAGTCCTGAGCATCCGGTGCTGCTCCTTTGCAAGGATGTTCTTGGAATTTGACTGTCCAAAAAAGATTTGCTGCATGAGGGCCTTATTTTAAAGCTAAAGATAGGTGATCCTGAGTATGGTAATCATATAATAGTCGTAACTATTAAGAGGCATGATGAATTTGTTTTGAATAGATATTTACCACTTTAAAGCGTAAGCTAATTAATTTGTTGCATTGATTAGCTGGTGTGTGTAGGAATGAAAACACCTCCCCTTCCCCGCTAATTTCAGAGTGCTGCCTTTTGCAGATATCCAGTTGTGACCACGCTTTTATTTATGTATATATGTGGTCAGAGAAAATATAATAAAACAACAGACACAACCCGCATGCACAGTACATTGAAATTATTCAAAAGTTGTGCACAGAGGTAGTCTATATCAACCATGTGAATTCCTTATCGTTCCCCCATATCCATCTTCCTTTTGTCCTCTTGTTGTTTGTCACATTTACTTGTTGCATCTTCTCAAAGTATATTTAAGTCCCTTGGGTTAAGGACCATGTTTTCCCTTGTGTTTGTACAGCTCCTAGCACAATGGAGTCATTAATGCACACCAAATGTGTGGGGGAAATAGCTTGTCTGTTCAAAGAAACAAGTCCTGCAATGTTCCAGAGGGGTAGCTGTGTTAGTCTGTATGCAGCAAAAACAACAAGAGTCCTGTAAGATGCAAGTGCATCCTGTAAGATGCAACAAGAGTCTGTTCAGATGCAAGTGGTTGCAGCCCACAAAAGTGGTTTGCAGCCCATGAAAGCTTATGCCTGCAGAAATTTGTTAGTCTTTAAAGTGCTATAGGATTCTCGTTGTTAAGTCCTGCCATCTTTTTCTTTTTTTAAAGATACAACTGTGACTTTCTTCTGTCACTTATATCATGTATTAGTCTGAAAAAGCATTTCCAGTCTACCTCTCTTTAAGAATAGATTTTGTTAAAAACATAATTTGTGTAGTGTATTTTTTATTTTATTTTATAAGCTTTGTATCCTTCCTCAATGTCCTGCAGCCATAGGGCAACAGTTCCCTTTTCAAATAGCAGCACAGTTTTGGAAATGACTGTTGTCATGGCACTATTGTACATGGGTTGTTCTCCTTGACACTAGTACCTCACCATCTAGTAACATAGCACATGTTCAGAACCAGTTGCGGCAGCAGTGCTGAGCACAACTGGAATGGGACTCTCCTGCTCCTCTTCAAGCTCTTCTGGAGGGGCAGAGTTAAATAGCACTGCAGTAGAGGCAGTTAGTGCAGAGCATGTGCACATATACACACACACTGCAGGGGTTAGGATTTCAAATCCCTACTTCAAATTTTTTAATATTTTAGCAAGCTAGCATTTAGTTTGTTTTCCTTTTAAAAAGGAAAAAATATTGTTTTGCAGAAAAGACTGATGTCACCACTTCCTTAAATGTATCTGAATAGCTCCTCCTCTATCTCCATTCACCCATGGAGGCCTGGTGTGAGTGTGTCTGTGTTGGCATATTATATGATACATTCTAATTTTCCCTTAATTAAAAATAGTGTGAAGCTCTGAAGAAGAGTAAAGAAGAAGCATATATAATGGCAGATGCTTTCAGAATTGCGTTTGAGCAGCAGTTAATGCAGAGGAAGGACCAGGCTCTGAGGCTCACACAAGTGAATAAGATCTGTAAAAAAGAATCAAAACTTATAAATTGGAAACGCCTGAAAGAGGATGGTAACTACGATGTTTTGTCATTTTTTTGTTGTTGGAATGTAACTAAAATGAAATCAGTAGAAAAAAGATGATTTACTTATACATGTGCATACACACAACACTGGTTCATTTACAGCTGTGATCCAGTTGTTGACCTAGGAATCCTGAGAATTAAGAAAACGCAAGAAAAGTTACGTGAAAACTGCAAATACATCACAGTACTATTTCATCTAGTTAGGGGTTTTCTGCTGGAGGATTCACATCTTCTGTTCTAGGACTTTTGTATATAAATAGAACATGATTGTAATCATTAACAATAATCGTGACAGTATATTGGATCTATCAGTCTAAGTTTATTAATCTAGGGTTCTTCATTCTGCACTCAAAGGATACGGTCTGAGTAAAATTAGCTTCAACCGTGAGGATTATTTTCAGCAAACAACATAGTGGATATTAAAATGGCAGGGATCTTCAAAATCAAACATACTTGACACCATTTATGATGTTTGTTTATCTTTTGCACTCAGGTCGGACTGTGAAGAGACTGGTCTCTTTAGTCAATCTCACTTTTAGGTTCTCCTGTAGTAGCACACTGTATTACATTTTGGATTCTGTGTACTGCAGAAGGAATGTTTGTTCTTTGATTAGTGTCCCTATGGATGCTCCACTTAGTTACTTCAGATGTGCATGTGCCTCTTGAGCCCTCTTGAGATTTTCCATAGGCGTTGTCCAATCAGCTCACGCATGCCCCCTATACAACCTCATGCTGCACACTGAGGTTATATAGGCTGCACGGGTGAACTGCCCTCAGTTCCTTCTTTACTACCTCGGCCAGAGATGGACCTCTAGTGTGTCCATGTTGTGCATGCCTTACCTGTTTTGTAGTTGTTCTGTTGTTAGTTTAGTGTGTCTAGTTAGTGTTGTTTGTTGTTAGTTAGTAGTGAGAGGTTTGGATTTTTTTCTTTTCCGGGGAGCTTATTTGGCTTGGCTGGGCATGCCTGGCTTCCCAGGTTTCAAATGTTGTTTCTCTTGTTGGGAGGCTTTCTGGTCAGTAACAGCCAATCAAAGTGCTTGAGTTGCTTGGGAGAGTCCCATGTCTCCCAAAAGTGTAACTTTTTGTCTGGTTCTAAAATCTTCAGCATGAAAGAGCCAGGAGACCAAATTGAAGCTTCTGGTGATGGAGCGTTCCCTTCGACCAATTTCTGAGTCAGTTCAGGGGACTGCCCTCTGTATGTCTATCGCCAGGCAGATCCAGTGCCCCTTTGACCTTGTCCAAGGTCTGCCCTAAGAGGAAGTAAGACTTTGAGGACTCGGAGAAGGTACTGAAGAAGAGGACCTTGGCCTCCCACATTAAGAGCCAGTTCCAAAAAGGCCCCCATCTCCTGCTAAATCTGCTGTGTCAGAGGCCTCACCTTCTTGACTTGGTACCGTGAAGGTGAAGGACTCTTCCTCTGATATCAGTGGGGTGAGGAGATCCTGGGGCACTTTGGAGAAGCAAAGCTCCTCAGTACCATCTGGGAAGGACAGGGTGACCCAAGACATACACTCTGGTAGAACAGCACCATCTATATCAGACTTACCAAGAGTGCCTTCATGTTTTGGTCCATCAGTACCAACAAAATCAAGGCACTAGATACCTTTGGCTCTGGAATCTAAGTGCTCCAGATCAACAGTATTTTACACCTCAACTGCTGCATCTGTATCAACCCACTCGGTACCACAGGAGTTCTGCTACTCCAGGGACTTGTCAGTGTTAGACGAGCTGCAGTCCTCACTGCTCCTGGGTGCCGACTGACTCTCCATACTGAGACCCCAGTTCCCAGATTACCATTGCTACCTTGCAGGATTCTCTGCCCTTTTCTACTGGGTCCCACCTCCCCATTAGAGGACATTGAGGAGGATGAAATAGATGTTCAGTCGGTCTCCTATTTATTAGTGCAGGTTTCTCCTCTGCATCATTACAGGAACCCATACTGTGATAGACATCCTTGTGCAGATCAGGAATGATGGGATCAGTCCTGGGTACCACCCCCTCTCCTGTAGTGGCCTCCCCAGTAACAATGCTGAGATCTTTGGGCAGCATATTGGCAGCAATTTGTGAGACTTCTGGGTCCATTGCACCGGGACACAAGTTTTTCACACTCTTCCAACAAGCCTGCAACATGAAGAGATCTTTGAAGAACAGTAGGGTAGGGCGGACAAAGAGGCCACCCCTCAAACTCCTATTTTGTCTCCAGGTGAGGCAGTCATGCCTCCACTACCATTGACATCAGACAGTTTTCACCAATTCTAAGACCTTGTGAAGAGGGTGGTTGACACCCTCTTGAGAAGATCAAAGGCTCACAATACAAGCTCCAGGACATTCTACAGTTGGCACACCCACCTAGGTTGTGCTACCCATTAATGAAGTGCCCCAGGATCCAGCGAAGACTGTGTGGTAAACTCTTGCCACCATGTCACCAACTTGTAATGGGCAGATAAGAAATATTATGTTTTCTATAGGGACTCAGAATTTTTGTTCTCTTCCTTCCCCAAATCCCTAGTGGTGGATGCCATAAACAAGCGGGATAAACAGTGTTATGCCAGGTCTACTTCTTATGATAAGGAACAGGCAGTATGTCTTATGAAAGGCATTCTCATCTGTGACCCTCCAGTTTTGGATCACAAACTAGTAGGCAATCATGGCCAAGTATGACTTCATGAATTACAAGTTTTACACCCTTTATTTAATGTCTTCCACAGGAGCATAGAGAGCACTTCTAGGCCATCATTATGGAGGGTCAAAACCTCTTTTCAAACATTCTTAGATACCGCAGTTAGATCCATCTGTACAGCAGTTGTCATGTGCAAGACATTGTGGCTCCAGCTGTTGGGGTTCCTGAGAGAGGTTCAGAATACTCCTGAGGACCTTCTGTTTGATGGTCAGAAGTCGTCTTAGGGACTATGGATGAGTCTCAGCACATGCTAAAAGACTTCAGGGCCGTAATGAGGCCTCTACGAACAAGAACAGATCTAGCAATTCTCAAACTGCCCAGAGATTGTGCCTGGCCCAGTTCTCTGGATTTCACTGAACTACCAAACCTGCTAGAAAGAGATAAAAATTCCAGAGGAAAAGAGCTTCTCACGCTCCTTCAGCAAATACTCAGTAATTGTCAAAACAATGGTTTTGATGAGTTGGTCAAGGGTTCAACTCCCTCCTCACCTCTAGTTTGCAAACTTTCACCAATCTACCCACTTTTTGAGATCACCTTTCCTATTTCCAACAGGCCTGCTGGCAGCTTACTACAACAGAGAAGTGGATTATAGCATTGACTACATGATCCACTTTATGTCCCTCACACTCTTACCCCGTCCCTTTTAAGGGACACCTCTCATGAGACTATACTGAGTTAAGAAGTATATGCTCTCCTTCATATAAAAGCAGTAGAAGGGGATGGGACCGGTTCTATTGCTTCTAAACAATACCATACCCTACCAGGACACCTATTTCCATATAGCAACACATTCTGCACACAGAAAATACCTATGTTTCACCAGGGGCCTGGATTATTTTCAATATCGAGTACTTTGGCCTCTCTTCAGCTCCAGGGGTGTTCTCAAAAGTGCTAGTGATAGTAGCCACTTATCTTCAGTGAGAAGCAACTTTAGTCCCCCCATATCTTGACAACTAGCTACTCAAGGGCCGATCTTCTGAACCAGTACTACTTTCTACCCAGACAGCATCTCTCTCTCTTTCCGCCAGAAATTGGGTCTCAAGCTAAACTTACAAAAATCCATGTTGGCCCCTGTATAGAGAATACCATTCATAGGGGAAGAACATTTGGATTCAGTGGCAACCAAACCCTTCCTTCCCACAGACAGATGCATAACTTTGGCAAACCTGGTAGGGACAATTCAAGGAAGGCACTGTACTACAGTAAGAAACTGTTTGCAGCTCCTGGGTCATATGGCAGCTTGCACTTTCATGATGGAGTGTGCAAGACTATACCTCCACTGCTTTCAGCGCTAGTTCAGAAGTATCTATTCCTCAACCAGAGACAACTTGGACAAACAGGTCACAGTTCACCTCTGGGTGAAGAACTCACTAGACTGGTGGAAAAATCAACTCTGTCTGCATGGGCATCCCTTTTGTCTACCCAGTTCCAACAATATCTGTGATAATAGATGCATCTCTGTTAGGGTGAGGAGTATACCTCAGTAGTCTCACAACTCAGAGCAGATGGTTATCTCAGGAAACTGATCCTCCATATCAACCTTTTGGAACTCACGGTAGCCAGGGAACGTTTGCCTTCAGTTTCTACCCCTTATTAGAGGCAAATCAATCAAGATCGTGACAGACAGTGTGGTTTGTATGTTCTGTCTACATCAACAAACCGGCAGGAGCTGGATCCCTGTCCTTGTGTGCAAAAACTATAAAGTTACAGAAATGATATATAGCCCATCAGATTCAGATCTCAGCCATTTAGTTTCTTGGAGTCCAGAGTGTCAACAGACTACATAGTCAGCAGGCACTTCTCCCAGGACTACAAATGGGAGTTGGACTCTCAAATTCTTCATGGGATATTTCTGAAGCAGGGACTTCCAAAGGTGGATCTATTTGCCACATCCAGCAACAGGAAGTGCTCCTTTTTCTGCTCAAGAGGAGGCATTGGTCACCACTCTTGGGAGATGCCTTTCTCCTTTCCTGGACAAAGGGCTTGGTTTACGCATTCCCTCCAACACCACTAATTTTAAGAATGATGAACAAGATCAAACAGGACAAAGCCAGAATTATCTTTATAGTACCAACCTGGCTGAGGCAAAATCAGTGTCCTTACCTGCTTCACCTGTGTGTCCAACCGGCATTCAAGCTTCTGACCATCTCTTCTCTTAGGATACAGGTTGTGGGGCTTCACCGTAACCTAGAGATCCTCTGTCTCCAAGGATGGCTCCTAGATGTTCATGGGATTAGAATCCACCTGTTTGTCAGGAGTACAACAGGTATTACTAAACAATAGAAAGGAGTCAACTCAATTACTTACCTTCTGAAATGGAAAAGCTTAAGCCACTAGTGTTGCTGTCACCACCCTGCCCTAAATCTTCTTTGCTCTCAGCCATCTTGGATTACCGGCTGGACTTGAGGAGATCAGGGTTATCAGTTATCTCTCAAGGTTTATCTGGCTGAAATACCAGCATTTCATTCCCTACTCGAGGAATTTTCTGTATCTGCTCACCCTGTATCCTCTAAATATATATATTAGGCAGTTTAAGCCTTACAAACCTTTTACATTTCTTTCACAAAATCTTTTTGAAACTAACATTTAGTGTCTCCTTTATAAAACAAAACAAGAAGGGATTTTTATAATAATACTTAGCTCTTACATGGTGTTTTTCATGAGTAGATCTCAAAGGACTTCAGTCTTTGTACAAGAACAAAAGTGTATTTCTCATGCAGTTTCAGAGGTTTCCATTTTGTTGACCCATGTTTGCAATAAGAAGTGTTTTATCATTGATGTGGGCAAGGGTAACATTGCATGGATAACCATATGTCATATTGTGTCCAATTCAAGTCATCCGTGAATTTGGATTACCACTTCATAAGCTAATAGTTCCTTCCATACCTTACTTTGTAAATACATATTTTATCCCAAAGTCAATCTCTTCTTTGCTTAAAGAATACTAGTTTTCATGTCAAATGAAGTGTATTCTTTTTCTCAGGACTTGTTACATTGCAAGGGAACAAGAAAAGTCTGGGAAAAACGTTGACGGGCATGCTCATTTCTGATGCTGACTGTAGGAAAATGGAAGAATTTGATAATCCTCATGAAATCCTTAGGATGCTAATAGATTTGGTTAGTATCTTAAAAAATCTTGAAAGGACATATTGATCAAAGTTGGCTTTGTTCCCTCCGAACAAACAAATATTGTTGACTTTCGTATGAAGTTGTTCTAAGGAATCATTTATAACTAGTTTTGTTTTTTCTTTTTTAAAATGTATACAGCTGAATGATAAAGAGGAGGCTTTGGCTCATCAAAGAAAGGTTAGTTATATGCTGGCTCGTGCAATGGAGGAAAAAGAAGATGCATCGAAAGAGAGTAAAGAAAACAATCTTTCAGGAGAGAGCAGTACTCTAAAGAACCGTCAGTATACAGCTTCAGAATCCCAAGAGTCAGCTAATCCTGCGTATTCTTGTTGCCAAAATCCTGGCTCTCAGGACAACACTTGCTCAATTCGCAACACAAACATATATAAAAATTCAGCAAGAGCACTTAAAAAATCACATTCCTGGCCATCCAGGAATTGTAAAGAAAACGATGCGCAAGGAATAGCTGAAACTACAGATATGAATTGTGCATATCAAGAGCACTGAGAAGAAAAAATAACTTGTGATAGTGCCATGGCACAAGGAAGCCTTGCAGGGCACATCCTAGGCAGCCCTAAATTTAAATTTAAACTCTAATTCTGTGATAAAATTCCAGGAAAATCTGTTTTACAAACTACTTCTCTAAAGAACCTATTTCAACACTCAGGTTAAAAACATTAAGATACTTTATTTAAAAAAAAATCATGTTAGCATACTGTATAAGCCTTTTTAGGCTTTGTAAACTGCCTGTGGTTTCTGTGTGCTCCTGCTACCATGAAAAAGTCAGGGCCAAAAGTTTGTGGAAAGATTGGTCTATGAATTAATCAAGGTGGCTTGTTTTTGCTGTGGGAATTGCTTTGCCCTTTACCTGTTCTTTTCTGTTAGTCTGATAACCGAAATAAAGAAGTTAAAAAGCCACTTGATTCTCTTCCAACTCTGCCATGTGCTTAAAAAGAAGATATAAGAAATGAGTGGAAAAACGAGTCATGCTGTGCTGTATCTGTAGTACATTAATTAACATTAGCAATGCTGGATGCACTTCAAAACACTGTTTGTAACACATAGCAGCAAAGACCTTACCAGATTGAAGTCCCAACAAATTGCGTCATGGTTTCAGTGTTTGTTTTGTTTTATTGTTATGTAAGTTATAATTATGCCAATGTTTTTATGTACCTTGTGATACTTAAGGTATTAAGTTCCTGAGACTATAGTTAAAAAGAATTTTTATCAGCTGTTTGGACACAGTCCAAAAGTTGACCTAAATTGAGACTTTCTGGGAAATAGTCTTCCAATTCCAAGTTGGTTTTGTCTTGTTCGTTTAAAAAAAAATCTATCACTCCATGGCTTTCTTTAATATTTGCAAATACTTGTCATATCTTCAAACGTTATTTGTATTTAGCTGCTTTTGCAGAAAGTAGTTATGTAATAAACTCTATTTGTAGTTTGAACAGGCTGAATATCAGAAAAAATAATGTTGAATATTTTTCACAGATACTGCTGCTATTCTTAGAGTAAAATCTATTCAGTTAATATTATTTGACCAGTGAAAATGTTTGAGAAAACAGCAAAGTTTGCTGATGTAAAAGTTCATTAAATAGTATTTAACCATCAGACCAATTCTGATGTAATTAAGGATGCTCATGTGCAAACAGGGAACTAGTGAAAAAAAGATGTAGTTTTTAGGATTTCAGCTCTGTTGGCAATTCAAGAAATTTGGAGTGATCAGTAGTTTCTTCTCAAGGGAAGCCCATGATTAGTGTACTGAGGGACTATAGTCAGGACCAGAGTCTTGTCTCATTGAAGGGTATGTGAAATTCTCTCTTAATTCATTGAGAGCAGGATTTGGACCTGTGGCCTTATGAAAGTGACTATTTTAAAGCATGATAGATTAATACAGCTGGGGACCAACTTGATAAAGACTAAGTTCAAAACAGGTTGTTTTGTGTTTTAGCCTGATGATAACATTGGTCCTGTCCACAAAGTGCAGGCGCAAAGCAGAATTGCATCATGGTGATCCCCAAACATGTTTTAACACAGCCAGTTTCATAGTGCTTAGGGTCCCTAAGATACATTAGCAGAGCTGTGGAATCTTTCAAATCACCTGCCCACACTATTCCTGGCTGATGCCATGGTTGTTAGTCACTGTTTTATGAACACTGCATTTTCTTAGAAGTTAAAAGATGCTGGGTCCAATGCTGTTTCGGAAGTTGGTGAGTATTTCAACTAGTGCAAGTATGGCCTTGATCCCTGACTAGGACTTCAAGGTGCTAGCACAATACAAACAATAAATGATTTAATTTAACCAGAGAGAATAATTTTTTTTTTTTGGAAACCCGCAAATATGTTGATATTTTATATAAATAAAATGTAAGCTAAAATATTTGTTAAATGTTTTACTACTGTTGTACTTGGAGTTACGCCGTCCTAATTTTTTAATTTAGGAATACAGGTCTTTATATCTATGACTATACTAAGCAAAGACTTTGCTGTATTTTTATTATAATTGTTACTGGATTTACTGGAATTTTTTTATTAACTTGGGAATTACATAGTTGTCAGTGGGATCTGTGAATGTAAGGAGAGAAAAAAAACCTCGGGGGCTTTTTGAATGCACTATGTTTTTTGTCAGTTAATTTATGGCTGTATTTATCTTTACATCTTCAGTTCTACAGGAGTACTGTCTTAACCGTATTTCCTAAATCAGGAAAGCAATAAAAAAGTTTAGTTGCTGCATCAACACAAAAATTGATACTTTCTGGACAGATCAGTGGTGACTTTATGTTGCACATCAACTGCATGTGAATTAAAAAACTTTCATTAGTCCCAAATGTGGAATATACTAGCCTTAAATAATGCTGAAGTTCTTTACCCATCTTTTTTCCTCTGTAAAATAGTTTTAAATGCTGGCACAGACATTTCATGTACTGTATAATAATTGTAATGTTTACGAAAATGAATATATTATTTTTAATTTGATATGAAATTCTGTATTTTATCAAAAACGATGACAATCCTGTAGCATCTTAAAGACTAACAAAGTTCTGCAGGTATAAGCTTTCGTGGGCTGCAACCCACTTCGTCAGATGCATTATATGTATTTTATCAGTCATTGTAGTGATGCAGGCAATACATACATGTGTATATTAGATGGAGTCCTCATCCATTAGTGGCCTAACTTTACAAAGGTGCTTTTACTGACAAGATTTGGTTGCTGAGCACCTCTAAACAACAGACCATAAAACCATTTTTTCTTGTGTAGCAAGTTTATCAAATCAGAATGTTTACATTTCCCCCCTAATTACTCATTCTGTAGTGACTAAGTTTAACATATGTTCATTATACATTTTCCAGATTTATAAAAATATCCCTAAAAAGGTTGCTTCCACGTGCATTTGTTTTAAAAAAACCACACACGTGCTCCATAATATCATCCATTAATGACAGTGCACTGGTGATACCTATTGCAACAGTCTGAATAGGAGAATGTGTTTGCCTCCCAAGGAAATAGTGGTCAGAGGCAGAAGTGACTGGAACTGCTAACGCAGCTACTCAAGTGTATCCACCAACAAATGAAAATGGAATGTACAGTCCCTTCAAAAAAGTGGGAGACCTTTGTTTCCGGCTGACTGTTAACACAATACTGCATTGGTGTACACTTAATTCACATTTGGGAAGTTATCTTCATAATAAAGCCTTAGTACTTCTTTGAAGAGACATCTAGGTGCTGGATTACAATTCTAAAGCAAGGAATGGAGTCAGCAGCAACTTGTGTGACCATAGAATCAGAATACACGGAGTTCTGCCATTTATCTGGTGGGGGAGACAATACTGTAGAATAGACAAAACATCCATTTCTCAATCTCTGAATGTGATCACCTTACGTGAGGGAATGGGGGGGGCGCGGGGGAAGGCAGAAGCTATTGCACATTGTGGTGTCATAAGTCTTGACCTTGATGGAATGAAGGGCCAACAGAGCAAATCTCTCCCTTTCAGACACCATCTGTTGGACTGTATGACAGGACAATAGAAAGAAAAATGCCAGCCTCAAACACCAGTAGCTCAAGTTTGCTTTTGGCCTCCAGGTCTACCTCTGAAGTGGAAGGAAAGCACCTCAAAAAGGTTTTTAATGACATTTTTTATTTCTGCATGGAGAGGTTGGGACAGCAATCTCAGTGGGTCTTGGGAACTGGTTGCTGTGCATGATATTTTCATTTTACTGTTACTTCATCCTTCTGTGCTTTTTGCACCCTCCGTTTTGTCTGTTTCTTCCACTTTTGCATCTTTTCATTATCTAAGACGGTAAACTCTTGAGTAGGTACTAAAGCGAGGTGACATTTTTTGTCAAGTTTTTTTTAAAGCAAGGCAAATTTGTGTCAATTTCAGTAAATTGTTTCAATCGAAGTTAGAAATATCAAAATGAACAGTTTTGACACCGGTGAAGCATCTTGTTTTGATTTTTTTCAGGTTGGGTTCACAAGGAGACTTTGTGGTGGTGGATACTGATCTTTCTTATAATGTTATGCTCAGGCATTCATCTGAGATTTGAGTAACGCAGAGACTTGAAACCAGTTTTCCTCTTTCTTTGGTGAGTACCTGAAGCACCAGCTGTAGGCTAGCCTGGTGAGGGGTCTTTCTCAGCTTCTCATCAACCTGTCCCACATTGTACACATATATATTCAGTGGAGAGGGACTGGAATCTGGGTGTCCCATCACTCCCAGGTGAGTGCCCTAAGCTCTGGGCTTAGTGTCATTTCTTCTCTGGACTAACAACTATTCAAATATACCCTGTAGCCTTGGGGGTAGGATACTCAACCTAGAATGTCGGAGATGCAGGTTTGAATCTGTGCTATAGAACAGGGACTTGAATCCAGATCTTCCCCCTTCTAGTTGACTGCCCTAACTACTGGCTAAATGACATTTTTTCCTATTTCTGATTCACAAAATAATGCTGTTTCAGTTCCATCCAAACCAAAACAAAATTCTGTTTCGTTTGGACCTGACTGTGAAAAATGAGTTATCTGCCCAGCTCCAGTTGTGAGTTTTATTTACATGTTTATATAACTTCTGTTGCAATAGCCAATGATAGCCTCTGTCCCTGCACACACACATGCTTGTGGCTGGGCCTGTCTTTGCAGGCCATCTTCCCTCTTCTCTTCCTCTGACGTCTAGCAATGACTTCCTATCAGACCAGAGTACTTAGACCAATATTCCCTCTTTGTGGGGTTTATTTGTGTCCCTTTTCTTCCCTTATCAATTTTCTACAACTCCTAACTTCTGATTTATATTCATTACTATCAACTTTTCCTTCTTTCACTTTTTATGTTTGGGTTTTTTTATAACTTCTTTCACTTTCCCTCTAACACCAGGTCAGGTTTTTAACCAGCGTAGGCTTCTTGAGTGGGAGATTGTGGTTTTTTTGAGCATCTCGGAAGATGTTTTTTAATGATTCGCAATTATCATTCACATTTCATAATTGTTTTCAGCTTTGAGAAATTGGCTCTATTACATCACCAACCATATCTATCTATATATATCAGAATTTATTACAAATGTGATCACTTGTACTTTGTGATGCTGTGGGGGGGGTTCACCCAGACCAGCGAGGGGTTGTGTCACTGCCTGTCTTGTTGCCCTGGATGCTTCTATGTTGTGCTGCTTTGAGTCAGAGCCCTGACCCCAGCAATCTGCTCTGGCTTTCACCAGCCTCATTACTCCTTACATGGTGACACTAACAGCCATTCCAATCCCGTCTTCCCAAACCATCTTCCCTCACTGCACTCCAAAGCTTTCTTCCCCCATTTCCATACTCCTATGCCCTTCCCATTCCCAAGAAGCATTCACACGTCTGTTTTCCCCCAAAATACTTTGAATACATTCCCCCAAAAATAAAATTGCCACCCAGGACACACAAATTGTAGCAACCTTCTGCCACTCAGTCCAAAACACCTTTTTATCTGAGGTGGGGGCTTGTGATGAACTTTTCCTTCATTATGTTTATTGAAGGGTGAGTTCACAGCCATCAATCTCAGTGAGGACTGTGAATCATCAAGTCATTAGTAGCTCGCAGGGTACGTCTATGCTACAATCACTGCTGCAGCATAGCACTGCAGTGCAGACACTGCAGCAACAGAAGGGGTTTTTCTGTTTCTGTAGTAAATCCACCCTCTGAGAGGCAATAGAAGAATTCTTCTGTTGATGTAGCTGCATCTACAGAGGGGGTTAGGTCAAGCTAACTACATCACAGAGGCCATGATTTTTTTCACAGCCCTGAGCAACGTAGCTAGGTCAACCTAAGTTTCAGGTGGAAACCAGGTCAGAGCTTAACAGTATAAGATAGCAAAGGAAGTGGTGGGGGGATGAAAGGGCTGTAACTCAGGAACCTCTTAGTCAAATTACCCCAAATTTTGATCACTAACATTACCCCATACCCTCATGAGTCTCATCAAATTTTAAAGTAATCGGAGTAACGATTTGGATTTGAGAGTAACCATTTGGATTTTAAAGCATTTACAAGAATCTAGTTCTTCGAGTGATTGCTCATATGCATTCCACTTAGGTGTGTGCATGCCCTCGTGCACGGTTCCCGGACAACTTTTTCCCCTAGCAGCCTCTGTAGGGGCTGGCTGCAGCGCCCCCTGGAGTGCCGCACTCATGCCGCAGTACTTAGGGCGCCGCCGGCCCCGCAGACCTTCAGTCCCTTCTTTCCGCCTGTGACGGTCGCTGGAACAACTCTTGCTGCTTGCAAGTATTCTTCCCCTTTTTATTGTATTTAGTTAGTTAGCAGTTCTCCCTGAACTCAGTTAGTTTAAGTTGAGTTAGGAATAGTTTAGTTAGGGTTAGAGAGCCTTAGGGCTCAAGCGACCCAGCCATGCCGGGCTCGCAGGGTTTAAACCCTGTACTGGCTGCGGAAAGGCTTTCCCAGTCAGTGACCCTCACGATCGCTGCCTCAAGTGCCTGGGTGAGCAGCATCGGAGGGATCGGTGCCGTATATGTAAGGCCTTTAAGCCTTACCCAGGAGAGGGAGGTTCGGCTTAGGGCCATTCTAATGGAGTCCACGTTGTGCCCGGCGTCCAAGCCACCCTGGACTTCATCGGCACCGAGTGTTTCGTCGGTGCAGAGCGCTCCGCCGGCACCACAGGTGCCTCGGCACCGGGCGTCTCCGGTGCCGAAGAAGAAGCACCACCAGTGCATGGAGCGCTCTCCCTCCCCTGCACCACAGGAGTGGCCGGGGTCGAGTCCCGAGGTGCTGGAGCTGCGGGAGCAGCCTCCGGCACCGGCACCGACACAAAGGGAACTTCCCCCGACTCCTGGGAGTGGGGGACCCCCTGTCCAGGACCTTTCCACACCGGAGATGCTTGAGCCTTGTTGGCTTTGCCCACTCCTTCAGCCCTCCCTTGGCTGAGGGAGACAGGGTCTATGTCCCAGGGCAAACCAGTGATGGATGTCCCCGAAGGGTGGGCGCGCCCAGCACCGGAGCAGTGGCTGCCCACCACCCAACACTGGAGAGTCGAGCTCCATAGCTTCTCTCCCTCTTCCTCCGATGACAACAATTCACGGCACTGGTCCCAGTCCCCAAGATGGCATCACTCCAGATCGTCATCATCAGTCGGCACTGGGGAAAAGACGTCGAAAGTCTTCGGTCCCGCAGCACCGCTCCTCATCATCATCGGCTTCGCCAAGGCATCGGCACTGCTCCAGATGGCACCGCCGCTCTTCAGGATTGTCTGGCAGCGGGTCCTGAAGTGGCTCTTCCCGGCGGCACTGCCGGCACTTTTCCCCCGGCTTGGGTTCCCAGAAGGCCCGATGCCGGGGTGAAGTACAGCCCCCAGCACCAGTGCCGGCACCAGGTTGGCCCCAGGCCCTTTGGCAATGGCCATATTGGGGCCCATGGGGAGCACAGTTGGGGCAGGGAACTATGTTGGCCCCTGCATCTGTTGCCCAGAAGACTCCCCTGCAGGCACCATCAGTGCAGGAAAGAGACCGCTCCTCCGGAGAGGAGTCGGATCCTGGAGAGGGCCCCTCAACAGGACCCCACCGCCCATCATCTTCGTCGCCGGATGAGGCGGCCTTTAGGGATCAGGGGGCTCCTCTCATTGATTTCAGGGCCCACCAGGAGCTCCTGAAAAGGGTGGCCTCCAACCTTGACTTGGAGGTCAAGGTGCTGGAGGAAGAGGTGGACCCCCTCTTCGGGCGTGAGGGCACCCAAGGCCCTTCCAGAATAGCCCTCCCTGTTCATGAAAGGGTGTTGCGCCTGGCCAAGGCGGTCTGGCAAACCCCTTCCTCAGTCGCCCCAACCTCCAAGGGCACCAAGAAGAAATACTATGTGCCATCCGAAGGGCACGAGTATCTTTTTATCCACCCAGCCCCGGGTACTCCAGTTGTGGACGCTGCCAACCAGAAGGAGAAACGGGGTCCAGAGCTCCACTGCTAGAAACAGAGGGGGCAGGAGACTAGACCTCTTCGGCAGAAAGGTCTACTCCACAGGGGCACTCCAGTTCAGGGTGGCTAACCACCAAGCCCTCTTAGGGAGGTACAATTTGAACCTTTGGGACTCCATGCGAAGGTTCGCAGAGTCCCTGCCCCAGGACCAAGCCGCGGACTTTACCACGGTCTTGGAGGAAGGACTGACTGTTGCCAGCGCAGCCCTACAGACTGCTTCGGATGCTGCAGACACGGCCAGCAGGGCAATGGCTTCCACCATCGCCATGCATCATGCAGCGTGGCTTCAGTCCACGGGGCTGTCCCAGGAGGTGCTGCACTCTATACAGGACTTGCCCTTCGATGGGACCGGTCTGTTTTCAGAAAAAACAGACGAAAAGCTGCATGCCCTCAAAGACTCGAGGGCCACCTTGCATTCCCTGGGACTGTATACCCCTCAAGCGGCAAGGCAACAGACCCGCCCGCAGCTGCAGCGCCCGCCACATCTCACGAGCAATTACTCCTTCAGGAGGTCCAATCCCTCCTCTACAAGGGGTCCATAGAGGCGGTTCCGCCGCTCCAGGTGGGGAAGGGGGTCTACTCGAGGTACTTCCTCGTTACCAAAGCCAAGGGAGGCCTCAGGCCTATACTGGACCTGCGCAGGTTAAACAGGTTCATAAAGAAAGTGAAGTTTTGCATGGTGTCCCTAGGGGCCATTATCCCCATCCTGAATCCAGGAAATTAGTTTGCTGCCTTTGACCTGAAGGATGTGTACTTTCATGTCTCCATCCTTCCCACCCACAGGCGCTATCTCAGGTTCATGGTAGCTAGTGGCCACTAACAATTTATAGCCTTGCCCTTTGGCCTCTCATCCTCCCCCGGGGAGTTCACCAAGTGTGTGGCAGTGGTGGCGGCCTACTTGAGGCGCAGAGGGGTCCAGATATTCCCCTACCTGGATGATTGGTTGATATGGGGCAAGACTAGGTGTCAGGTGTACGGGGCGGTCTCCCTCGTCCAGGACACCTGCAACAGTCTGGGGCTGCTCATCAACGAGCAGAAATCGACGCTGTCCCCAGTACAGTGCATAGAGTTTATAGAGGCCTCCCTAGACTTGGTGTGGGCCAGAGCCTTTCTCCCATGCTCGAGGTTCGAGGCTATGTCAGTAATAATATCGCAACTGCAGAGGTGCCCCATGACGACAGCCAGGCAGTGCCTTCAGCTGTTGGGCCACGTGGCCTCGTGTACATATGTGGTGAGGCTAGCCCACCTCAGGCCTCTCCAAGGTTGGCTGGCCTCAGTGTATGTGCCCAGCAGGCACTCTCTGGACAGAGTGGTGATGGTGCCCCCCGCAGTACTGACGTCACTACAATGGTGGAAGAACCCCGGGACAGTGTTAGAAGGGGCTCTGTTCAGGGATTTGACCCCCTCGGTCACCCTGATCTCCAGTGCGTTGGACCTTGGGTGGGGGGCCCACATCAGCAGAGGCTTGAGCACACAGGGCTGCTGGTCACAGGAGGAGACTGCCCTCCACATCAACGTGAAAGAACTCAGGGCAATCAGATTAGCGTACAAGGTGTTCCTCCAATGTTTATTGGGCAAAATGGTATAGGTGCTGACGGACAATACTGCAGCGATGTTTTATATAAACAAACAAGGGGGGGCGCGCTCCTCAGCTCTTTGCCAGGAAGTGCTTTGACTTTGGGACTTCACGGTGAAGCACGGCTTTTGTTTAACCGCCTCTCATCTCTTGGGGGTCAGGATCAATGAGGCGGACCGCCTCAGCAGGTCGTTTCTACCCCAATACGACTGGTGGTTGCATCCGGAGGTAGTGGCCAGAGTTTTCCGCGGGTGGGGTGTTCACCGACTGGACCCGTTTGCGTCGTCCTGGAACACGAAGTGCCTGAGGTTCTGCTCGCTCCAGGGTCGCAAGCCAGGCTCCCTTTCCGACGCGTTCCTCATCGAATGGACAGGGGCCCTCATGTACGCATTTCCCCCCAACCCACTCTTGCCCAAGGTCCTCTTGAAAATCAAGAGGGACAGAACGGACATGATCCTGATTGCCCCGGCATCGCTGAGACAGTATTGGTTCAACATGCTGCAGGACCTCTCTGTCGCCGCGCCAGTTGAGCTCCCGAGGAGGTCGGACCTGCTCTCCCAAGATCACGGTCACCTGCTGCATCTGAACCTGGACTCCCTGCACCTGACGGCCTGGAGACTCTCTGGTTGATGGAGGCGGAGAGAACCTGCTCGGCGCAGGTCCAACGCGTTCTGCTGGGTAGCAGGAAACCCTCCATGCAGATCGTGTACAGGGCCAAGTGGAAGAGGTTCACCTGCTGGGCGGAGTCGTGGGGCATAACCCCCGGTACATCCCCCATGCAGGCCATCCTGGCGTACCTGCTGCAGCTTAGGCTCCAGGGTTTAACGCTAGCCTCCCTCAGGGTGCACCTAGCGGCTCTCTCGGCTTTCCATCAGCCGTTGGAGGGGAAGCCCCTGTTTTCCCACCCTATGTCAGTGAGGTTCCTCAAGGGGGTTGAGAGGCTTTACCTGCAGGTCCATGACCCGGTGCCTCCCTGGGATCTCAACCTGGTCCTCTCTAGACTAACGGGGCCCTCCTTCGAACCCTTGGCCACCTGCCCGTTGCTGATCCTGTCTTGGAAGGTGGCCTTCCTCGTGGCCATTACCTTGGCTAGGAGGGTCTCTGAGCTAAGAGCTTTGACCTTGGAGCCCCCCTATACCGTGTTCTTCCGGGATAAGGTGCAGCTGAGGCCTCATCCAGCTTTCCTGCGTAAGATAGTCTCCCAATTTCATTGTAACCAAGATATTTTCCTCCCCGTGTTTTTCCTAATCCGCACGGGTCGGAGGAGGAGAGGAGACTACACACTCTAGATATGAGGAGAGCCCTGGCCTTCTACATCGAGAGGACAAAGCCCTTCCAGAGGACCACGCAGCTCTTCGTCATGGTGGCGGACAGGATGAAGGGATCCCTGATCTCTGCGCAATGCATCGCCAGATGGCTCGCCGCCTGCATCAAGTTCTTCTACGAGCACGAAGGCGTCCAGGTTCCTGGGACAGTGACGGCACACTCAACAAGGGCCCAGGCCATGTCGGCAGCTTTCCTGGAAAGGGTCCCCCTGGACGACATCTGCAGAGCTGCCACCTGGTCGTCGGTCCACACCTTTGCCTCGCACTACGCCATCATCCAGCAGTTGAGGGAGGATGCACGAGTCAGCAGAGCCGTGCTGAGAGCAGCTGTCCGGGACCCGTGCACGAGGATGCGCACTCACTTAAGTGGAATGGATATGAGCAAGACATCTTGAAGAACCACAGTTACTGGTAAGTAACCATGTTTTTTAAAGCATATAAAATGGCAGGAAACCCTCTAGCCGTTTTTCAGTATTGGCCCATACATACTATAAAAAGGTATATTTTCTTAAATATTGTACTCAGTTTGGGTGCCTCAAAGATTTAACGGGTTCCGTGCACTACCTTGGGTAAAACTCAACAGACTGAGACCATTTTGACCCATATCACATCAATAGTTTCTAGATCTGTGTTTAAAAAAAAAACAAAAAAAACAACCTACAGAATTTTTGAAAAATGGCTATTTTTTTCAGGCATTTTATCTCCATAACCTGTAGCTCAAATTACCCTACATTTCTGTCACTAAACTATCCTGAACCCTCCCTGAGGCATACCACATGTCAAAGAAAAGCAACTGAGTATGTCAATTTTGGAGAACTTAAAATGGTCAATTTTTAAACACGTCATGAAACAATCTTAATTATAGTGGCACTATTGTGCTACTATCATTCAGGGAGATTCTCTATCTTTGTATTCAAGAATTCTGCAGCCCTCCTTCCAGGGTCTTTGGTCCTGTATGATCCAGGAACCAAATGGCAAAGGGCATAGGTGGTGCATAGCTGGGTCAGTTATATGCATAACAATTTGGGAAGAGTGGCATGTGAGGTGTCTACTGAGAACCAGTAACACACTGGTTAGCCTTAAAACAGTTTCACTCAGATGGCTTTTTTCAATTCCCTGCATTGGAAAAGCTTAGCACACAGAGGCAGGTGGGCAGGCATCTTTCTACTATTAGTGTCTCTCCTGTTATGTGAGAAGAGGCAGTATATATATTTCCATCCTTCCTATGGCTCTGTGTTGACTATGAGAGGGGAGCCCTGCCTCACTCTTTACTACAAGGCTTCTGGTTCTGAGCCCTTAAAGAAATAGCAGTACAGTCCCATACACTAATTCCCCAGTGTCACTTCCTCTCTCCAAATTTTGCCTCTGCCAGTCCTTAGGTCCTTGTTTAACCAAAAATTCTTAGAACCTTAAAAGATCCATGCCAAGGATTCAGGAACAGGTTGGTTAATCCGTAGTCTTGTCTCCCCTTAAAGGGGACAGATCATCCATTACAGGATCTTTAATCATGCGCCTTTAGGTGCTGTTCTAATACAAATCATATTGATCTCCTTTTGATGGATGTATAAATTTCTAATCTGAAAGAAATAGAGAATTTGAATCAAGCACAATTAAAAGCTAAATATCCAATAAACATGTCAAACTAAATGACCCATTCTTTACAAAAATAACTACCCTTCCACAATAATAGTTCTTTCTGCTTACTGATGTCTTTCATGCTAGCCTATGCGATCTTGTCATTTTTATGCTATGCTTTATCTAGTTTATCTTGTGAAATTCCTGCCCTTTGGAGCTCTTTTTAATCTGCTTGTAAAGTTCCATGCAGATTGAAAGTACTATATAAATCATAAGGGCATTGTTTGTAAGCAGTACAAAGGCATCTCTGGCCTTGAAGCATTGTAAAATAGATCTCAGAACAAATACTAAATGTACAGATCTTAGCTCCACAAGAGCTTAGGCTGCAAGCAGATGGCATACTGCGTGGTGCCTTCTGCTAAAGGGCTTTAAAAATAAGAAAATATGTTCAGATGCTCTGACAAAATTCAGTTTTACAGTTGTAGAATATTCCTTTGCTGAAATTTGGTTACAATAACTAAAATATAAATGATAATTCTTGGTGGGGGAGAGGAGATGATGGCATTCAGCAGCAGAGCCTTACAACTCAAGGATACAATCCTAAATGTAGAACACCTTTATGAATGAAAGGGGTTAAGGTGACTGACTGGACTGCAGGTTTGTGTGACAGTAGTGACTCTGGTCTCAGTAATTACTATTGGCCAAATTACTACTTTTTAAAAGCATCATAACTGACACCATTACCAACTGCCCATTTAAGTTAGCCTTTCCCCTGAGAAAAATATTTGTATTTTGTAAGATGTTTGCTTCAAAATAAAGTTAAGACATGGTGGTAAAAGGAAACTGGTGATGCAAGGTTATCTGTGCAACCTTAATTCATCCTGCTTGTGTATATACATGATGATGATTTAATTCTGTGATCACATTTTTTTTTCTACAGGACCCTAGCCTTATTCAGCACAGAACGGATGTGTACTCAATGTTCAGCTATTCAATATTTTGTTTTCTCCTTGTTATTAAATGGGTGCCCTCATGGCTTTTTTACTGCATATTATTCAAACCCTGTTCTGAAGATAGAATTATTAATTTCCTCATGGGCTTTTCTATGGTGCTCACTGTAACGGATATGGCAATTTCCTGCAATGTTTTGGAATATCTCATTGTACTAAGTTTATTTATTATTGCAGGCCAAGATTGATTGTAGTGGAGAGATGTGACGGATATGAGACCTGGGAGTTCCAAGGACTATATTGAAAATGTGCCAGACAAGTATAGACTTTTGGGACAATAAGTGTGAAGTGGATCTCCTGAGGAATTGCTAGGGAGAAGATACCCAGATCCAGTTATGCAAAACCCAGCCTTAGAAGCTATGCCCTGAAGAGAAGGTCTTTGTCTGCTGATTACCTGTTACAGAAGGCCAAGATCAAAGGCACCATCTATTTAAAGAAACAAGTGATCTGCCCAGCCTTTGTTCTGCGCTGGATCTAAGACGGAGATGTATTTGTAACACAGAGAAAACCCAGTTGTGGGTTTTGAAGGACTAAAATCTACCAGAACCCTAGGTTGGAGCTGAGGGTGACCACTGACAAGCTTTTTAGTGTGTATGTAAGAATTTTTATTGTTTTAATGTTTTCTCTGTAATGCTTTTATCATAAGAATAAATATGCTTACTTAGAAGGAGCTGGGTGGTAACTTATAACTGTGGGCAATACACTGGTCATAGCCTTTAGATAGAAAGCATAGTGCAGATGCTGGCCTGTTTAGACAGTTAGGCTTGCTGAGGATATCACATTGTAAGGCAGGAACTGTGCCACCTTAAAACCTTTAGTCTGGAGGTAGTGTGATGTGGGTCTCAACCCATGAGAGTTGATGTCTCGGAGCCAGAAACCTTTAAGTGGATGCCCCGCAAGGACTATGGAGGGAGAAAACTACGTGTAGTTGCCCTGAAACTGTGACACTCATTACTGTAGCATGTGAGTGCTTCATAAACATTAATGATTTTTTCTTAATAACACTTCTTTGAGGTGACTGGCTATTATTACCCTAATTTTACAGATGAGGAACTGAGGCAAGGAGAAAGATCAAAAGAGTCCACTTACTTTGGGTGCCCAATCTGAGTCACCTAGTGCCTTTTTCACATATCATTGATATATACAGAGCACAGATCTTATTGACTTCACTTGCAGCCCTGAATGGAAAGGGATGGTGAGATTTAGGAATCATCGGGTTCCACAGCAGATTTTGGAGGGTAGTGTGAGCTATGGTTCAGACTTTCCCAGCCAGACTCTGTCTCTTCCCCCTCAGCCTAGACTCCTTCACATTCTGGGGCTAAAGACCAGTCCTAGTCTCTTCATCCAGCCGTCCTAATCTCCACCTGCCAGTGTCCTCATCTCAATTACCTTGCCCAAGGATAGGGGATCCCGTTGAAAAAATAGTATGTGATTATGTAATTAAAGCCTGTCTCATGCATACACACAAGGTGACCAAAGTAGAGGTGCACAGACAACCTGAATTCTGGCACTTCCTAACTTCTGAGTGCTTTGACACTGCAACTTTAATAGTCTTTTAATGTAGTTTTTGGTGCATAATTTATACTGAAACTGTTGCACTCCAAGGAATCTAAGGAGGTAGGGCAAGAACCCAGGGCTGGACCTCACACAAAACTTGCACTGGCATTTTTCAAACTGATTTAGCAGAACCTGTGCTGGCATGTGGCCACACTGCAATCAGTTTGTCTGTGTGTCTGTCTGAACAGATTAATGCTATTTGATCTAACGGGAGTGAGCTTTGTGCCTGGACCCATCCGCAGTCAGCTGCCAGGAGCAGATGTGGAACTAGAAGGCTGACTTAGCAAAAGAAATGGCTTCCCGTTCCAACCTCTCCTCTGCAGCGTCTGCTGTCCTGCGCTCTGCTGTGAGCGCGGGACGGGGGGGGGGGTGTTGGGCGGGGCTGGAGCTGCGGACGCTGCCTCGCGCCACACAGCAGGGGGCCCTCCAGGAACTCACCCTCTGGCACCCGAGACCCCTCACCCGGCAGAAGGGCGGGATTCTGCGCAGGCGCAGAAAGGGAGTTCCTAGGAATGATCGCAGCCTGCGCCCGGCCGAGGAGAACCAGGCTCTGCGCATGCGCGGAGGGATCGGAGCTAGTCCCGTGAAAACGCAAACAAGCGGAAAGCGGCGCGGGGGTGTCGCTCTCCGTGGGGCGCCGGCCCTGTCCCGGAGCTAGCGGGCGAGGGGCGCCTATGAGGTGAGCGAGTTGGCGCCGGAGGGCGTTCAGGCTCCTAACGGGTGGACCGCCGGGGCGGCCGGCCGGGATCCGGCCCTTTGCCCCGAGGCGCGGGGAGAGGCGCAGCGTCCCACGGGCTCGGCGCCCGTCTCCCCTCTGGGTAAGGGGGAAGTTCCGCCCCGGCCCCACCTTCCTGCCGGGATTGGGCTGGAGGGGGAGGGGTGTTCTAGCGCCCCCCCGGTCCCGGCCTGAGGGGGGTGGGTTAGTCCCCCGTTCCTGAGGTGAGGAGTGTCGGGGGGCGGATCCACTGGGTTCAGGTGTTCGGCAAAGGGCCCGAGAAAGCTTTCCTCGCTTGTGGGAGCCCTGGGGCTCCGTTGTCCCTCTCTGGCGTGGGTGTTGGGCAGCCCCTAGCATTCACCAGGCCCTCCCACCCTGCCCCACGGCTCTTTCTTCCTCCTTTGAGGAGGCTTGAATAGTTTCCAGCTCAGGGAGCCCCCCACTGCTGCAGGATCCCAGTATAATGTTTCCTGCTCTTTCTTCCTTCTGTTCCTTCTGCGTATCGGCAGCTGGCTTCTCTTTCTCACTGTATTTTTAGACACTGTAACTTTATGTCCAGCTGGGGGTGTAAAAATGAGTGGTCTCTGGACGCATTTAATTTCTTGTTGGCTGTTCCTATTTCAAACTGAAAACCTTTAGAGCCTGGGTAGTTTTATTCTGGTCTATGCCCTGTGTGTCTTACAGCTTAATAACAAAGATTCATGAGTACTCAGTCAGAATGATCTGTGTAGCTTGCTAGATGTGCAAGGTATTTTATAAAATAGAAAATTTTAGAAATGTAAAAAGAGTTTCTGCTGTAAGGAATTTACCATCTCATCTAGGCAGATTATAATTTAAATGATTACATCCTTTTAAAATTTGTGGGTGGGGTGGAGTAAAATGAGTTGGCAAACCCAACACTACCCTTACATATTGCAACTGGAACTTGGCTTGCAAATTGTTATTGTGGAGACCAGCTATTTTTTTGGTTATGCTTAATTTGGATTGAAGCAATATGCACTCCATAGGCTGCTTAATAGGTGATTATTCTCCTGAACTGAGGTTGTTGAATTGTGTTATAGTTATACCATAGAAAGCAGAACTTTGGTTTTCAATTGCTTTATTGGAGAAGTATAAACTGACGTTCTGCTTTTTCAAAATAGATTAGTGAGTACAATGGACCAACAATTGAATGATTTAATTAAGAATGCATATGTAAATCAGCCTTAGCTTGTAGAGTATATGGTAGTTTTTTGACAGAAGTGGCATAAATATTTTTTAAGTCTATAACATTCATGCTATTATCAGTTCCTATCTTAAAATACATGTATCTTAATTTCTGAAACTGCAAGTTTAGCACCCAGATGATTCTTAACAGTGTATTATTGTAGAAGAATGAATATTTCAGTTAAAGGTTCCCAACAATGTCTAAAATTGCCTAATTATTAGCTTCTAGGGTTGGGTCATATAGAAGTTTTCTAATACAGATTGTTACACATGGTAGTAAGTAGTCATTCTATCACAAAAGATGGGACTCTACAACAGCAGGAGAACATTCAGGTATTAGATTGTTTGAGTCGGTCATTTTTCAGAATTGTTGAAATAATAGTACTCCTATGACTTGTTTTCCAAGTCTGAGTAATGAAAGCTGATGCAGATAGGAATATTGGAGCAATAGACACAGTCAGTAAGTAGACTTGATTGTTCTGTCAGGCAAATGCATTTTTCAGTTGTTGGACTGGCTATTGATGGCGCAGCTGTTCTGTTGGGGTCCTGCAACAATGAAATTGAAAACAAGTGATCTGCCTTGGATGGTTGACTTCTTCCCACTGCATTGCTTACTTTGTACCATCTTCTATTCTGTATATTCAAAAGACTTTCACAAATTTTTTGGTATTGGGAAAGGGGAAAATACAAAAGGTATATCTATGCTGTGAGTGCTATACTGGCTGTGCTGCAGCAACGCTGATGTAGTGTAGATATTGCAGTGATGGAATGAGTTTCTCTGTCACGGTAGTAAATCCACTCCCTCGAGAGGCAGTAGCTAGGTTTCTTCCATCAACTTAATTGTATATACATTGGAATTTAGGTCAGTTTAATGGCATCATTGATTGACATAGCTATGTCAATTTAAATTTTGGGTGTGGTCTCAGGCATTATGTTTCTGGGGTCATTTCTTTTACCATATAATAAGTACTAAAATGCCAAAGATGTCAGATTATTTTATCTCATCAATTATAGCAATTTGTATAATTTGAATTGAACCTTTGTCAGTGGAAATTGTACACTCAAGTTTAAGCATGAAGACATTACCTGCAAGCATTTCCCTGCAGTAAAAAGTGCTCATGTGTCCTGCTTCCTGTATGTTTGAAAACATCTCCACAACTTAAACCTCTTTTTTCTAACTCAGCCAGTAACTTTACAGAGGAAGCAAGCACCACACCTGTGGGAAAGGGTAATATCTTGTATTGCTCAACAAGGATTGCTCTAGCCAGCTCTTAACACTTATATCTGAAGATTTTCAAGTAGTAAGCTGATGATAGTGAATTAGACCAACTCTTGTGAAATAAATAGCAGTATTAAAGAACTCCAAAGGCAGTTGACAAACAGAACTTTGTGCACCTCCATGTTTGAAGTCCATCATGACAATTACTGAAGTGTGGGAATACTGGAGAAGAAGTGATCCATGAGTCCTGACAATTCCCTTTGGGATGGGAGGAAAAACAACCCATTCTTGATACCATTCTTGACATTTTATTTTTATTACACCATAAAAATTAGTGAAGAAAGGTTGAAAATGATCTGGTCTAAACACAGAGTTGCCCTGGTTTAACGGTGTGATGTTGCACAGATTTAGAGAAAAATATTGTTGTAAAATTATTGTTGAGACAGAGGACGGGTAGCTCTTCCCTCCCTGACTTGTCTTCACTGAGATCTTTGTATCCAGATCTCTAACTTGATGTTAAAAACACATTTTTTGCAGTGAAGGCATAGCATTTGTGTATGAATGTTCTTACATTCATTTAAACCTGGATTACAGCTGGGTTAGCATGCTCTGTTAAATAATGTAGTTCTTGATCCTGCAGGTGGATCTTTGGGATGGGCCTTTTTGAAAATATGGAACCCTACTGAAGCAAGCCAATGGGGTCCTCAAAGATCTGTCTCTGGATCAGGGCCATAGTGCTGTTTTTCCTCCAAAAGCCTTCATAAATGTTAGCTAATATTAAACACTAAAATACTATTTTGGTCTCTAGATTGGGTGGATTGTCATATTTTATAGACTATGGCAAGTCTATAAATTTACAAAACTCAAAATGAAGGTGGGTCTTGCCTCAGAAAACACTTTTTCCTTTAAAAAAAGGATGGACTGGGAAGCCCTTGAGAGGCTACTTTCTGAAAACTGAATTATCTATGTACCTGTCTTCTATAAAATGTAAAATCAGTTGTTACAATTTAAATTTGCTGTTTACAGGTATTTTTCAAGTGTTAACATATGCTTTATACTTCACATCAGTGGTTACCGACCTGTGGCCCACTGCTCCCTTTCCACTTGCTGCATATGGAGCTGCTGCCTGAGGATTCAGGCTTGCCGCAGGGCTAAAAGACTGGTGCAGACTCTGCTGAAACAAAGGGGACAGGAGATTAGTGCTCCCCTCTCCCTAGTGGTAGTAGGGATCTTGGCAAAGCACTCTGCCTGTGTCCCTAGCTGGTGGGGTCCCTGCTGGAGCCATAGGGAGGGGAGATCAACGCACCCTCCCCCGGCTCCAGCAGAGAGCAGAGTGCTCTGCCTGGGTCCCTATGTGCTGGGATCCATGCTGGAGACAGAAGGAGGGGAGCACTGATCATTGATCTCCCATCCTCCTGGCTGCAGATGGGAACCACTGCCTAGGGACCCAGGTAGAGTGCACGGGGCTACAGGACTGGTGCTGTTTCCCTGCTGCAGCCAAAGGGATGGGAGATCAGCAAGGAGGGATGCAGCCTCCTTGTTGAACTTCCACCTGGCTGCATGGGGGTAGAGGGGCGGAAACTGGTGGCCCTTCAGGGTTGTAAAAGTTATATCTGTAGCCCTCGAGCTAAAATGATTGGGAACCACTGCTTCAGATGAATGCAATCCTGTGGACAGAGTGTGTATAGTTCCTCAGATGTACAGTTCTCAGCTTGAGCTAGGTGAAGTCTTTGTTTGTGGAATGTAAAGTGCTGTAGCAGGAGTTTCTTGAGGCTTGGCTTTGTCATGGGGTATGACTGATCAGATTCACAGTGCTTGTGGTGTTTTCTACTTAAGCCTTTTGCTTATCAAGCTTTAAAAATTTTGGTTGGAATAAAGGGTGCTTGACCAGTTTTTCTAGTATATTCTAAGATATTATTAAAGGTCATACTGTTTCCAAAGGCTTTTCTTAAAGATACAACTTATTTCAGTTCTGTAGTTTATATATGCTGTTTTACATGTACTGATTTCCTGGCTTATAGGTGTATTACTAGTACATGTAATTACACTATATATCACATATAGTAGCTGATTTTGCAGTTTTTTGCATGATGATGATTTTCTAATACATAATTTGGGTAAGCTAGTAAATTGGGGATAGTCCTAAAGTGATAGGGTAAGTTAAAACAAAGAGAGTATGAGTTTAAGGTTTTATGGTGGGTTTGTTTTCAAGTAGCCCAAATGTTTACCTAGAAAGATGGTACTCCTTTCTGTAATACATTAGCAAGCACCCTTATCTCCCATATGGGTACTATTCTATTAATTTAGATCAATGGTCCCCAAACTGTGGGGTGCACCCACACGGGAGACCAAGCAACATTTGGAGGGGAGGCATGGCAGGGCCAAGCCAGCCTGTGTGGGGAATGGGGAGGGAGCGCCACTCAGCCCAGCTCTGCCCCCAGCCATGGCTCTGCCCTCTGATCTTCCCTCAGCCCCTCTCTGCCCCCCCTTCTGCCCCACCCCACTACAGCCGCTCCCCAGCCACAGCCCCACTGCACCCTCCTTCCCTTTCTGCCTCCATTCCCAGTTTTGTCCCCAGCTCTGCCTTCAGCCAAGTTCCTCTGCTGACTGAGCCAACTCTGCAGTAATGGAGGTGGAGCACATGGACAGATTTCATTAGTGGTAAGGAGGGCAATGACTGGAAAATTTTGAGCACCACTGATTTAGATGGAATAAATGGGCCCAAGGAATGAAAGATGTCAGTATAAGCCAATCACTTTCCAACATTAAACAGTTTTAAACACGGTTCAGGGTTTGGTTTAGAGAGACCTCAGCTTGCGTAATAACATGCACAAACACTATTAAAAATCCTTGTAACCATTTATTAAAGATAAAGAAAAAAAGGAGAAGCATTTCAAATGCTTGACCTGCAAGGTGTTACGGCTTACTTTTAACAACATCCCTTCTTGCCTTTCCTTTTAACTGGAGAGAGATTTTTAGAATGAAAAAAACCATTGTTTAACTGTTTATTAGATGGTAGTATAGATGGGAATATTTTTCTTATTGAGGAAAAGAGAAGTTAGTTGAAATGACTAGAGTTGTTGCTGTTAAGTCTGATCCCATTTTCTTTAAGACAACGTGAAAAACGCACATTAGAGAAAATGCAGCTTCTTTCTCTGGTGTTGACTCTCTCACTTGCAATCTCACTGCTGGAAAAACAAGCACAACACATGGTCTTATCAGCCACTCTGAGACCTGGCAAACAGCCCAGTGCTGGTAAGAGTTTAGAGTACTGCTTTTAGCTGCTGCTTTCTGGTCACAACAGTGTTGCAAAATATATGGTCTTGGCCAGTTAAACCAGACTCCTAGTAAACAAAAGGAAAAATGAGAGGGTTAGAAAAGAAAAGTAAGGTGGGGATGGAAAAGAACACACAAAGGGGTAGGAGAGTGGGGAGTTTGACACAGTCTCACATCCTAGGTGGTGACTGGGATTCAGCCAGATCTGGTAGATGGTGTGATGTCATCTGGATCCCTCTCTGGCCTGATCTGGTGAGGACATCTCTCAGAAGTAGGATAACAAAGGCCCCAGAAATGATGCGGGTGACAGCCATGATGATCAAATTCAATTTAGCAGCCAATTTTTCTCCCCAGAGCTTTTCTTTAAGGACTCCAAAAGGAGAGTGATGGGTGGAGTAGTTCGTCCCCTATTTTTTTCAGACAATTAGGCTTAATTTCTGACACATCAATTTTGATTCACTGATTTCTGATCACGCACTTCTTTTGTTTACCTCGCATGATCTTAACACAAGTTTTTGAGTTATATTAGTAGGCTTTTTTCGTTTGGCCTAATTCAGTGTTTGTCTCCCTTTCATACTTTTTCCATCAACATTTGTTGTTACAGGTTATTGTGACATTTTATAAACTGTTGCTCACTGCTTACAGCTGTACTCACTATTAGGGTAAATTTGTAGGCCTAATTTTAACAGTGCTTCACCTACAAAATGAATGGATTGATAACTCCAATCATATAGCTCTGCCTCTTGCCCCCACGTCATCTTCCCCAGTGTCATGTTGTAGCAAGATTTCTGGCTCACGTAACGAGATGGACACCGAAGTGAGGAAAACAGCTGTTTATTGTCGACAGACTCAGCGGAATCTTTTCCAAAGGCTGAGCCCCGAATATACTGGGGCTTTACCTTATATACATTTAGGAGTACATGAATATTCATACATGATAATACTACTACATTCTATATAACATGATTGGGTTATACCTTAGATAAGAGAATTTCCATACATTGGGGTGTGTGAGAGGATGCGCAGTACGGTTTTCTTTGTCTGGGGTTTTGTTTTTCGAGTAACTTCTTAGAAATATATAGGAGTATGCGCAAAGTGGTTGTTTTTGTTCAAGGCTGTGGGCCTCCTTTAGCTTATCTTAGCCCTTGGGATGGACGCTGGTCCCTTGCTCATTGTGACACGGACTGATAATGGTATCTTATATTACTTAGAACAGGTTTCTTTCTTCTTTCTTGGAACGGGTTTGAAAAACAACTCGTGTGTTGGCTTGAGTGGAAAAATCCATAGGCCTTTGCTTGCCTCATAAGCTTTATATCCAACCAAATAAAGCCAGGGAAAAAGCTATATAATTTGTCTCACTAATACAGCCTGCCTCAATGTTGGGAATTCAGTACTGGCTTAAAGGGAAGAGCATCCAATACTGAATTGCCAGCACAACTTTCTGCAGTGGCTGGGTTTTCTTTGGAGGACAGTCCTCTACAAATGACCATATCTTTTAAAAACTGGGACATCTGTAGAGGCAGGCAACCACATAAAAAAGTGGGGAAACTAGAGGGGGGAGAATTTTGTTTGACCTAAAGATAAAATTGGGAGATGGATCTGGTTGAACGTGAATTTCTGTTCCTATAGCATAATTTAGCAATCCCTTAAAATAAATAAATAAAAAGTTGATTGGTTATTGCCTCACTTTGTACCTACTCTTTCTGTTAAGTAAAAATTGACTTTATCTCCATTATATGTATTTTCCCTGGACTCTAGTTTTTCCTTTCTTCTGCTGGCTGTTATTTTCTCTTTTCAGTCTATTTTCCTCCTTTGATGTTACTTCTGTTTTCTCCTTGTCTGTCTTCTCCTGCCTTGTGCGCTCATCTTTCTTCCCCCACGTTTCCAGTCTCTTCCCTCACTCACTTGTACTCTTTTCTTATCTTATATTCTCAATTCCTGATTTCTCTGTACTATCCTGAGTTTTATCTTTTCTCACTTGCAATCTGTCTCCCTCACCAAAAACATTCATACGTTTCTTTCCGAGTCACACATTACACATGCTTTTCTACTGCATGCTCCCAGAATCTTTCTCTACAGTGTTCCTTTCAAAATCAAGCAAGTGTACAAACAGGCAGAATTCACCTACATATGCAGGCTCCTCACAACTTCAGTCCAAGGGGGACTTGTTACACAAACTTCCCCCCCACACCGCTCTCCCCAAAAAAATCCACATGCATGCTTACTGCAAATCTCCCTTCCCCAACACAGGGAGCCTTTCCTCCTCCCAGGTTCTTTTTGCCTCTTTCCCCAACCACGTAAGTCATGCCTCTTGCAATGCTTTTTTTTCCTGCTCACGTTCTGGTAGAGATTAGAAGTGATCCAAAGGTGTAATGTATTCAGCCCTCTGAGGGAGGGGTGTATGTTCTTCTTTGAATGTTGGTCCCTATAGTGGATTCCAGAAGTGGATACGTGTGAATGCCATGTGCCAGAGCCGAAACTGTTTGAAGTAGTCTCCATTGACCTGTGTGTGCATCGTGCATTCACCATGTGGTATGTCCGAGGTGTTATGAGACCATATGGGTCACTACCCCCTCAGTTCCTCTTACTGTCGCATGACCAGAGTTGGGCCTTTCTTCTTCACCTTTCATGCTGCATAGAAAAAAAAATTGTGGTGTTTTAAGTTGTTACATACATAGAATTTAGTAATTAGAACTTAGTCTTTTAATTAGTTGTAGTTGTTAGATAGTACTTATTCAGGTTTAACCTTGGGACATCCCCCCGTTCAGAGAGATTATGCCCAAACAAGTTGGGTTTAAGAACTGTTACATGCCTGAGATCGTTTTCAGTAAGGAACAACCACCAATGTCGCCTGCACTGTCTTGATGAAACTCACATAGTAGCCTGCTGTTTGGTCTGCCATTCCTTCCCAAATTGGACTTGTGAGGCGTGGGAACTTAGAATCAGGAAACATCTCATGGAGCATGCTATGCATCCACATGTGCAGCAAGAGGTGAGCACATCTCCTGCCAGAATGATACAGGACAAACCCACCGCATAAGAAGCACAGCTGTGGGCATAAGGGTGGTTCTCCGAGAGGGACTACATAGAAACACAGTGCTCCTTCCTCGAGCTAGGAATAACAGGAAGAAAGGCTGCGGATGGATGTCAAGCACCAGTACTGAAAAGATCCAAAATGGAATGTAGGACCAAGCACCTGGATAAACCGGTGCCAACCACTTAAACGACAGGCATGCCTCGGGATCCCCGAGCACTGCCATGTCCATCTAATGCAGTTGTCGTCTCTGACACAGACAATGGAGCTATTGCGGCCCTTGTAGGGCTCCTTGCGACAGCATGGTTCGTCTGGCATCATGAAACCATCACAGGCCAATGAATCGTTGCTCCTCTACCGCCAGCCTCCGCATCAACCTACTGGATCATCTACACCTCCTGTTCCACCTGCTCTGATGGCACCACCTTTTCCAACAATCTGAGTCAGATTGGTCTTCAGACCCAAGCCAAACATTTTTCACCAGTGAGATCGTATAGTCCGCAGATGTATGCACTGATGGACGGGCATTGGTCACAGTATGCATAGGGACCATCTACCCATGCAGAACATTGACTCTTTGGGTACGGTTGGGACCCATACTATGATCGGAGAGCGCCGCCGCCTCCTGTACATTATGGGCCCCCATTGAAATATACGGCACCTCCCTCTGTGTACAATGAACCTCAGAGTACTGTTGGCACTGCTGGTACCACCAGTGCATCAGGAACCATCAGAGCAACTCTTCCTGACTGATGTGTCATCCTCTGGATGAGTCTCTCATCCCTCGATTGTTCTCTCCACCAGGTGATCACGGACAGCACCAGGACCCCTGCAGAGGATAGCTACAGCCTCAACTTACAGGCTGAAAATATCACAGACCCCCAGGATGAATTCCTGCATATTCTTCAGCCAATGGGCCCTTTACGGGTGGCATTGCCAATCCATAGTGCGATCTTACAACCAGCCCAGATGATTTGGCATACTCCAGCATTGTGCATCCCAACACCCAAAAGGGCTGAGAGGCATTATTTTATGCCAGCTAAGAATACGGACTTCCTTTTCTTACACCCCCACTTCATTCCCCTTTGGTTCAAATGGCTATTCAATGGGTGAGATAGCAACATTCTAGGACCACCCAATTGGACCAGATAGCTAAGAAACTGGACCTGATCGGATGAAAGATCTATTCCTCAGCAGGCCTCCAATTCCACATCACCAGTTACCAGACAATACTGGCAAAGTATGACTTTAAATCGTATGCTAAATTTGCGGATTTTTCAGGCCCCCTTACCTGAGGACAGACAGGCTGAGTTTAAAGCCATCATAGATGAGGGTTAATCGGTGACTTAGATCTCTCACTAAGTGGCAGTGGATGCTGCAGATACAGCAGCGCGCTTCCTTGCTTCAGAAATGGTACTTTGGAGGGACTCCTGGCTCCAGACATCCAGGTTTCCCAAGGAAGTCCAAACTACTTTGAAGGACTTGCCTTTTGACAACAATAAGCTGGTCAGTAACAAGACAGATGAAAGCCTACATTCACTGAAGGACTCGAGTGCCGCACTCCAGTCACTGGACCTTAACTCACTGTCCCCAGCCCGATATCAAAACAGGCCAGTTTTCAGATCGTAATAACCTGCCCAAGCCTTCTACAAGCCCTACCTACTCCTACTCCTCCTCCCCTCCCCCCCACACACACGACAAGAACAACCTCTCTGCCACTAATGCTCCCTCTCTGCTGCCATCATTTCCACCTTCAGCCAGCGACCCCAAAAATAGCCCTTTTTTGACTCCTTAACACTGAACTGTAAACCTCACCACCTTCACCGGCCTTCCAGACACCATTCAGATGCCATCTTGCTCGGTTTGTGCATGATTGGAGTTAGATTGCCACTGATTGGTGGATATTAAACATCATGCACTGGGGATATCTCATAGAGTTCCACTTTCCCTCCCCACCACCCCCACCAACATAAATCTACAGATCTGTCCACTGTGAACTCTTTAGGGAAGGAAACAAATGCACTCCTTACAAAAGGAGCCATAGAAAACATCCTGCACCATTATCAGGACCATGGATTCTACTCCCTTTATTTCCTTATACCAAAGAAAAATAGGAACCTTCGCCCCATCTTGGATCCAAGGGCTTTGAACAGATATATCCAAAAATTCTGCTTCCATATGGTCACTATTCAGCAAATCATCCCTCCCTTTTCCTTAAGGCCTGGTTCACAGCTCATATGAAGGATGTATATTTTTATGTGAACATTCACCCTGACCACTGCAAGTTTCTCTGCTTCATGGTGGGGCATACCCATTACCAATTCCGTGTCCTCCCATTTGTCATAGCCACTGCACCACTTGTCTTCAAAAAGGTTTTCATACTGGTTGCATCCTACATGCGACGCCTGGGTCACTCGCTCTTCCCATATCTAGACGATTGGCTCCTGTTGGCATCATCCTGCAAACACCTTCTTGACAGTATCTGAACCTTTTGACAACTTTTCACCAGTCTGGGCATCTGTATCAATGAGAAGTCAACTTCCATCCCTACGAGAGAAGTCATGTTCATTGGAGCTTGCCTGCAGTTTGGGAAGGCCTGCGCCTTCTTACCAAAGGACCACTTTACCAATCTCAAGGCCCTCATTGCACACCTATGGCACTGTCCCCACACGTGTCAGATATTGCCTTTCACTCCTGAGACACGATAGCATGCACTTCCGTCACCCCACATACACAACTCCAGGAGCAATGCCTGCAATTGTGCCTACATCTAGTGTGTGATCCACAGAGAGACCACCTAAATAAAAGAATCACCCTTCCACCCCTAGTGGTAACTTCCCTAGCATGGTGGCACAACCCAACCAAAGTAATGGTGGGTGCCCCATTCAAGCCCCTTATGCCCAAAATTACTCTAACCATGGGCACTTCACTTGTCGGATGGGGTGCCCACATATATGGCCAATTGGCTCAGCGCCTATGGACACCCAGAGAAGTAGGATACACATCAACATCCTACAGCTATGAGTAGTCCTATGGGCCTGTCAAGCATTTCTTGAAATTGTCTGCTCGAAACATGTGCAACTTCTCTGACAGCATGATGCCAGTTGTATATATAAACAGGGAGGAGCCAGATTGCCAACTCTATGCAGAGAGGAACTCCGCCTGTGGAACCGGTGCCTATGATGCAGTGTCCCATTATGTGCAGTCCACATACCAGGCATGAAAAACACCCTAGCAGACGTGCTCAGCTGCTCCTTCCACTGCAGTCACGAATGGGAGATGCATGACCCCACTCTTTATTCCATATTCCAATCATGCGGCATGTCGACATGGGACGACTTTGCAACACTAACCAACTGCAAGCTTCCCCTCTTCTGTTCTGGGGCAGCCCTTGGGCGGAACTCACAAGGAGACACCTTTCTCTTCTGATGGGCACCAGGACTTTGTTAAACATTTCAACCCATCCCACTCCTCCCACAAGTCCTCAGCAAAGTAAAGAGAGACCATACAGTCCTCGTACTCATAGCCCCTTCTAGCCCTGCCAATACTGGTTCACAGAGCTCTTTTGCCTTTCCACCCATGCTTTAACATGTCTCACTCTTCTTCTGGAACTCCTTCTGCAACAACAGGGCCAAATCCACCACCACAATCCATATCCTCTACATCTCATGGCCTGGTATTTGGATGGGGCTCAAGGATAGACATTGTGTGCTCCACACCAGTGAGATACATTCTCACCTGCAGCTGACACCACACTACCAGAGCCTGCTACCAGGCCAAATTATGACGATTCGGGGGTGGACGTCAAATTACCAGCAATCGGTAATCGGAGCTTGTGTCCATACCAATTGTAACCCAGGGTAGCCCACTGATAATGCCAGGGTCAGGGCAGGCTGTAAAAGGAGAGCAAATTCTCCCAGCACTGGTGGGTGACACTGCAGTCAGACTTCCCAGCCAGCCACAAACAGTGCTTCTGATTCCCCCACACTGGTTATCAAGAAGCCACTGTGCAAATACACACAGCCCCCTTTACTGCATTTCAGTCTCTGGCTCCCAAACTGACACTAGGTCCAGTAAAGAGACCAGTTATTTAAACTCTATGCTCTTTACTAAAAGATTCCCTCTGATCCCAAAGGACCAGCCACAGTACCAGTTCACTATAAGTCTGGATCTTACCCAAAACACCACGCTGCCAGCCAATCCTTCAGTAACTAAAACTAAAGGTTTATTAATAAAAGAAAAACAAACAATAAGAGAAGTGTTAAAGGCTTAAAGCAATCAGATATATACAAATGATTTGAAAGTCCATATACATCAGGTTTCTAGAACAATTGTGGAGTTGTATAGTTCCTTTGGTATACATCCAGTACCTGGATGGGTCTAAGTCCTTCAGTTCAGTTACAAAGTGTGTTGATCCAGAGGTGTGTCCGCAGCTGGACAGGAACAAGGAACAAGATGAAGACAAAGACAAAATGGTTTCTGTGGTTTGATCTTATATACCCCCTGTTTCTGGCCATGTGGCTTGTGGAACTTTACAGGAACTAAAATGGAGTCCATAGTCACATGGGCCAATCCTGGTAACTCTTCAGGTATGCCTTTAGTTTCTTCCTAGGCCTTTGGCTTCTGTAAAGGTCTTGATGGGCCATTGAGCGGGCTATTGTCCTGTGGCGTCTCTGTCTGGGGTGTGTCTTTTACAGCACAGTTTGAAATACAGGATATCAAAGATCTCTATAACTTTCCTCACATATATCACACATGAACACAGATGATATCTTCTTACTCAGCACATTATAACCTTTCTAACAGCACCTGACATGGTATATCTCACATGAATTACTATGATGTTGACATACTGATGTCACATAACACAAATGCCCCCCCCAATCCAGTCCACATGACACCAATCATCCTGGATTACCTCCCTCACCTTCACTGCTTGGGCCTTGCCCACTCTTCCATTTAGGTCCACCTGGTGGCACTCAGCACCTTTCTTCTGCCTATAGATGGCTTCTCAAACTTTAGCCATCCAATTACGGCTTGATTCCTCTGCAGTCTCTTCAACACCTTCCCTCAGGTCAAAAAATCTATTCTTCCTTGGGACTTCAACCTTGTCCTTCCTAGCCTTACGAAACTACCTTTCGCACCCCTGGCCACCTGCTCGCTTGCTTATTTGTCCATGAAACTGATATTTCTGGTGGCCATCATGTCCACCCATAGGGTCAGTGAACTTGCAGCCATTATGGTGGACACATCTTTTATTGTATTTCACAAGGATAAGATCTCCATACGACTCCATCCCAAGTTTCTCCCAAAGGTAGCCTCTCCCTTCCACTTCAGCGAAGTAATCTCTCTTCCAACCTTTTATCCAAAACCACACTCTTCCAACAGGAAGAGCATATTGCAGTCCCTCAGTGTCCATCGCACGCAGTGTCCATCTTTTATCTCCACTGCGCTGGTGCCTTTCGAGTTTTTCCCAAATTTTCTGTTACAATAGCTGAATGCACTCGAGGCCATGCCCTCTCCTCTCAACACTTCTTTAAATGGATTTCACACTGCATCACCAAATGTTACACTATCGCCAAAGATGATCTACCTTTGGGCATAACAGCTCACTCCACAAGAGCACAAGCTACCACATCCACCCTCTTTGCAAATGTCCCATGGCAGAACATTTGTAAAGCCGTGATGTGGTCTTCTATGCACATTCACAGCTCACTACACTATAGCCACTATTGAGGCAACATGGCAGTTTGGAGTACTGCAAAGACTAACATCTGGTTACTGCTCGCTATGCTACCCACATCTGTAATCCACATAGGGACCAGAATTCAAAGAAAGCGAGGTTACTTACTGTAACGGATGGTTCTTCGAGAGGTGTGGTCCCTCTCTGGATTCCAATCCCACCACCCATCCACTCTGTTGTGTGTTCTGTGTCCATCGGTAAGAGGAAACCGAGGGGACATCGACTCACATGGTCTTGTAACTCTTCAGACACACCACATGGTGAACATATGACACCCACACAGGTCAACAAACTACTTCAAATATGTTTGACTCTGGCGCATGGCTCAGATGCACATCCACGTCTGGAGTCCAGATAGGGACCACACCTCTTGAAGAACCATCAGTTATAGTAAGTAATCTCCCTCTATGTTGTGTTCCACAGCCAATTAAGGATAACTGTTAGTTTCTGTTGTCAAGGAACATCATTAAGGGTCAAGTCCTTGTTATGCCTGGTGCTTCCAAATATAAAGGACAGTTCTTGCTCCAGAGAGCTTTATGCTCTAAGAAAAGATGTGGATTGAATGAGAGATTAAAGGAGTTCTCATGCAAATCTTCATCGTCCTCTTCACTCTGCCCTAGTAGCGCTTAAAATTTTTTTCTATCAGTAAAATGTATAATTCCTATGAATCTTCAAGAAGAGAGCCGCTATTAATGAAAAAATCTTATCTGTTGTTTCCTTTCTATTTTAATGTAAATATTGGACTGAGCAGTAAACAGTTAAGTTATAAGATTTATTTTTTCTAAATATCTTTATTTTGTCATAGATGCACGAATTCAAGCTCTAATAAAGATAAAACAGTTGTTTAAAGCTCTCTAGTCCTATCTTGTCTGTTTAAATACTTTAAACAGAGAATTTTTTTTAAACATTAAACATCAGGAGATGTGCAATTAGATACTTACTGTATTTTTAATTATTCTAATAAAAGCTGTTCAAGTAGTCAGTTACAATAAATGGGTAATTCAGGGCTGTAATTCCACTGACAGGGTTTTCCAGAGCCTAATCCTGGAGATTGAAGCCTGAGTGGCTAATATATTGGCTAGAGCAGTGATTCTCAAATGTGGCTAGCAGGGGGCTCCTCTGTGGCCATGATTAGCTGGGGGGGAGGGGCAAGGATCCACCTGGCCCAGCCAGGTTTCACCTGACCACAAGCCGGGACTTGTTGGGAATAACCCTCGGCCCTTGGCTCCCAGAAGCACCTTCCGCCACCCGATTGCAGTGCCAAGGTAAGTGTCGTGTCGTCGTGGTGGTGTCTCTCCCCCCCTCCCCGGCGTGCCTGCCTTGGGGTCCGCACCCCTCCCTGGCTGCCTGCCAGTGCCTGTGGTCCTGCCTCCAACCCCCTTCCCTCCCTGCCTTCCCGACAGCCACCCCTCTCCCTAGCCCCGCCAGTGCCTCGAGTTCCAACTCCTACTCCTTTCCGTCCCTGCCATTTCGGCACCCCCTTCTCCTTTCTTCGCTGCCAGCTACTGGACTGCCTCTACATGCCTCCGCATGTGGGTCAGATTCCTTGCATTCATCCACTCACCACCACCACCCACATCCCTCTGCCGGCTGTCCATGCCAATGTCTCTGGGTCCCAACTTCTACTCTCTCCCTTTCCTTCCTTTCTGGCATCCACTCACTTTCTTCCCTCCCTGCCAGCTGCTTGATTGCCTCCAGGATCCTTGCACTCACACACTCATCCCTCCCCTCCTTGCAACCATGCAAGTGATGCCCAGCAGCCCCCTCCCAAAGCAGCCCCCTCCCTGTCTCCTGCCAGGTGGCTCAGGGCAATTGCTGCACGTGTAGCCAGATTGGCTGCTCTGCAGGGAAGAACAAGTAACTCCCTCCAGCCACCAGGCAGGACCTGCAGGTCTTCATGCGCCCCACTCAGGTGAGAAAGGTGAGTGGGGTAAGTGAGGCAGCCTCTCCATTCAAAGAGCTCCTCAACTTTTGCTAATATTCTGATCCACACAATTGATGCATCAAAACTCAGAACTTATTATTTGCACATGTATATGTGCATATTTATTTGATTTTTCTAACGTTAACTGAATATATTAGGAAAAATTGTCAATGCAACCACTAGCAAGAGTTGATGGCCGCATTCTGAGGCCACCAAAAAAATTGTTGCGAGAACCACTGGGCTAGAGCCCCAAAAGAAAATAAGAGATGCAAAATTCAGATAATTTGACTTTTCTCCATGAGCTGCTTCATTCTGCAGTCTGACAGCATTACTTTTCTTATAATTCATAGGTGACATCATATGTCTCAATTACAAGGTTTTTGTATGTGTTGCAGTGTTCAGTGCTGCAAATCGTACATTATGTAACAACACTGAAAACTGATATTGAAAGTCCATGTTCATAAAGCTGTTCAGTGATTTTTATTAGTGTGTATATCAATTTTTAAGTAGTGTTTTTTTATGAATGTGGAAGTGACAGAGTTGAAGTTATTCTTAGGCTCAGTAAAATAAAAAGAAAGATAATACAACAATTGGAACAAAACCTACACACTTATTAGGGCAGTGTTGGTATTTTATTTTTGAAGATTTAATAGTATAGAAACATAAGAATTGCCATGTTGGATCAGTCCAGAGTTCTGGTCCAGTATCCTGTTTCATAGTGACCAGTACGAGGTGTTTCAGAGTAAGGTACAAGAAACCCCACAATGGACAACTGCAGAATAACTACCCTCGGGAGAAGTTTGTTCCTAACCCCCATCAGTTATGGTGGGCTCATGCTGGAGGTATGAGCATTTATATCCCTTCTTATAAGAGGAAAAGATTGTGGTAAGACTAAAACCAAGTGTACAGGTGCTCAGCTCTCATACAAGTTCTGAACATGAAGTGTAACTTCTAAAATTTTCTTTTTATGTAATGTTTCTAAAAATCTTCTTTGTGCACAGTGACCTTGTGAAATGCTCCTTTTCATGATAAAGTAAGTTAATGGTCATTACTGAAGACTGACTTGGGGCTAGAAGAAAGCACTGTGTCCACTCTAGGCCTATCTGTCTAGTATTGGTACTATCATTTTTCACTCAAATGTTTGTAACTGTCTTTATGCATAAAATAACTAAAGCAGACATTAAAATAAAAATATTTACTGAAAATAGCTCGGTCTTGGACTTTTTCTCAAGATGTTAATAGAAATGATAAACTTTGTGCCTCATGTCATTAGTTCAGATTACATCAAATGAGTAACAGCTGGAAGTTGTTGCCATCTGAAGGCTCTTCATTGCCTATATGAAATGAATTTGTGGTCTCAATCAAGTTCCCACTTGTCATAGACCACATAACAAAATGACCACTGCATTTGATACTGATTGTCATGTTTTGCAGTGTTAGGCACAGAAGTAGATGATTGAGTGAGCAAGGAAAGAAGACATGAAAGGAATGAGGTTAAAACAATTAGGGAAGTTTTCACTACTGCTGTCTATGCTAGAGGGTTTAGTTGACTCATCACACAGCCCACTAAAAGAAGACTGCATGTCAATGAAGTGACTAATGCATTGCTGGGAGGATAATAACCCAAAGGAGACACTACTCACCAAGTTTCTTAGGCCTGGTCTACACTTACCTTGTGGATTCGGCAGCAATCGATGGGAGATACACAAGTGACGTAAAACACTTGCGTATCTCCCATCAACTTACCTGCGTCAGTTCCACGCGCCGTCCGCACTGCGCTTCGCCGATGGGAATAGCGTTCCTGTTGACGCAGCGCTACGCCACTTACGGGGGTGGTTTTCCTACATTGATTTCTGGATCGACTGAGCGGGTCTAAACAGACCGCTCAGTTGATCCAGAGACATCAATCTGACTGCGGCAAATTTATTTTTTTAAAATTTATTTATTTTTAAATTATTTTATTCCTTTTATTGAAACAAGGGTTCAGAGGTGACATGATCACTGTGTACAGGTATATACACATAGAAAAGGTATCTGATAGTAAAGGGATTTTCAGTCTCGCAGACAAAGGTATAACAAGATCTAGTGGCTGGATGTTAAAGTTGGACTAATTCATCCTTGAAATAAGGTGCAATTCCTAGCATTGGAACTGTTTGCCAGGGGAGATAGTGGCTTCAACCTTGCTTGGAATCTTTAAAATGAGATTCGAAATCTTTCTAAAAATACGCTTTAATCCAGTTCTGGGAGGAATTCTGTGTTCTGTAGGGGGTCAGGAGTCAGACATTGCAGTCTGTGACTCCCACTGTTCATGTCTCCCCTTAATGTGCCATGGAGAGAACAAGAAGTTCTGCACTGCCCTCTGCATTCTCATAACACTTGTAGCCTGCACTAAGACTTTGACTGCAATCAAATCTCATGCTTTAGGGTTTCAGCTGGTTGCTTGCAGGGATCAGGAGGGAATTTTTCCACCCAATACACAATTGGCTAATTGTATTCTGGGTTTTTTGCCTTTCTTGGGGCATTGGTAGCACCTCATTTTCTACTGTCTTCTGCCTGTGGTGCACCTCAGTTTAGTTTCCAGAAGACTGACATGGCTTGATCTGAAACTTTTGGGTTCAATATAGGGATTACTGGGTGAAATGTAATGGCCTGTGATACACAGGAGGTCAGACTAGATGATCTAGTGGGGTCTGTTCTTAGTGGTTCCTTCCGACCCTGAAGTCTTTGAATCTATGAAATTGTGATGCTACAGCAATTGCCTTCAAATGATTCAGTTTTGGCAAGGCCAATTAATTCCCTTTGTTTCTTTCTGTCTTTGTGAAGTTTCTTGACAACATATTGAAATAGACTTTTCCATTGCAGTGTTTATAGTCTTGGACAGCGTATATGGGGGGAAGGGAAGGGACTACTCTAAAATTTGCAAGAAAATATTTCATTGTAAAATATAAAACTGTTCTCATTCTCAAAAGAGCTTTTTTAATGGTGATTCTGTAAACGGTTTGCCACCCAATTCTTTCAATAAATGAAACATCATATTCTTCTTTGTAGGTACAAGAGGACTAAAGGTTCTCTAGAGCCATAACTAGAATGGACAGTTATTTTAAAGCAGCAGTCTGTGACTTGGACAAACTACTCGATGAATTTGAGCAAAATACAGGTTAGTTAGATGTTTGTGACTTTATTTTATTTATTTTTTTTGCTATGGGGCAAACAAACTTAAATGGTTAAGACCAGGGACATGCACAGGGGGGCAAGTAGGGGCATGCCCCTCTCCTAAATAATTGTCAGGGGCGCAGAACTCCTCTGGCCACAGGAGGAGAGGGGGAAAGAGGGAGCTCCTGCTGGGCTGGAGGGGAGGGGGGCAGAAAGTGAGTTCTGGGGGTAGGGGGAGAGGAGGGTATACAACATGCCCCTCCAAAAGGGGTCAAATTTACATTTTTGTGTACACCCCTGGTTAAGATTGAGAGGAAGTGACGATAATTTGGTCTGTTCTTCATCAATGTTGTCTTTCGTTTGAAGAAAGCTTTTGTGGGGTGGGATTGCAGCATGAGGAACCAGTTTTATAAACTTTTTGCTTTTGATCTTTTTGTTTTTTAATTAGATGAACTTGACTGCTACAGGACAGCTGCAAACCAGTGTGATTCAAAACAGCATTCAGTCTCTTCAGAATTGGATTACTTACAACCTGTATCATCCCTAGTATCAAAAGTGCAAGACTATGTTAGCAGTTGCACTACATCAGAAGAATTTTCTCTAGCCAGTCAGGTTACAGCAAACAAAGGAAATTTTGAACTGAATTCCTCAGCACAAAATGAGAAAAATGTCACTGGACTCGATCTTCTGTCTACTGTGGATGGTGGCGCTTCAAATGAAATTCAGCCTTTGAGTCTGGGGAGGTGTAGTATACCTGTATGTGATCTCATCAGTGACACAGGTAATTTGATCCATGCAACAAGTAGTCATGCAGATATTCAGAAGCTGCAGCCAGATGACTTCCAGTGCAACGAGGACGCTTTAGTTGGTTTTGATTTATCTTTAGTACCAGCTACAGTTTGTAGTATGTCAATAGGTTTCAATGGTGTTTCAAGCACAGAGCAACAGAATTGTGGGGACTCATCATTACAAGATGCGGGACATTTTGCAACAAAAGAGTTGAGCCAGTTGGATTTTAAAACACACGATGGTAAAGCAAAGGTCTCAGACTCATGTGGTGATCAAAATAGGGCAGAAACTTTAAAGGATGATCGGGTGTTGAATCAACTGGAACAAATTACAGGCCTTAATGTTATATCTGCCTTTGTAACATCACAGACCCCATATGCATTCAGTTTCAAAGATGATGCAACACTTGAAAAGCTGCCTTCTGAATCATTAAAAGATGAAAATCTGAGCTGTGAGATAAGTCAAGAGGCACCTGGAGAGAGTGTTAATGAAAATGTAGTTTCAAAAGATGAAGGTAGTGTGGAATCCTTGCCTTCTGATCTGCCAAAGAGTTCTGAGTTAAATAAAAGCAATTTACAATTATCTGGAAAATGTGCTTTACCAGACTCTTCATCTCAAATAGAGGAAAGGGTAGTATTTGATAAAATAAATAGTGCAGAAGAAAATGTGTGGAGTCCAGAACTTAATACCAATGAAATATTACCCACTGTTTCAGCTTCACGTGTAATTGCTGAAGATATCCAAACCTCATTGTCATGTTTTCCACTTGCTGTATCCATATGTGGTTCATTAGTTGTAAGAGAAGACAAAAGTGGTCATATACCTCAAAATGAAAGAGCAGATGTTATCAATGATACTGAGACTATGCATGCAGGAAACTTTAAGAGTGGATTCCCCAATAAGGAATTGTATGGAAAGATGGAATCTTCTGAACAGGAAGGATATCTAAACCAAATCAGTCACTGCTTTGTAGAAGAAGCTATAAGTATAGATGGAGTGAAGGGGGAATCTGACGACAAAATCAATAAAGGTGACTCTCCCCAAATCCACCTTACTGCTGCTGTCCCTGTTGCAGAGTCTAAAATTGAGCTGTCCACTGATGGTATTCAGATAGTTGACAGTCATGATCAAAGTATTACTTCTCCAGTTTTATCTGATTTAACTATTGAGGAAGACTTTATTGAAAGTGATGTATTGATTAGTGATGCTGAGCTTGATGCCTTCTTATCTGGACAGTGTCTTCATCCCAATAATTCAAAACACTTTGAAGATATGGATGATCTGCTGGAGTCTGGTGCTAATCAAGTTAGTTTAGTAAATGTGGACAACCTAGATTTCAAAAAGGTCAATGATTCAGAAACAAAAGCAAAACTGGAGGAGATTGGGGAGTTTTCCAGTATTAATAGTACTTCTGGAATAGCTGAAATGGAGTATAAATTGGAGCCTCCATCAGAAAAAAGTACATATCCTATTCAACAAGAGGCCTCTAACCATGTAACTGAGACTAGTATTGAAGTACTGGTCCCTACTCCTAGCCATCAGAATGTACATATTGGAGGTGCTAGACCTAAACAGTTGCTTAATCTTTCTCAAAGAACTGTAAGTGAGAGAGAGATCAGTAAACCAAATATGCATAGGACTGAATTCCAGGAAGTAGATTCCATACCCTCAAAGGCCCCTCTCTCAGAAACCAAAACTAGTACTGACGTAAGCTCCAAATGTAGTCGGTCTGATACGGAAAACTACTTGGAAGCAGAACTACCTGCAAGCATAGAACCCGTTAAAGCACCTCTAGTTCTGGGACAGAAACAGCCACCTTGGGTTCCTGATTCAGAGGCACCCAACTGCATGAACTGCCAAGTGAAGTTTACATTTACAAAAAGAAGACACCACTGTCGTGCCTGTGGGAAAGTAAGTTATGAAAAAATGCTTTGCATTGATTGCTTTTGACAATGAATGTATTGTGTTATGGCAGTGGTTTTCAACGTGTGGTCCGTGGACCTCTGGGCATCTGCAGACTTAAGGGGTCAGTGAAAGGTGGTGGTGGTTGTGGTTTTCAATTTGTGGATTGCAGACTCCTGGGGGTCCGCAGATTAAGATTTCCAAAGCGCACCTCCATTTGAAAGATTTTAGGGGTCCGCACATGAAAAAAGGTTGAAAACCACGGTGTTACAGCATCATAAAATAAGATCACTTTGACTTACTGTTTCCTTCTATTAATACTTTGACTTTGCCTGATATTCTAGGCTCTATCAGATTGTCAAGTACTAAATATTAAGCAAAGATATAGTATTTTACTGTGAAAATACAGTTGGGGGAAGGGAGGGGAAACTTTTCCCCTTGTGACCTATTGTTGACCAACTCAAGCTGATAACTGAGGAGTTTTCTCTTTGGATATCTTAAGTTTTCTTGAATTTCTAAATGATGGAATAGTAAATATTAGTATATAAAATCTTATTAAAATCTTAGAAACTGCAGGAAATATGGGGAAAGACAACTCATAATTACTCTTGATCATGATAATCTGTAGAGTGGTTGATACGATGAAGAAGATTTTCTATTTTGTTTTCCACTATATGTCAGCGGTGTGCTATGGAGCTAAATATATTACACAAAAAACACTAAGTTAAAAGAACATTAATACTGCAAAGTCAAACACTCCAAAATTAAGAAATGCTAGAATTAAGGATGATATAACACCTAGGAGCCCTAGTCATGGATGAGGCCCCCACTGTGCTAGCTGCTTTACAAACACACAACAAGGGATCTCTGACCCAAAGAGCCTAGTCTAAGCCTGTGCAGCATAAATTTGGGCCCTAGTGCATATACAATACAATAGTCTTCAATTATATGATCACATACTATTTTTGCCCTAGGACTCCTGCCTCATTCAGTGCACAGAATGAATAGTGCTCACCTAATGAGCAGCAAGCAACTTTTTAATATTTTATTTTATCCTCTTGGTTCAATGTGTGGCCTCATACCTTATTTCCTCCACATCATTTAAAGCCTGCTCTGAATAGATAAGTTATTTCCTCATAGACTTTTCTGTGGCACTCCACTATAGTGTCTGAGTGCTTCATAAATATTAATATATTTTATTTTCACCTCACTCCTGTGAAGTGATGGTATTATCCCTGTTTTACACACTGGAAGCTGTAGCACAGAAATTAAAATCAATGAGTGTACACTAATTTTGGGTGCCCAATTTAAGATGCTTAGGACCAGAATACTTAATTTTTTATTTTTTTATTTTTTTTAACCATTTCATATGTTCAAAGCACAACTTCCATAGATTCTGGTTAGAACTTGAGTGCTCAGCTCTTCTGCATATCATACCCTACGTGTTTCAGGTCAGGTCCACAGAAAATGAGGAATACGCAGTTTGGGAACACCTGTGAGGAAGTTTGATTTAAGCAAGTTTTCCAGAATCACACAGGAACTCTGTGGCAGAGGCAGGGATAGACTCCAGTTCTCCAGAGGATCGTTTAGTTGCCTTAACCCATGAGACCAGCCTTTCTGTTTCTGCTGCCCCCAGCATTATTCACTACACACCTAACTTCAGCAACAAATGAGGCAGAGGTCTTATACGCATCTTCTGCATTACGCAGTCTTGTTTCATCATTTGAGCATGCCCATCCTGTGCTCTGAGTGAGGCAGGGATTCTATGCAAAAAATAGTATATGATTATGTAACAGAGAGACTATCATAATGCGTACTTTTAGGGGGACCATATGAAGGGTATGGGCAATATTAATTCTGACATTGCCTAATTTTTGAGTACTTGACTTTACAACCTTAATTTTTTCATATCTTTTTGTGTATTATTTTGTTTGTAGCTTTTTAAAACAGGAAATCTGAGAAAAGTGTTACTGCCTAGATTTCTATTTACACCACAGGGTTGAGCAAGAGGGTTGGAAACTTCAGCTGCACAGCACAGACATCTGCCACTTGAGCTCATGGTAACTGCTCACTGATAGCAGTAGTAGGTTATCATTCTGTATGTGGAACAGGCACTAAAACAGTGGTTTTCAAATTTTTTATCTTGGTGACCCCTTTCACACAACAAGCCTTTGAGTGCAACTCTCCTTAGAAGTTAAAACACATTTTTTATATTTAACACTGTTAAATGCTAAATTTAAACTCTATTATTTAAAATGAATTTACCTTTTCTCACTGATTTTGATGGGGTTTGGGGAGGGCTGATAGCCCAGTGCCTGGCAGGACTTGGGGGAGGAAGGCTGTCAGCTTGCAACCCGCAGTTGGAGCTCCAATGCACTAGAAGATAAACACGCATTTTGGTGGTAGGTTTCATAGGTATTTTGCTGATGACAGAAGTATGTTGAGCTTTGGGAATGTTGGGAATTTAGGAATGAGCTTTGTTGGGTTCCATTTGAGGTTTTGGAGTACTGTGTACTCTAGTAGTCACTGATCCTCCTGCCCCGTTCTTTCCCCCAAGACTGACCCCTTGTGTGCCTGTCCCTTCCAGCCTACTCCTGTCCCAGTAGTCTGTTCCCACTGGCTCCTCAGACCACTCTGCTTGCCTAGCTAGTTTGCCTTTTACCCTCAGTATTCTCCATCAAAGTCCCATCCCAGTCCTGTCTTTCTCCTTCCCCACAACTGGTTACCCCAATTTACTCCCTCTTTCCCGCCGTCCATGCTTGGCTCTTGTGGCTTCTGCATTGAAGTCAGCAATTTATTCATCCATGTTGCCTGAGAGCCAGCAGGGGGAGCATTGAGAGCACAGGAGAAATAGTTTTTCTGCTCTTAGTTTTGGTGTCTTTTTTTGCATTACCTGCAGTTGGTGTTCCAGGTGAAATTCCAGCTTAGCTCTTGCAGCCCTGGGCTACAACATGTCCAGTATAGGTGGCATTTTCAGAAAACTTAGCCTCCAAACTTTAACAAGTCTCTACTGAGCATATGCAAACTGAGATCTTCAGAGGCTTCTGTGTACTCCCAGGTGTGGGATATATAGCCCCTGGTTTTGAGCTGTGAAAGCACCTTGGAAAACCATATCCTTTGGCCCCTTTTGTGGTATGAGATCTTGTGTGAGGGTGATGTCATAGACCTATTTTTTATAAGGATGTAGACGTCCCCCCCATGTACTCAGTTCTTTCACTGTTACTGCAAAACATGAATGGAACCTGCTTCCATCCAGTCAGGCTAGATATTTTCTTAGTCTAACTTACTAATTTCTTGTAGTTAAGAACGGCATAGGAAAGCTTAGTGTATGTAGCCTGACTTGTCACAGGAGCCTTCGGGGGCCCTTCTTGGGACCATATCCAGCCCAGAGCCTTGTAAGGGCTACAAGAGGTATGCTGTTTGCAGTTATACTGGCGACTGATGCCCACATCTGGTGCCTTCTGTGTCCAGATGGAGAACTGCTTGGTAACCTAATGCATAGTTGGCTGTGTCTTTATTTCCTGCACTAGAAAATAAATACGTAAGCCTTCTCTGGGGTGGTGAAGAATGAGACCAGCTTCTATGCCAATGTTCTTTGACGCAGTACCCAGGATGCATTGTGCAGCTCTGTCGTTTGAGCATCTTGTATTACAGGCCTGAAAACATAATCTCCTTGGCTTTATGCTAGGGGCAAAAGCCATACCCAGCACCGTTGGTGCTAGCTAAATCAAGAGCAGTACCAAAGACCAAATCAACAGGGCCTATCAAGGCTTCAGTAGCCTGGGTAGTGATGTAGAAAGCATCCACCTTGATGCCCATGCCACACTTTTCTCCAGCCATGACACTTCTGTCTTGGCACAGTAAGTGGATGCAGATGCCTTTTGGGGTTAAAGGAGTAAGAGGACGAATCTCACTATAAGAGGGTAAAAGCAGAAGAGAACAAATACTATTCTTCATACTTCTTGACCCATGAAGGCCTCAGAAACTCAAAAAGCACAGCTGTCATCTCTTTAAGTTCTTCTGGAGCCAGTGTGTTGCCATCAACTAACTTTGGTCACTCATTAATTTGGATGCTGGTAAGGTTTTCAATCTCCCCAGACCTGAGTGAGGGGTCTATAGTCGAGGCTACTAGATGCTCCCCTACTTTCACTTGCTTTTCTGCTGCTTGACTCTATTCCTGTACCAAATTCTCTGGTTTTGATTTGGAACCATATCAGAGACTTTGTTCCTATCCTCTCTGACAGAGGGATGTAGAACACTTGACAAGAGAGCTTATTTGTCTGGATCAGTAGGCCTTTTGAGTGGTCAGCTATCAAGCCACCATGTCCTATTACAGTTATGCCCTAAAGAATGCCATGAGCCTCATCCTGGACTCCTGGCCTGATGAACAGAAGGAAGCAGCCAGGACTTTGGTCACTGAGGGTCTTATGCTTGCTAGGCACTCCCTGAGAGCAGCATATGATGCCTTGGACAACAGTGCAAGAGCCATGGCCACAGGATATCATCAGTTCACTCCTGAATCCCAGTGAGAAGTGACTTTCCTTTTTAGTGTACTGGCCTCTTCAGTAGTAAAACTGAGGCCCTAGAGAAATTGAAGCCACTTCCTGCACCTTGAGATTAACAGTTTACCATTTCCCTACCTCACAGTGCCAAAGGATGCAGTCCCAGAGATAGCAGCCACCTCTTAGGCCTGCTCTACACTGGCAGTGGAGGTTGATGTAATGCCGCTTACGTCGATCCCCTAAAGTATGCGTCTCTATTGGCACATAAGTTCCACCAATATAAATGTGGTAAAAGTTGACCTAATAAAATCACCTCCGTAAGTGGCATAGCTCTGAAGTCGAATTCCATGGGTTGCATTTGCATCAGTGTAGGCAGAGCACAATGTAAATTGATGCCATTGCCCTCTGGGAGGTATCCCATAATGCTCTGTTGTGACCTCTCTGGACATTTGCGTCTGCTGTAATGTGGCCATGTAAACAGGAAATAGCTCCTCCCCTCAAGCCCCAGGAAATTTTGAATTCCTATTTCCGGTTTGGACAACATGGAGAGAGCTTTGTAGCTGACGTGCTCATGGTGACTGCATGGCCCAAATGCGCTCCAGTATGGAGTTGACCAGAGGTCTTGGATCTCATCAGTCTGTGGGGCAGAGTCTGTTCTGGCTCAGCTCCTAGCCAGCAAAAGAAATTTAGATATCTATGAGAAGAAATCTCACAGCATGTTGGAGAAGGGGCACAACAGGGACATGCAGCAGTGCCATGTTAAGATCAAAGAGCTGGGGCAGGCTTATCAGAAAACTAGGGAAGCTAACAGCTGTCTGGCTTTTTGCTCAAAACATGCGGCTTTTATGAGGAGCTGCATTTGATTCTTGGTGGTGACCTCACCACTGTGCCACCATGCAGCATAGATACCTCTGCAGAATCCCAGTCCAGAACGAATGGGGAGGACTCTGTGGACTATGAGGATGAGGAGAGCAGAGTGCTGGAGAGCAGGGTATTCATTCTCCCTGAGAGCCAGGACCTGTTTCTTAGGATGCAGGACAGCGGGAATGATCGAGATGCCAGGGAAGGCACATCCGGTGAGTGTGTGGAGAAATCTAATTTCTCCTTCGAGTGATTGCTCATATCCATTCCAGTATAGGTGAGTGCATGCTACCATGCATGGGTTCCTGAAACTTTTTTCCTTCAGCAGACCCCATAGGGTCAGCTCCGGTGCCCCCTGGAGTACCACGCTCATGCCGCAGCACATAAGGCACTGCCGAACCTACGGCCCCTCAGTTCCTTCTTTCTGCCCGTGATGGTTGCTGGAACGAGCTTGCTGTCGCAAGTATCTCAACTCCTTTGTGTTTTGCAGTTTTTGTACTTAGATAGAGTAGTTATAGCGTTAGTTTATTAGATAGGAGCCCTTGAAGGCTCATCAGGGACCTGGCCATGCCCAGATCCCCTGGTTTTAAGCCTTGCTCCAGCTGCGGCAAGGCTTTTCCAGTAAGTGACCCCCACAACCGTTGCTTGAAGTGTCTGGGGGAACAACACCATAAAGATAGACGTAAAATCTCTCAAGCCTTTAAGCCAAGTACTCAGAAGGAGTGGGGCATTCGGCTGAAGGCCATCCTTATGGAAGAAGCACTCTGTCCTGCGTCTGAGCCTTCACACTCCATGTCAGCACCGAGTGTGTCCTCGGTACGGAGTGCACCCTTGGCACCGGAGCCATTGAGGCGGCAGTTTCCGGTGCCAAAGACTAAGAAGAAGCAGCGCACGATGTGCGCTCACTTGTCCCTGCTCTTGATACCAGTGGGGTTGAGTGTTGGGACGCAGCCCAGGCCTGTTGAGCTTGCTCCGGTGCCTGCATCCCCTTGCAGAGAGCCCCCTCCGACTCCTGGCGGTGGGGGAGTGCTTCTACTGGTGCCGTTAACACTGTAGGCTTCTCAGGCAGCGAGAGCCATGATGGCCCTGCCCATGCATCTGCCCTCCCCCCTCCCCTTGGCTGAGGGAGAAGGGGCTGGTATCTCAGGGTAAACCCGCATTGGGTGCCCCAGGTGGCTGGTCAGGACCCCCGACTGGGGAAGAGTCTCCCGCCAGACAGCCGTCACGGGTAGTGTGTGGAAGCTCCCTGTCCAGCTCTGAGGCTTCCTCGTCAAACTGATCTCCACACCAGTAATGGTCCTCAGCACTAGACGCCGCTCAAGGGTCGACAGGCACCAGTCATCTTCGGGCTTGAGGTCTCTGGCACTGACTCGTTTATTGCGGCGCCGATCCAGATCCTCATCGAAAAGCCTGGCATCGGGGCACTCCTTGGCACCACACCGCAGATCCCGGTTGCCGGAGTCTCGCTTGGCACCGAAAGTCTTGGGTGCCGAGAAGACGCTCATCTTCATTGGAGCGCGCCTCGTCCCGACACTGTTCCCATCGGCATCAGTGCTCCACGTTGTCGAGGTCATCCAGGAGTCGCTCCCCTGTCCAAGGTAGCAGATGTGATTTGGATGGAGGTCGTCGCTCCAGGGACCTGAGCCCCCAGAAAGCGAAGGGGTCTCAGGATTCCCAAAAGCCCCCACAGGACACCCAACAGCTGGTACTGATGCCAGTACCAGGTGGCCCCAAGGACCATGGCAATGACCTTATTGGGGAGCTCAAATGGGCCTGGGCACTGTGTTGGTCTTCGGTGGCCCAGTAGATGCTCCCTGCTTCTGAAAAGGGGCATGAGGACCACTCCTCGGAGGACGAGGAATCGGACCTGGGTGAAGGACCCTCCTCAGGGCCTAGAAAGAGGGGCGGGCACATACAATCCTCTTCCTCCTTCCCTGATGAGGCAGCCCTCTGGGACCAGAGGACTCCATTGAGGGACTTTA